>JAEIGM010000750.1:0-11009 GCA_018903735.1 Drosophila cardini
ATGATTGTTGATAGTGTTGCGGTCGTGAGAATTTCTATTATCATCGTGTTGTCTTGATTTCTGATTGTATTAATCATTGTATTGCCTGTTATTATCATATGAAGAACAAGTAAGAAAGGTATATATATTCTTGATCAGCATCACAAGCCGAGTCGATATAGCCATGTCTGTCTGTCCGTCTGTCCGTCTGTCTGTCCGTATGAACAAACAGATTTCAGAGATGGTAAGAGCTACAAGTTTAAATTTAGTCTCTATCGACTCGATATTAAGTCAGTCAATACAAGAATCTTTTTATTTTGCGATGCCACCACCCTTTCGACCACAATGAGCAAAAAAATAGAAACACCTCGTAAAAATTGAATTGGTGAAGTCAAGTTTGTTATACCCTTGCAGAGGGTATATTAATTTTGTCACGAAGTTTGTAACGCATTGAAGGAGGCATCTCCGACTCCATAAAGTATATATATTCTTGATCAGCATCAACAGGCGAGTCGATATAGCCATGTCCGTCTGTCTGTCCGTCTGTTTCTATGCGAACTAGTTTCTCAGTTTTAAAGCTATCTTGATGAAACTTGATACAGATGTGTATTCTCTCTGCAGGCAGATCATTTGTTAAAATCGGCCGGATCGGATGACTATATCATATAGCTCCCATAGGAACAATCGGTTGCAAAAAAAATTTTTGAGCTATTTCAACCAAATTAAGCCTATATGCATTTAGTACCAAATCCCATGTGCAAACCAAATTTCATCCGAATCGGACCACTATATCATATAGCTGCCATAGGAACAATCAGTTTAAAGGCATGGTATGAAAATCTGTAAAGTCTATTAAGCGATTTCAGCTAAATTCACGCACTACTCCTTTGCTATTATTCCCTATATACTGACCAAATCTCATCTAAATCGGACTATTATATCATACAGCATCCATAGGAACCACTGGTAACTGAATCCAATGAACGCAACATGCATGACTGCAAGGGTATTTAATCTTCGGCGAGCCGAAGATAACCTTTCTTTCTTGTTTTTTTTTTATACTCTCTGCAAGAGAGTATATTGGGTTTGTGAAAAAAAAAGTATGTAACAGGCAGAAGGAGGCGTGGCCGACCCCATAAAGTATATATATTCTTGATCAGCATCACAAGCCGAGTCGATATAGCCATGTCCGTCTGTCTGTCTGTCCATCTGTCCATCTGTCCGTCTGTCTGTCCGTATGAGCAAACAGATTTCAGGGATGGTAAGAGCTACAAGTTGCAATGCATTGTTATTAAAAAATGTTGGCTGCCACGCCCCCATTTCCTCAAAAGAAAAAAAACAATTTTCAGACTTGGATGTCATTTTTTAAGGCATATGTTCTTATCGTACAGTATTGTAATTTGAAATTCGGTTGGAGTCAAATTATATTAAACTATTCTGAAAGTGGCAGATAAATCGGACTATAAACAAAAGAACTAGACGCGTAACAAAGTTTATAATTGAACGCAATGGCAATGCATGTGTGCAAGCGGACAGAAACATACAAGCATATGAACGAACGTTTACATAATAAAATGCAGAGAGTATTCTACGGTCGGGCGTGCTTGTTGATTATTTTGCTGTTGATTAGCGTTATAATTTTGTCTTACAGTTTGACTTTGTTGGTGTCTGTTTTAGTTTTAGTTCTGTCATACGTTCTGAGTTTGTTGTCTGTTAACGTATTGGTTTTGTCTAACGTTTTGGGTTTTTTGTTGCCTATTCTAATGCTGGTTGTTTCTAACCAACTGGCTATTCTGTTGTCTATTTAGGTTTTGGTCGTTATTATTTTGTTGGTGTTGTTCATTACAATGATTGTTGATAGTGTTGCGGTCGTGAGAATTTCTATTATCATCGTGTTGTCTTGATTTCTGATTGTATTAATCATTGTATTGCCTGTTATTATCATATGAAGAACAAGTAAGAAAGGTATATATATTCTTGATCAGCATCACAAGCCGAGTCGATATAGCCATGTCTGTCTGTCCGTCTGTCCGTCTGTCTGTCCGTATGAACAAACAGATTTCAGAGATGGTAAGAGCTACAAGTTTAAATTTAGTCTCTATCGACTCGATATTAAGTCAGTCAATACAAGAATCTTTTTATTTTGCGATGCCACCACCCTTTCGCCCACAATGAGGAAAAAAATACAAACACCTCGTAAAAATTGAATTGGTGAAGTCAAGTTTGTTTTTTTTTTATACTCTCTGCAAGAGAGTATATTGGGTTTGTGAAAAAAAAAACATGTAACAGGCACGCCCCATTCGCCCACAATGAGCAAAAAATTAGACATACCTCGTAAAAAATTGATGTTTTAGGTGAATATCTCAGTAACTATGGGATTTAGGAAAACCAATTTTAGTATGCAGGTTCCTAGAGACAGCATAATGGCATTGTTATTAAAAAATTTTGGCTGCCACGCCCCCTTTTTCTCAAAAGAAATAAAACAATTTTCAGACTTGGATGTCATTTTTAAGGCATATATTCTTATCGTACAGTATTGTAATTTGAAATTCGGTTGGAGTCAAATTATATTAAGCTATTCTGAAAGTGGCAGATAAATCGGACTATAAACAAAAGAACTAGACGCGTAACAAAGTTTATAATTGAACGCAATGGCAATGCATGTGTGCAAGCGAGACAGAAACATACAAGCATATGAACGAACGTTTACGGAATACGACTGTACTTTTCTTTCTTGTTAGAGTGCGGGGTCTAATAATCATTATCTTTATTGATAAACATTTTTTTATTCAAATTTCAAAAATTAAGTCCAATAAATTTGTCTATTTCATTTCTGACGTCTGATAAGGTAGTTTTATTAGACCCCGTACTCTAAAAAATAGTATAGGGGTCTATTAAGTTTGTCTGAAGCGAAATGTGCGTAACAGGCAGAAGGAGGCGTGGCCGACCCCATAAAGTATATATATTCTTGATCAGCATCAACAGCCGGGACGATATAGAAATGTCCGTCTGTCCGTCTGTCCGTCCGTCTGTATGATCACCTAGATCTTTTAAACTACAAAAACTATACCCACCAAATTTGGAATGAAAGTCCGTCTGCTTCGCGAGCAGATCAAGTTTATTTCAAATCTGTGCCACGCCCCTTACCGCCCTCGCAAATTGCAAAAAACAATTTTCACATCACCATAACTTGAAAACGACTAGAGCTAGGGAGACCAAATTCACACATTATGTGTATGGTACCTATCTAACTATCCTCACTAAATTTGGTCTGGATCGGACAACTCTAACCTATAGCTCCCATAGGACAAATCGGTCAAAAATAAAAAATTTGTATGAAGACATGTAATGTCAGTTAGGCTATCGCGACTAAACTCACACAGGATGTGTGTATAATTATTAAAAGTATCCTCACCAAATTTGGTCCAAATCGGACAACAACATATAAAATAAATTAATCAAAAATGCTGAATTTTATGAATAAATTGTTTGTTTACACTTGCTTGCAATAAAAGATTTAACTCTACGTTTAGCTACTGCAACTTCAATAAGCAGCGTGGTCTAGGTAGTAGAGAGTACGTGTTGGTTAGCCCGGGATACCGGGTTCGATTCCAGTCGTTGACAAATGCTATTTGTTTACTTTTTAAATTTTAATTATTTACATAAACTTCAATGCGGAGTGTGGTCTTAATAGTAAAGATGTCTGATCTAATTCTTCGCACTTGTATGTGAACCGGGAACATGGGTTCGAGCGCCGTCAGGGACATTTTATTATACCCTTGCAGAGGGTATATTAATTTTGTCACGAAGTTTGTAACGCATTGAAGGAGGCGACCCCATAAAGTATATATATTCTTGATCAGCATCAACAGGCAAGTCGATATAGCCATGTCCGTCTGTCTGTCCGTCTGTCCGTCTGTTTCTATGCGAACTAGTCTCTCAGTTTTAAAGCTATCTTGATGAAACTTGGTACAGATGTGTATTCTCTCTGCAGGCAGATCATTTGTTAAAATCGGCCGGATCGAATGACTATATCATATAGCTGCCATAGGAACAATCGGTTGAAAATGATAAAAATGCCTAGTATGAAAATTTTCAGTGCGATTTCAACCAAACTCACGCCATAAACATTTGCCATCATTCCCCAGCTGTTGACTAAATTTCATTCGGATCGAACCACTATATCATATAGCTGCCATAGGAACAATCGGTTCAAAGGCTTAGTATGAAAATTTTAATGTCTATTGAGCGATTTCAACCAAATTCACGCAGTACGCATAAACTATCATTCTGACCAAATTTCATCGAATTCGGACTACTATATCATATAGCTTCCATAGGAACAATCGGTTGAAAACGATAAAAATGCCTAGTATGAAAATTTTCAGTGCCAATTGAGCGATTTCAACCAAACTCACGCCATAAACATTTGCCATCATTCCCCAGCTGTTGACCAAATTTCATTCGGATCGAACCACTATATCATATAGCTGCCATAGGAACAATCGGTTCAAAGGCTTAGTATAAAAATTTTTAAAGTCTATTAAGCGATTTCAGCTAAATTCACGCTCTACTCTTTTGCTATTATTCCCTATATACTGACCAAACCTCATCTAAATCAGACATTTATATCATACAGCATCCATAGGAACCACTGGTAACTGAATCCAATGAACGCAACATGCATGACTGCAAGGGTACTTAATCTTCGGCGAGCCGAAGATAACCTTTCTTTCTTGTTTTTATACCCTTGCAGAGGGTATATTAATTTTGTCACGAAGTTTGTAACGCATTGAAGGAGGCATCTCCGACCCCATAAAGTATATATATTCTTTTTCAGCATCAACAGGCGAGTCGATATAGCCATGTCCGTCTGTCTGTCCGTCTGTCCGTCTGTTTCTATGCGAACTAGTCTCTCAGTTTTAAAGTTATCTTGATGAAACTTGGTACAGATGTGTATTCTCTCTCTGCAGGCAGATCATTTGTTAAAATCGGCCGGATCGGATGACTATATCATATAGCTCCCATAGGAACAATCGGTTGCAAAAAAAAATTTTTTTGAGCTATTTCAACCAAATTAAGCCTATATGCATTTAGTACCAAATCCCATGTGCAAACCAAATTTCATCCGAATCGGACCACTATATCATATAGCTGCCATAGGAACAATCGGTTGAAAATGATGAAAATGCCTAGTATGAAAATTTTCAGTGTCGATTGAGCAATTTCAACCAAACTCACGCCATAAACATTTGCCATCATTCTCCAGCTGTTGACCAAATTTCATTCGGATCGAGCCACTATATCATATAGCTGCCATAGGAACAATCGGTTCAAAGGCTTAGTATGAAAATTTTTAATGTCTATTGATCGATTTCAACCAAATTCACGCAGTACGCATAAGCTATCATTCCCTATATGCTGACCAAATTTCATCCAATTCGGACTACTATATCATATAGCTTCCATAGGAACAATCGGTTGATAATGATGAAAATGCCTAGTATGAAAATATTCAGTGTCGATTGAGCGATTTCAACCAAACTCACGCCATAAACATTTGCTATCATTCCCTAGCTGTTGACCAATATTGTGTTCAAAAACAGAAAATTCGGTTGTTTCTTCCACAATTGTTCTTATTTTATAATCTAAATCTTTGACACTAGTTACCCTTAGACTATTTATTTTTCTGGTCAAACCCATTTGGTTGGTTCTCTGTCTCTAATGGTGTCTTAAGCGGATCTTGTAATCTTCCCAGTTAGCTGGTGGGTTAATGTCTAACATGGTTCTAGCCTGACCTTGAATCTTTGTGTTGAATATGACTGTGAAATCCTGTCCATCGTCGTCGTGCTCATCCCTGATTTGGTCCACTGCAGAGATGAAGCCATGTAATGTTCCTTCGTGGGCACTAAAAACTATTAAGTATCTCGTTTCCTTTTTTTTACAGTTCCTCTGGCTTGTCACTGGGTTTCTGCTCTCTTCATGCTTGGCGGCAATTACTGCTGTTGGTTATTGGATGCACTGCTGCATTTCGTTGATTTATTGTTGCTTTGCCATCTTGGGGTTTTGGTTGATTTATATTATTTTAATAAATGGTTTTTATTTTACAGAAATTTTATTTTATTTTATTACTCGGATAATGTCCAGAGTTTCTACAGTAATTGGATAAAATCCGAAGTTTTAACAATAATTTCCGATCTGTGAATACTTGAGTACCGGCTGCGCAATTATGTATTAAGCGTTATATTTAAAGCAAATACATGTAGTTTATTCTAGTGTGAAAGTAAATCTGATTTCTTATACAACTGTTGGTGCCGATCAAACCTCGGTTGTCGTCTTATTTAGTTCTAGGTGTTTACATTATGCAGCGAGAGCTGCACCAAAGTGTTGATGTTTACAGTTCTTGGCTTGCTGCTATGCTGGGCTATTGTATATTGTGTTTGTATTTAAGTTCAATAGAGTTAAGGGCTGTCAACTATTCTTTTGATGCCTTTGGTTAATGGAATGCATTACTGTCAAATGTTCTTGTGTTACTTTTGGTGTCTGGAATTTTTAGACCCCGTACTCTAAAAAAGAGTACAGGGGTCTATTAAGTTTGTCTGAAGCGAAATGTGCGTAACAGGCAGAATAAGGCTTTTCCGACCCCATAAAGTATATATGTTCTTGATCAGCATCAACAGCCGAGACGATATAGCGATGTCCGTCTGTCCGTCTGTCTGTCTGTCTGTCTGTCTGTCTGTCTGTCTGTCTGTCCGTTTGTCGGTCCGTTTGTATGATCACTTGGATCTTTTAAACTGCAGGAGCTAGAGCCACCAAATTTGGAATGAAAGTCCGTCTGCTTCGTGAGCAGATCAAGTCTATTTCAAATCTTTGCCACACCCCTTACCGCAGCCGTAAATTGTAAAAAACTATTTTCACATCACCATAACTTGAAAACGACTAGAGCTAGGAAGACCAAATTCACACATTATGTGTATGGTACCTATCTAACTATCCTCACTAAATTTTGTCTGGATCGGACAACTATAGCCTAAAGCTCCCATTATGTTTTTGTATCATTATGTATCATTATAACTTTCCTCACCAAGTTTGATCCTGATCGGACAATTATAGCCTATAGCTCCTATAGGTCAAATCGGTCGAATATTGGTGATTTGTATGAAAAAGCGCGCACTAGAATGAGTACGGGGTCTTTTACAGTCGGCTCGACTGTAGCCTTTCTTACTTGTATTCAATCATGGAATCGTATTCATAATATACAAGACATGTGACAGCTTCGATTACGGACTCAGCAAATTAACCTTTAATGTGAATTGTTCTTTGATTAATTAAATTTGAACATACGGAAGAATTTGGATGATCTACATTTAAGTCAAACGCTAATATAAAACAGTTCTTATCTAACATTTCCTTAGTGATTTGCAAACCCCTATAAAAAGTCTTTATACCATCTAAATAGCATATTATATCTACGAGAGCTCTGGGTGTTTTCGGAGTTTGTAAAATCAAATTGTTGCGCTTGAAAATGTTCAAAGTTCAATAGATTCAACACCCTTTACCTGCGTAGGCCCGGTTTTTAACCATGCAAAATGCATTAAAATTAGGTATTTTTCCAATTACAACTTGTCGAGTAGAATATTCAACTTCAACTTTATAATAAGGATATAAAGAGTTTTTTGAATGTACTACAAAATACTTGGATTGACTACAACATGGTTCATTAAGAGTTGTGAAAATAAAATGCAGTTCTTTCAATAATTTATGTTATACTTAAATCTACATTATTTGTCGGAAGTTTAGGTTGATTATAAATATCTCCATTTACTTTTGCAAAGAGCTCGACCCTATTGCTGTCTTGAAAAATGATTTTAATACCCCATACTCTAAAAAAGAGTATAGGGATCTATTAAGTTTGTCTGAAGCGAAATGTGCGTAACAGGCAGAAGGAGGCTTTGCCGACCTCATAAAGTATATATATTCTTGATCAGCATCAACAGCCGAGACGATATAGCAATTCTGTCTGTCCTTCTGTCCGTCCGTCTGTATGATCACCTAGATCTTTTAAACTACAAGAGCTAGAGCCACCAAATTTGGAATGAAAGTCCGTCTGCTTTGCGAGCAGATCAAGTTTATTTCAAATGTTAGCCACGCCCCTTACCGCCCCAGCAAATTGTAAACAACTATTTTCACATCACCATAACTTGAAAACGACTAGAGCTAGGAAGACCAAATTCACACATTATGTGTATGGTACCTATCTAACTATCCTCACTAAATTTGGTCTGGATCGAACAACTATAGCCTAAAGCTCCCATAGGACAAATCGGCCAAAAATTGGTGATTTGTATGAAGACATGAAGTTTTAGTTGAGCGACTGTAACCAAACTAACACATTATTTGTATGGTACCATTAGAACTATCCTCACCAAATTTGGTCTGGATCGGACAACTATATAGCCTATAGCTCCCATAGGACAAATCGGCCGAAAATTGGTGATTTGTATAAAGGCATGAAGTTTTTGTTGAGCGACTGTAACCAAACTAGCACATTATGTATATGGTACCATTATAACTATCCTCACCAAGTTTGGTCAGGATCGGGCAACTATAGCCTAGCTCCCATAGGACAAATCGTTGGTAAAATACTTTTTTGTATGGTAAAACGTGCACTAGCCTGAGAACGGGGTCTTTTACAGTCGGCTCGCTCGACTGTAGCCTTTCTTACTTGTTTTTCATTAATGACCTGAAAGTCTGGGATGGGATGCTCAAGGCATAACTCCCACAGTTCGTTACTGCCGGTGTGCACTATGTTTGGGGACCTGTAGTTAACTACTCTGTAGGGTCCGTTGTAAGGTGGGGCAACTTCGGCTGCAAAACCATCGACTGCCTTGGAAAGGTGGTGTTGCTGGAGTAGCAATTTCCACTCCCTACGTCGCAAATTCTAGCGCCGGTTTTTCTCTGCATGTTCTCCATCGCTACCTTAAAGATCTCCTGCAGGTGTTTGGAATATTGCAATATTGCACCAACTTGTCTGGACTGTATCCGCTGCTATGCGATATGGAATTGATTGCCGGATTCAGCTCAAGCATGCTTTTCACCGTGAAGGGTCGCTCTATGTGTCTCCTTAAAGTGATCGTTGACGACTGACACTTTATTATTAGACCCCGTACTCCAAAAGGGTAGAGGGGTCCATTAAGTTTGTCTAAAGCGAAATGTACGTAACAGGGGAAAGGAGGCGTGGCAACCCCATATAGAATATATATTCCTGATCAGCATCAACAGCCGAGACGAGAATCATACACAGACATACGTTATTATCGCAGACCGTTCTTTAGCGATAATAATAAATATCTGTTGAGCCGTTAATTTGAATTTAAATTGTATAACTTTCGTTAAGTTTGCATGTTGCCAGATCACTGATAAAAAAGCTTTCTCGTATCAGCTGCTTAGAAGAAAGCTTTTCTGCATAGTTGCACTGACTGAATTTGTTTGACAAGAGCTGTCACAAAAAGAGCTTTTATTTTACCAAGCCAGGAAATGAGACTCGTGATTTTGGTTCGATCGCTCTCTTTAATTTTGTCTGCAGATCACGCCAGACGTGTTTTCTCGTATCAGCAAATAAAGCAAGGCTTTACCTAACCTGCTTGAGGTACCTAACCTCCAACCTAAATCTCTGGATATTGGCTCTTCAGCCCCAGCCTCATCTTGCCTTCAAGTGAATGCACTGCTCTCCCGGATTAAGGTATCCGAGGCCGGCTAAAGCAACCGAACTGGATCTACATCAAATCCCCAACCTTGCGTCAGTGCAACAACTGGCAAGAGAAGCCCCACGGCTCCATTGTGTTGGTTACATCGCAGTGGGTGCACTGATTGACGTACGTACTATACGTTGGAGATCCAACACTCAGACGAACGGCAAAACCATACCGCATCGAGGGAACAATCTTGCTGAAGCAATTGAATCGGATCCTTCTGGGATCGAGAACTTGAGTCAATACTCAAAGTGGCCAGCGCAGCACCCCACGGTTACACTCTTGGCTACGTGGGCCCGTTGTGGTCCTACATTGGCCATCGGCCGATTTTACTTGTGCCATCGCTTTTATAAGCCCGGGAGGCCTCGGTGCTGAAACCTGGAAGCCCTTAAACCCATCGTTGTACACATCGACCCCTGATTCTGGAGGATTGACTTACGAAAGCTGAGCAAAATATGTTATTTTGATTTGTGATAGGAAACTTTAGAAACATGTGTGTAAAAGAGTTGTGCATTTGGTAATTTGATTCACAGTGTATCTTGCCGGTTAAGGTGAAGTCACGTAAAGAAAAATTTAAAGAAAAGAAAAAAAAAAAGAGAAAAACGAATAAGAAATTGACTAGAGTTTTTAGGGTGCCAATTTAGTAAAGACGAAGAAAGAAAAGAAAAAAAAAAAATCTTTAAACAAAAACTTATTACTACTTTCCCAAGAAAACAATATAATCGTGCTACATACATACATTCAAATTAATACTCGTTTACACAAGTACACGCCATACACACTAACCCACTCACACCTAACACAACAATCACATAACACAAATACACACACCTGCACAGAATTCTGGAAGGCCTTCTTGGAAAATTCTGGTGAGTCGGGCATACATATTAAGTGTTCACTGTAGCTGTCGCTCGCTCACATACACTTTCCAAGTCTTTTATCCGAAACGGATAAAAGATTTGATCGAAGCTGAGCTGGTGATCGCACAGAGATCAGTGTTTGCAAGTGCTTATGATTGTGTCAATAACAGCTGTGTAAAGCTTTTACACCCTACATTGGTTGAGTACATACATTTTTACCACATACATTTGAACATACATACAAAATAACCCCCAAATAATAAAAGTAACACCAGATATAATACAAGCTGTTATTGTCCTCTCAATAAGATAACTTAAATAAACCAGCAAATTAATTATTGCTGGCTATAAGGGAAAAAACAAAAAAAAAATAAAAAAACGAAAATTAAATAAAAAATTTAAAAAGTTAAATGAAAGT
>JAEIGM010000054.1:0-280984 GCA_018903735.1 Drosophila cardini
TTTACATTCCTTAATTTAAATAATACTTCAATTCAAAAGTTTAATTCTACAAAATGTTCATAATACTAACAAATGCTTAAAACTACAAAATGTTCTTAATGCTAACAAATCTTCTTATTGCTAAAAAAAATGTAAGAAGGGGTCTGGATCCCGCCTTACAATGTATATACATACAAACATTTGTATGTACATACATACCAGAGAACTGAAACGAGTAGACTCGAGTATGTTCGAACTTTTCAAACAACAATCGGATAAGGATCAGCTCAGCGTGGTGTCCGAAAATGTTCGAATCACAACGATCAGATGACCGTTTTCTGAATGATTCGAACCTGAATCGAACCTGATTCGAACTTGATTCGAACATTTTGGCCGCGATCTGAACGGTCAGCCCCATAAATCGTTTGCTGATCGTTCGATTGCAACCGAACGAGTAAGCGACGCAACGAGTCTGACTGTTTTTTCAGTACAAATCGCTCGATTAGCAAGCATGTTCGCTGTTTCGCTTGCGTTGCGTGTCGTTCGTAGTGCTGCCATTTTTGAGTTTGAAAACATGCTAGATCTGGCCAAAAAAAAAAAAAAGCAAAAAAAGCTAAATCCCATTGACAATAAATAAGAAAATTGATTGTTTTCTTTTTTTTGTTCTTAAATATTTAACAAATGTAAAAATAAAATATTAACTATAAAAAATTAAATATCTGAAAGATATGTGCATTAACTTTCCTATGCGCTCATAAGAAAAAAGCTAGATCTGGCGGGAAACATTTCAGAAAGCAACACTAATAGCACGCGCAACAAGCCTGAGATTTGTCTAAGTTTCATTGCATGCGTGCATGCAAGTGTAAATATGTATGGCGTGGTATCATTTCGCGTATATTTTTTTTTACAGAAACTTATTAATTCAAATAAAACGAATTATTTTCTTAGAAAATAGGAATATGAGGACAACTATAACACGTACAGCCTACACACCCTTGATTCCCTTTTAAGATTTTCAGTCATTTATAAAAATATATTTTTTACATTATACAGTACTGTTGTCTTTCCTATCGTATGCGCTTCAGCCCTCTTCTGTAACCAAAAACCCCATAGGTCAGACTACCTGCTGCACATATTGCGCTAAACCCTTTTACAAAACACAGTGTTGTCAAAATCTTGCCAAACAAGGGAATTTCCAAAAGGTCAGCCCGTCTATGTGTCTCTAACTTTTGAGCGTTACAAAAAATTGTAATAGATCAAAGTAACACAAAAGAATTTCGCTTTTTGAAAAGCAGCACATTTGAACTCAATAAATACATAAACTTATAAAAAGAATATATATTTTAAATACAGGGTAGGCCATTTAAAGCGGGCCCATTTCTTCTGAAAAAAACATTGAAAAATACATTTTTTGTGTTGATATGAAAATCATTTATTTTGATTCAAGGAGATTTGTTCCAGCTAGTTTTTTGAAAATGATATCCTTCAAATGTTTGCCTCTGGCCTTGATGGCCAAATATGTCCTTTTTTCGGCATTTTCCATTGTTTTGGCTAATATTTCGGCCGGTATGGCGGTGATTTCGCGTCGGATATTGTTTTTAAGTTGAGTTAGAGTCGTTAGCTTGTTGATGTATACCTTGGATTTCAGATAACCCCACCAATAAAAGTCCGGTGGCGTTAAATCTGGTGATCTCGGTGGCCACGGAAAATCACCATTTTTCGAAATCAACCTTCCAGGGAACAATGGCTTCAAAAAATCTATTGTAGAGCGTGAAGTGTGGCATGTAGCCCCGTCCTGTTGGAACCAGTAGACTTCCATGTCATTTTCTTCGATGATTGTCATAACAAAATCGCGTATCATGGCACGATAACGCTCTCCATTGATGGTGACAGGGGCTCCATTTTCATTTTCGAAAAAGAACGATCCGATGACCATTTCCACACCGCACCATACAGCTACTTTTTGATCGAAGAGAGGCTGCTGAGACTACCGTGGTTAATAAATTTTGCGTATAAACGCTGTAAAGTGCTTTTGGATGGCGGACTTTTAACTTTATTTTTTTTTTAAACGCACGTTGAGTTTTCACAATTGAAAAGTTATTTTGGATGTAGAGCTGAATTATTTCAGCGCGTTCTTTCGGAGTGTACTGCTCCATGGTACAAATTGTTTTCGACTGACGATTCAAACGCGGCATGTCAATAGTCAATATGGCAGCGCTGTCAAAAGTTATAGGGTTGCCAGATGGGCCCGCTTTAAATGGCCTACCCTGTAGTACCCAGCGTTGAAAACAAAAAAAATCCATACAAATTCTTGAGAGCAACATGAGAATGACTGTGAGGTGTAAAAACAATACGGACCTCAGAAAAAAGATTTTTAAGGCCAACAGTAAAGCATGGCGGAGGCCAGGTCATGGTCTGGGGATATAATTCCACCAACGGAACAGAGAATCTGGTATCAATTGATGGGATAATGATGCAAGATTCCTATCTACACATTAAAAAAAAAATTTAGACAGTGGATGGATAAAGTGGGCATTCTTCAAATGTTTAAGCTTTACCAAGACAATGACCCTATACATAAAGCCCACAAAATAAGATATATAGATCCTATACGACCACCTAAATGTAATGGAAACTTCGCCCCAATCACCTGATCTCAATCCATAGAAAATTTGTGGTGTGAGTTAAACCGGCGCTTTCACAAAACGCCAAGACTGTCCTCAGTGGATATCAATATCCCAAAACGCTTATGCGACATAATTAACAACAATGGGTACGTGTAACAAATGCTTAACTAAAAAGATGATGAATGTGTATATTTTGAATAAAAAATGTATAAAAATTGGTCTAAGAACTAATTCACATCCATCGAATTTTCAAAATTTACCCCCGTTCGACTTCCTGCTACCTAACTTATAAAAAACACACAGTAAGAAAATTTAGTTACAATCAAAGATCATCGCCGCCACACTTATCAAACCCCGGGAGTAAGTGTTACTGTAGGATATACCTGTAAATGCTTAAAGTATTGCAAACGTTCATTATTTTATTTTATGTGAAAAACTCTTTATTTTTCTCAAAACTGACATCCTTTTTACGTAACATTGGAAAATATATTTTCAATTAAAAGCCGTTTGAATGAGTTCAGAATAAAGTCGCCATGGTTTACGCTCTAAATATAAGAAATATTAAATACTATGTTTAAATTATAAAAATACACGCAACAGTTATTTCTCCCCTTCAATAATTTGGGGCTACGTTAAAATAAAGAATAAAAATCTATTTATTATTATTTCTTTAATGCATTAAGTTTTTATCAAAATACCCTTGAATAAGAAGTTTCTTTATTTTTTATAAACGTATTTTTAATACATTTCTAAACGTTAACTGCATTCTGCATTGCAACTTTATCATTTACTATGATGTTAGCTGCTGTCGTGGAGCTAAGCAATTGTTTGGTCGATGAACTGGATGAGTAACTATCACTGGAGCAGCGCGTAGAAGTGGAGTTTCCGCTAACTGGGCTGTCCAGCATATCTAAAAATAAAGGAAAATTTTTAGGTAAAAATTATTTATTACTAAACATAGTTTAACCTTTCGACACTTGAGTTTTTATCTGTTTAAAAGTTAAGTGATTTGTAATCATTTTATAATTATTTTGTAAATGATCCAATGATTATAAATAACTAATTCCAATAACTAATGTCTTAATCGACATTTAAGAACGCTGCAGTCGAAACAATTGAATTATTTTATATATTAATTAAAGCAGGAAAATAATGTTCTATAAATATTTTTAAATTCTCAGAAACAAATTTGTAAGTGAATAAAATAATGTTAGAATCTAGTGCTGGGGTCTAATCTTTCAGTTGTGAAATACACTTACAACAATACAAAATTTCGACTGTAGCGTTGCTCAATTTGCATATTTAGGCTTCTACTTGATATTACATTTTTTTAAAAGGAATACTGTAATTTACCCGGTAGTGAACTGACGTTATTGATCTTTAAATCAACAACACTGCTGCAATTAGTGGTTGCAGCGCTCGGTCCCACAATATTTCCGACAGAAGTAGATTTCTTATGTAGAATGAGATTTTTTTTTACTGTGCTGTTATACCCGACCCCAATTACGTTGGACATGTCCGAGTCGGTTTGAATGCGATTTCCAACTCCACAGACTCCACCAAAAAAATCACCGCTTTTCACATGCTCGACTTGACAAAATGGACTAAGTATTGTATTTTGAGTATCTTCAGGTGTATAATAATCTGACTCCTCCCCACTCAAATTTATTGCCAATAAACCAGGTTCTTTTACAGTTGTGTCCCTGTGGTCAAATTCAGAACATTGATTTATTCGTTTTAATGAGTCACTCTTTTTTGAGTCAGTACTTCGCACGTCTACGTCTTCCTTCGGACCGCTGACAAATACGTCATTTCCTTGCAGGGCAGAGTTGATATCATCCTTGTTTACAACCACACTCGCCTCCTCTTGATTAAGTGACTTGCATGAAGCATTCTTGCTTCTGCTAGCCGGCGATAGTAATGGCGACAACTTTTCAGTATCACTGTCTTCGTCGTCGATTTCGTGAATACCAACGTTATTCTTTTGATATTTAAAAGCATTAAGACGCTCGTTTATAATGTGCACCTCCTGTTTTTTTGGGGAACATGTAAGTTTGGGCGTAAATGTTACCTTAGATGAAGCAATGTTAATTGCTTTGTTTGTATCGCTTTCAATTTCGATCATTGATACTGGAGAAGTATCATTACTTTTATTTATGTCCCTCTCATTTGTGTTAGTGCAAGTTGATGCATTTTTCTTGTTCTTATGTGTAGATCGACGGTGGGTACTAGATTTAACCGGCGAGGTGGTTTTACTGCCGTCACTTGTCATTGCGGGCACAGTAACATTGTCCATAATATCGTGGCTGATATTTTCATTGCAAAACATTAGAGCATGTAAATAATGTATCAGTGTGTATATATAATTGTGGATTTATGTATAATGTTATATTTTAATTTATTTAAATTTCTTTCATTTCAGAGAATAAATAATTTTCATTCAACTCCTTAATTTTCTAATATCAATTAAGTGACGAGAAATATTACAATATGAAACAAGAAAGAAAATTACAGTCGAGCGCGCCCGACCGTAGAATACTCTCTGCCTTTTATTCCCGATCATTTTAATAAAATCAGTATCCGAGAATATCAACTGATAGTACTTGCAGTAAAAAACGTTGAAAGACGTTCAGATAGGAAGTTAAGCCTCTTTTTATAGAGATATGTATGGTTTTAGGCCGAAGATTTTCAAGTGATGCGGTGGCGCGGATGGTTAGTATTCGGTCGATGAACGGGAAGTCGTGGGTTCGAATCCTGGTCCGTCATCGAAAAGAATATATTTTATTGTGTTGTTTAAATGTGTAGCATTATCGAAAAAAAAATTGTTTATTAGCAAATTATTAACAATTAAAAAAAAATTTTTTAAACTGGGTTTTGATAAAAAAAAAATTTTTATTACTAAATGAAAACATGCAATAATTGGAGCTATTGAATTATATTCTTTTAAAGGACTGACCGCGACTCGAACCCACGACTTTGCGTTCGCCGATAAAGCACTTAACCGGCAAAGCCATCACGACACTTGAAAGTTTCCCGCCCAAAACCATACATATAAAAAAAGCTTAAGTTCCTAGCTGGATAACTATTTTGTCAAAAATAGAATTTTGGTCGGCACGGCCAGCGTCTGCGAGCAGCGCTGCCGCTAGCAAGCAGCGAAAACGTTCGCTCACATGTTTGTATGCTTCTGTCTCGCTTGCACACATGCATTGACATTGCGTTCAATTATTAACTTTCTTACATGTCTAGCTCTTTTGTTTATAGTCCGATTTGTATGCAATTTTCAGGATAGTTTGATATATTTTGTCTTCAAACGAATGTGAAATAACAGTACTGTACGATAAGAACATATGCCTTAAAATCGACATTGAAGTTTGCAAATTATTTTATTTCTTGTGAGAAAATGGGGCGTGGCAGACCAAAATTGATGACAATACAATTATGCCGTCTCTAGGAACCTGCGTACCAAAATGGGTGTTCCTAAGTGCCATAGTTACTGAGATATTCGCCTAAAACATCAATTTTTTACGAGGTGTTTCTAGTTTTTTGCTCATTGTCGGCGAACGGGGCGTGGCATCGAAAAAAAAGATTCTTGTATTGACTGACTAAATATCGAGTCGATAGAGACCAAATTCAAACTTGTAGCTCTTACCATCTCTGAAATCTGTTTGTTCATACGGACAGACAGACAGACAGACGGACATGGCTATATCGACTCGGCTAGTGATGCTGATCAAGAATATATATACTTTATGGGGTCGGCCACGCCTCTCTCTTGCAGAGAGTATAAAAATAATACTTAGTAAAATTAGTACAGCTAACGACTCATGAAAAAAATAAATCAAATGTAGGGGCAATTTTGGAAATTTAACTCAGCTTTATGTGTCACCAAACGAATGCCGAATATGATATAACCAAAATATATATGGTTACACTTTTACATAGCGGCATTTTCGCGGTCAATCATACGACTTTCAAAAGCAAAATTAAATTTAAAATGTTAAATAAATCGAACAGAATTTTGTTTTGTTCACTAATAATTGTTTTTAGTATTTAGAGAGTACTTAATGGTAAACAAGTAAGAAAGGCTGCAGTCGATCGAGCCGACAGTAATAGACACCGTACTCAGTCTAGTGCGCGTTTTTCCATACAAATTACCAATTTTCGAGCGATTTATCCTATGGAAGCTATAGGCTATAGTTGTCCGATCCGGACCATACTTGGTGAGGATAGTAATAATGGTACCATTCACATAATGTGTTAGTTTGGTTTTATTCGCTCAACTAATACTTCATGTCTCCATACAAATCACCAACTTTCGACCGATTTGTCCTATGGGAGCTATATGCTATAGTTGTCCGATCCGGTTCAAACTGGTGAGGACAGTAACAATGACATCATACACATAATGTGTGAATTTGGTCTTTTTAGCTCTAGTCGTTTTCAAGTTATGGTGATGAGAAAATAGTTTTTTACAATTTGCGGGGGCGGTAGAAGGCGTTGCAAAGATTTGAAATAATCTTGCACTGCGTACACTACAGACTGACTTTCATTCCAAATTTGGTGGCTATAGCTCTGGTAGTTTAGAAGATCGAGGTGTTCATACAGACGGACGGACAGACAGACAAACGGACATCGCTATATCGACTCGGCTGTTGATGCTGATCAAGAATAAATATACTCTATGGGGTCGGAAAAGCCTCCTTCTGCCTGTTACGCACATTTCGCTTCAGACAAACCTAATAGACCCCTATACTCTTTTTTAGAGTACGGGGTCTAAAAAAATGTAGAGCCTTCTGTTTTTATCTTTTGAGATAAAAGGCACAAAAGAGCGGCCAGTTATGCGAATTCAAATATACATGAATTCAAACATCAATGCTAATGATCGTTAAACTCTGCGAACTGTGTGCAAATTTTGAACTTAAATTTTTTTTAGAATAAGAAAATCAAGCTTGTCACTCAAGCGACATTTTTTCCGCAAATGCTTAGTAAAATATAAGCCAGCAGAGCTCCAGCTTTAAATTTTTTTATATTGCGCTACATTCATTTCTCTTTAAAATAAAACAGCAATGGCTACTCTAACAATAACGAATATTTTTTAATAAATGTTTTTGAGAAAGGTAGAAAAAAATGTAACAAAAAATTTGGTCATCAGGTTAGCGCTCTATTTAATTCAATTTAATTAGGTTGATGATCAATAATGGTAGTATGCTACTGTGGGCAAAAAGTAAGGTGAATTTGTTTGTAAAATGAAAAATCTTTATTTATTCTTGTAAATCAATTTCATTCCCTTCAAAGTAATCCCTCTTGATAAAAAAAAATCTTATGTCAAACATTTTACAAATCCTCGTAACATGCCAAATAGTCCATTTCCGCTATAGCCTTAATCGCCTTCTTCGATTCAGCTTTTATTGCCTCAATTGACTCGAAACGCGTTCCCATGAGTTTTGGGAATAGTCACACGGAGCCAAATCAGTCGAATATGGTGGTTGTGGAACGATATGCGTCGAATTTTTGGCGAAATGGTCACGAAGAACGAGTGCAGTTTGAAACAGTGCATTCTCTGCTCAATCAAATCAGACATTTAAAAATCGAAAAATGCACTCTTAATCGTTTTGTTAGCACAAGCGTAAATATATCACTGATAATGACATTGATATGAAATTTGGACTAGATGTCGCTAACAGTCCTGCCAACTCAAAAAAAAATAACTAGCCCAATTTGTTACAGCTTCACTAGGGGAGCTAAGTCGCTGGTAGCACAATTTTGACACTTGCCTGTCATACATTCTTCATTCTCAATACTGCAGAAAACTAATCTTAGAAAGACCTCAAAATGGCTTGAAAACATTTAAAAACAGAAGAGCAACTATCTTACAGAAATGCAAAGCTAGCATGTTACATGCATACGCACATATTATAAGGCATTTTATTTGAGAGTTCGATATGGCTTCGATGCTGTTGGTAGAATATAATTTTGCCCTTTTTGGCGCTTTAACAAATCTCAGTTTTATATAATTAAAAATCTTCTGCTATTGTAATACGCATGTGTTGTCTGGCAATTACTTGCCCAAAAACAATAATTGTTTTTTCCCTCTCATCTTTTAAATAACATTTGTTTCCAACATCCATTTGATTTTGGATACGTCTTCTCTTGTGCAGCGTTGTTATATTTGTCTACTTTGTATTTTTTATTTATTTAATACATCAAGAAAATTTTTTTGCCTTTCTGCACTTTTTTTGGCAGTGTCCTTTCGGCCTTTTTACGGCCTTTCCAAGAGATTGCTTGCTCCATTTCTTGCTCTCGACTTACCGGTTATCCCGAATCGTTATACATTCTGCAAGAGAATATTGGGTTTGGGAAAAGTATATAACAGGCAGAAGGACGCTTGGCAGACAACGTAAAGTATATAAGGTACGTTTCATATTTATAACGCCACCCATTTTTGTATTTTATTGCTGTAACTATACATATTACGCGACTACGATGTACTAATAAAATATCTGTTTGGATGCAACAACTATGCACACGAAGTTTGGACTTCCTTCAGATAACGGTACTTGTGCTTTTTTGAGAAATCTATTTTTACCCTGTTTCACAATTATAACGCCACTTGCTTTAAATTATTTTTGTGAGTGCAATTGAAAGATTCTTTATTATTTGGTTGATGTTTTAGACAAATATAAGAATAAATAAGCTATGCCACGTGGAAAATGTTTTATAGAACTTGAAAGGGGAAAAAATAATCGCTTACAAAGAAGAAGGATGCAGTGGAAGGGATATAGCGCGTAAGCTGGGCAGGAGCCACAGGTTAATCCAAAATTTTTTAAGGGATCCTGAATCTTATGGAACCCACAAGCGCAGAGGTGGCCCTTTAATTCATTCCAGCCGAGATAAGTGGAAAATTATTAATATTCAACACGGAGTTTAGGTGACCTACAGGGTGTTATTGGCAAAAATGTTTGTCACCCGACCGTTTGGAGGACATTAAAATGTTTCAAAATTATTAAAAGTGAAATATTGAGTGTGTTCCAGCATTAAAAGCTAAACACAAACTGACCCGTATAGGTTACGGGCGCAGAAACATGAACACCAATTGGTCAAATGTAAGCCAAATGAAGTTGGCAAGCGATTTGTTTTTATTATTAACATAAAAATTTTTAAGTAATTTTTTCGGATGAGATGAAGTGGAACCTAGATGGTCCTGACGGTTTTCATCAATATTGACACGATTTAAAGAAAGAGTCGGAGTACCTTTTCAAACGGAGCTTCGGAGGAGGAAACTTGATGATGTGGGGAGCATGACGCTTAAAGATGCAGTTTGTATCCTCCAGGATGAAAAGAGCAGACTTTGTCCGTGTTTTGGGAACCAGACTCATGCCATTTTTGGAAGATAATGGTGACAGAGACAGGATTTTTCAACACCGCAATCCATGGTGTTCTTCCAACGGAGTAACTCTTATGGACTGGCAAGAAAGATCACCGGATCTAAATCCGATGGAGAACATATGGGGGATCTTAGTTCGTAAGGTGTATAGAAATAATCGCCAGTTTGACACTGTGGCAGAGCTGAAAACAGCGATGGAGGCGGCATGGAGGGAAGTTGAGCCGGATACAATTAAATACTTAATTTTAAGTGTGCCGAATCGAATTTTTTTTGCTTATTTCTAATCATGGAAATCAAATTTAGTAAATTCATTTAGTAAAAATTAATAATTACTTAAAATTAACAGCAAAAAAATAATTTAAAGCAAGTGGCGTTATAATTGTGAAACAGGGTAAAAATAGATTTCTCAAAAAAGCACAAGTACCGTTATCTGAAGGAAGTCCAAACTTCGTGTGCATAGTTGTTGCATCCAAACAGATATTTTATTAGTATATCGTAGTCGCGTAATATGTATAGTTACAGCAATAAAATACAAAAATGGGTGGCGTTATAAATATGAAACGTACCTTATATTCCTAATCATCACAAGCCGAGTCGATACAGCCATGTCCGTCTGTCCGTCCGAATAAACAAACAAATTTCAATGATGCAAAGAGCTACACGTTTGAATTTTGTCAGTATCGACTCCATATTTAGTCAGTCAAAAACAGAATCTTTTTTTTTTCGATGCCACGCCCCATTCGCACACAATACACCTCGGGAAAAGTCGATGTTTTTGTCGAATTTATCAGTAACTATTGCACTTGGGAATACAAATTTTTGTACGCATGTTCCTGGAGACAGCATAAATGCATTGTCATAAAAAATGTTGGGCTGCCAAGCCTTGTTAATCCGATTTCCTCATTAATTCAATTCCTTGCTTATTTTAATGATTTAAAAAAATTAAAAAATTCTAAATAATGATACCCGATTTGTTGTCAAAAAAATTATGAATTTTATAATAAAGTGTAAAAAATTTTGATTATCGTATAATTTTGTTTCCTCGTATAATTTACTATCCAGGTTTTCGGTTATCGCATATTACTTGTCGCGTTAAGTGTATTGTAGTAAGTCTGAAGTATTATCCGATTTTGTCCCATTTTCTATTTTATAATTATAACATTTATTATTTATATCGATACACATATTGACTGGGCATTTACAAACCTGTCGCTTGGCCAAGAAAAACCTTTTGAGACCGTGCATAGCATTCACGACGCGATTCCTGTGAGCATTTCAGATAGGCTATAAATTGATAGGTCGGGAATTTTTGTTTTTTTCAAGCGCGGAAAATGCAAATTTGTAATATTTTTTAAAATTCATTATTTCAAGTCGACTCGAAGATATATTCAAAAGATCAGGCAGAAAAAGGCGTGGCAGACCCCATAAAGTATATATATTCTTGGTCAGCATCACAAGCCGAGTCGCTATAATCATGTATGTCTGTCCGTATGAATAAACAGATCTCAAAAATGGTTTCGAATTTAAAAAGTATCGACTCCATATTTAGTCAGTCAATACAAGAATCTTTTTATACCCGTTTGTAGTAGAGTAAAAAGGTATATTGTAATCGTTGGAATGTATGGAACAGGGAGAAGGCGGCGTGCTCGATCCCATAAGGTATATACATTCTTGATCAGCATGAAAAGCCAAGTTGATATAGCCTTGTCCCTCCGACCAAGTCTGAGAAAGTTTGATTCAAATTTGACTAGTATTTCGTATAGCTCCCATAGTAACGATCGGTCAAAAATACGCTCCAAATATGAATTAATATGAAAAACTTATGCGTTGGCGAAGATATATTAATCAAACTCACACAGTTTCATCCCAATCAAACGACTATATCGTTTGGCTGTCATAGGAATGATCGGTCTGAATAATGCTTTAAATGTGAATTTCTGTGTTTACCAAGCTATTCTAATCAAACTCACTAGAGTCCATCGCCATTTCCTGCATTATTATTTTCATAGCCCATTGTTAATAACATATTTAAGCTGAGTAACGGGTATCCCAGATAGCATTCTTTCTTTTTTTTTCGATGCCACGCCCCATTTGCCCACAATGAGACAAAAACTAGACATACACCTCGAGAAAAAAATCGATGTTTTTGGCAAATATCTCAGTAATAAAGATTCTTGTATTGACTGAATCAATATAGATTCGATACAGACTAAATTCGAACTTGCAGCTCTTACCATCACTAAGATCTGTTTGTTCATACGGACATGGACATATCGACTCGGCTTGTATATATATAATTTATGGGGTCTGCCAAGCTTCCTTCTACCTGTTACGTACTTTTCACAAACCCATAATACTCTTGCACTTTAAGGTTCTTAAAACTTTAGCCTCCGCCACCTCGGTGTTTCCCCATGTGCTATTCTATTCACTAAACTTTTAATTTTGGGAGTGCCACGATTGTTTTCTGCCATATTTGTATAATTTTCGGCGTGTCAGTTGGTCAAAGCGCATATTGCGAGGCTTTGAATTGGTAAACATTGCAAATCATGGTTAAACGAAACCAGACTGACAAATGCAAAATTATTGCACTATATTGAAGTAGCGAATAAAGTTAATAAATTTAAACACTCAATTCTATGTTTTTTGAAAAAATTTCGTGGAACGGCAAAATTGGAAAGGAAAAACGGATATTGCATAAATGAACGGCAGAATTACTTTATTATCAAAACGAGCATTCAGGTTCGATTTAAAAATGCTGCAGAAATTGCATTTAAAGTGCAGCAACGGTTAAAACAAAAACATCGGCCTGACCTGTTTTGCGTCGGTTCAAGAGAACGTGTTTGATGGAAAGGACACCAGAAAAAAAACACTACTCAACCAGAAAATGAGAACAGCTCGCTTTTTTAATTTTACCTATTCCCAAGCCATAGATATAAATTTTGAAGTTAAAATTTAGTATCGAGTCCTTAGATTGGCCGAGGAACAGGCCATCTATCTGTCTGTCCGTATCTCAGCGATGGTAAGAGCTACAAGTTTGAATTTAGTCAGTATCGACTCAAGATTTAGTCAGTCAATACAAAAATCTTTTTTGTTTGATGCCACGCCGCATTCGCCCACAATGAGCAAACAACTAGATACAAAACTAAGGAAAAAATCTTAAATCAGTATGCATGGCACTTGGTAGTACCAATTTTGGTACGCAGGTTCCTAGAGACGGCATAAAAATTTGGCCACGCCCCCTTTCCCATAGAAAATAAAACTATTTTCAAGTTTTCATGACGTTTTTATGGCATATATTCTTATCGTACAGTATAGTAATTTTAAAATCGTTTGGAGACAAATAATACCAAACTATCCTGTCTATAAACAGGAGAGCTAGATACGTAAAAAGTTTATAATTGAAAGCAATGTCAATGCATGTGTGCAGGCGAGACAGAAACAAACAAACACATGAATGAACTGTTTGTGTTGCGGCAGCGCTGCCCGCGGACGCTGGCCGTGTCGACCAATAATTTATACATATGTGCATATATATAATGTCAAATGCATATGTATGTGAAGTGGTGTGGTACCAGGGATCTGCATACTCGCCCATCCCTGGTAAACCAGTGTTGGAAAGCGCGAAAGTTATCGAAGAGCAGATGATAAAGGAGGCAGTCGAGAGCAGAAAGTTGAACTAAAAGTCGAATGAAGAGTCACAGTCGTATAATTAAGTTGAATTTAAAGTCGAACGAAAAGTTATTTTTATCATTAAAACCTTGAATTTGATCAACTCAAGCTAAAAAAAACATTATCCTTATAATAATCCATCTTGACATTTGGGGGCTCGTCCAAGTCTGAGTCTGATCAACACTTTTGATGAAATTCTGGTGTTGTGCTTTAATATAACTATTCGTAATCTACAGTTGAATGGTGAAAAATAGTTGAGACGTAAAAAATAATAACTGTAACCGATGACGATAAGAACCCCGGCAAGCATTAAGAAACAGTTGCAAGTTCGGCGTCGGTAAAGATAACGCCAAAAACAAAGTCGCAGACAAAGACAAATAATGAGACAGTAGAATACGTTAAAGAAAGAAAGGAAAATCAAGAAGCAAACGAAGAGCAAGAAATTGAAGTGGAACCAGTAATCAGAGTGAATCCACTAATCGAAATCGAACCAGTAAACAAAATCGAAGTGTTTACGGAAACAGAACCCACGGACGATATGGCGAATAATGAAATTCAAGCACAATTGCAGCAAGTAATGCAATTGCTTATGCTGAAAATTCAAGCCGACGAACAGAGGGAGAATAACACTCTTAAACCACCGATTAATTTTGAAAAAGTTGTTGGCGAAAATAATGGAGAGGCTGTCAAGAGATGGTTTGAAATTTTTGAATATAAATGCTGAAGCATATGAGCTGAATGACAAACAAAAATATGCACAGGCAAGAGGCAAGAAGCTATTCTTGGAATCGGAAAGAGTAAACAATTACACAGATTTAAACAAGAAAGAAAGGTTATCTTCGGCTCGCCGAAGATTAAATACCCTTGCAGTCATGCATGTTGCGTTCATTGGATTCAGTTACCAGTGGTTCCTATGGATGCTGTATGATATAAATGTCTGATTTAGATGAGATTTGGTCAGTATATAGGGAATAATAGCCAAGGAGTAGTGCGTGAATTTAGCTGAAATCGCTTAATAGACTTTACAAATTTTCATACTAAGCCTTTGAACCGATTGTTCCTATGGCAGCTATATGATATAGTCGTTCGATCTGAATGAAATTTGGTCAACAGCTGGGGAATGATGGCAAATGTTTATGGCGTGAGTTTGGTTGAAATCGCTCAATTGGCACTGAAAATTTTCATACTAGGCATTTTTATCATTTTCAACCGATTGTTCCTATGGCAGCTATATGATACAGTGGTCCGATTCGGATGAAATTTGGTTTGCACATGGGATTTGGTACTAAATGCATATAGGCTTAATTTGGTTGAAATAGCTCAAAAAAAAATTTTTTTTCAACCGATTGTTCCTATGGGAGCTATATGATATAGTCATCCGATCCGGCCGATTTTAACAAATGATCTGCCTGCAGAGAGAATACACATCTGTACCAAGTTTCATCAAGATAGCTTTAAAAGTGAGAGACTAGTTCGCATAGACGGACATGGCTATATCGACTCGCCTGTTGAGGCTGATCAAGAATATATATACTTTATGGGGTCGGAGATGCCTCCTTCAATGCGTTACAAACTTCGTGACAAAATTAATATACCCTCTGCAAGGGTATAAAAATTGCTTGGTCGAGGAATTTGATTGCGAACTAAACAGAGCCGAATTTCACCAACAGCTAAGAGAACAAAAAAAACCATGAGTCGATATAGGAGTACATCCTCAATATGAGAAAAATTGCATCACACGGTAGTGTTGATAAATCTTCGGTGCTGCGTTACATAGTCGATAATTTGTACATAAAAAATGAGTTTAAAGCTGGCTTATATGCATGCAAAACATATAAAGCTCTCAGAGAAATGTACGAAATTACGGAACAGATGTCGAAATTAAAGCCAATAACGCAGCTAAATCAGAAGCACTAGCGAACAAGCAACAAATCAAAATTGCTTCAAGTGCGGATCAGCTGATCATAAATAAAAGACTGTAAAGCCGAAATAAAATGTTTTAAATGCAATGGGGACGGACCCTATGCCCGAAACTGTCCTGAGATGAGATGTCCAGATGAAAATGTGCGAAACATAATTGATCAAAGCCGTGTCAAAAATGTGTCTGTTAATAGCGTTGCAGTTGATTTTCTTGTGGACACAGGATCGGATTTTTCAATTGTGACTGAAATCATTGTAAAGCAGTTGAATAACATCGATGTGCACAACAGTGCAGAAATGTTGAGGGGCCTAGGAAAAAAAACAAACAAAACCAAGAGGATTCTTTACGGCCAATGTAGAAGTTGACGGACTGCAAACGGAAGAAGTTTTTGATCGTGCCAGATGACGCAGTGGATTGCAAAGCTCTAATCGGACACGATTTTGTTGGAAAATTTAACTTTTCTTACACAGACAAAGGCTTTACATTTTCGAATGATTAAGTTAGAAAGCAGGATGATAAGCATGAGTCAAGCTTATATAACATCTTCGAAGTTCCCAGTGTGTATGCAGTACCACCACGATATCAAAGCGCAGTTGACAAAATGATTGAAGGTGTACACAAGCAGAAAGCTCGAAACGAAATACAGTGTCCAGTTGAGTTGAAGATTACCCCAGATGCAACAATGGTATCATTGCATCGGGCACCTGCGCACCATCTGTTGAGGAATGCATGGTTAAAACAGAAAAGTATTAAAACTGGCTGCATAATACAAATTGAAGATCAATTGGAAAAAATGTAGCTTTTTACAGTCGAGCATTAATTTTCTTGGACACGTTGTTAGCGCTGGAAAAATTGGACCAGGCAAAGAAAAAACAGATGCCGTCAGTCGTTTTGGAATGCCGAAAAATGTTAGAGCTGTACAGTCCTTCCTCGGACTCACCGGATTTTTTAGAAAGTTCATCCAGGGATATTCCCAAATTGCAAGGCCACTGACAAATCTACTAGGAAAGGCTGCAAAGTTCCATATTGGCCCAGATGAACTCCAATCATTGCAGAAGTTGAAAGAATTACTGACAAGTGAACCAGTTTTACATCTATATTTAAGAGATGCTCCTACTGAACTCCATACAGACGCTTCACAGGTGGGATTTGGTGCGGTGTTGCTTCAAACTTTTGACAACAAACTCTACCGGTGTACTTTTGGAGTAAAAAGATGTCTGTCGCAGAAGCTCAACGTCATAGTTTCATACTGGAGGCTAAGGCTATGTATTTAGCATTGAACAAGTTTCGCCACTATTTGATTGGAATTCATTTTAAATTAGTAACGGATTATTCTGCTTTCAAGCAAACCACAAAGAAGGAAGACGTACCAAGAGAGGTTACTTCGTATGTGCTGTACTTGCAAGATTTCTCTTGCGATATTGTCCATAAGCCTGGAAAAAATATGCAGCACGTTGATCACTTAAGCCGCTATCCACATCCGATTTATAACATCACTGCAGAAGTGGCAGCACGAATCAAGAAGGCACAGAGCAATGCAGATCATATAAAAGCTGTACTGGTGATTCTTCTCAAGCAGTCGTATGAAAACTACAAACTAAAAGGCGGACTGTTGTATAGATCAATTGATGGCAACGATTTGATAGTGGTACCAAAGCTAATGGAAAAAGAGATAATACGAGAGGCACACGAAATTGGTCACTTTGCCACCCGCAAGACTATCCACTCTATACAGCAGCAGTATTGGATTCCACATTTGGAACGTAAGGTGTTAAATTTTATAGCTAATTGTATCCGTTGTATTATTCACAGCAAGAAACTTGGTAAACAAGAGGGTCTATTACATGTTATAGACAAAGGAGACACACCCTTACATACGCTGCACATTGACCATTTGGGGCCAATGGATTTAACATCTAAATCTTACAAGTATATTCTGGCGATGGTCGACGGATTTTCTAAATTTGTTTGGCTCTTTACAACAATGTCAACAGGCCAAGAAGAAGTGGTCAAGAATCTCTCAGAATGGTCTAACACATTTGGTTTTCCGAAACGCATTGTAAGCGACCAAGGTGCTGCCTTCACGTCCATCGCATTCAAAGAATTCCTCACCAAAAACAAGGTGGAACATGTATGCACAACTATCGGAGTTGCTCGAGGAAATGGGCAAATTGAATCGGAAAGAGTGAACAATTACACAGATTTAAACAAGAAAGAAAGGTTATCTTCGGCTCGCCGAAGATTAAATACCCTTGCAGTCATGCATGTTGCGTTCATTGGATTCAGTTACCAGTGGTTCCTATGGATGCTGTATGATATAAATGTCTGATTTAGATGAGATTTGGTCAGTATATAGGGAATAATAGCCAAGGAGTAGTGCGTGAATTTAGCTGAAATCGCTTAATAGACTTTACAAATTTTCATACTAAGCCTTTGAACCGATTGTTCCTATGGCAGCTATATGATATAGTGGTTCGATCCGAATGAAATTTGGTCAACAGCTGGGGAATGATGGCAAATGTTTATGGCGTGAGTTTGGTTGAAATCGCTCAATTGGCACTGAAAATTTTCATACTAAGCATATTCATCATTATCAACCGATTGTTCCTATGGAAGCTATATGATATAGTAGTCCGAATTGGACGAAATTTGGTCAGCATATAGGGAATGATAGCTTATGCGAACTGCGTGAATTTGGTTGAAATCGCTCAATAGACATTAAAAATTTTCATACTAAGCCTTTGAACCGATTGTTCCTATGGCAGCTATATGATATAGTCGTTCGATCTGAATGAAATTTGGTCAACAGCTGGGGAATGATGGCAAATGTTTATGGCGTGAGTTTGGTTGAAATCGCTCAATTGGCACTGAAAATTTTCATACTAGGCATTTTTATCATTTTCAACCGATTGTTCCTATGGCAGCTATATGATACAGTGGTCCGATTCGGATGAAATTTGGTTTGCACATGGGATTTGGTACTAAATGCATATAGGCTTAATTTGGTTGAAATAGCTCAAAAAAAAATTTTTTTTCAACCGATTGTTCCTATGGGAGCTATATGATATAGTCATCCGATCCGGCCGATTTTAACAAATGATCTGCCTGCAGAGAGAATACACATCTGTACCAAGTTTCATCAAGATAGCTTTAAAAGTGAGAGACTAGTTCGCATAGAAACAGACGGACAGACAGACGGGCATGGCTATATCGACTCGCCTGTTGATGCTGATCAAGAATATATATACTTTATGGGGTCGGAGATGCCTCCTTCAATGCGTTACAAACTTCGTGACAAAATTAATATACCCTCTGCAAGGGTATAAAAATTGCTTGGTCGAGGAATTTGATTGCGAACTAAACAGAGCCGAAGTTCACCAACAGCTAAGAGAACAAAAAAAAACCATGAGTCGATATAGGAGTACATCCTCAATATGAGAAAAATTGCATCACACGGTAGTGTTGATAAATCTTCGGTGCTGCGTTACATAGTCGATAATTTGTACATAAAAAATGAGTTTAAAGCTGGCTTATATGCATGCAAAACATATAAAGCTCTCAGAGAAATGTACGAAATTACGGAACAGATGTCGAAATTAAAGCCAATAACGCAGCTAAATCAGAAGCACTAACGGCCAAGCAACAAATCAAAATTGCTTCAAGTGCGGATCAGCTGATCATAAATAAAAGACTGTAAAGCCGAAATAAAATGTTTTAAATGCAATGGGGACGGACCCTATGCCCGAAACTGTCCTGAGATGAGATGTCCAGATGAAAATGTGCGAAACATAATTGATCAAAGCCGTGTCAAAAATGTGTCCGTTAATGGCGTTGCAGTTGATTTTCTTGTGGACACAGGATCGGATTTTTCAATTGTGACTGAAATCATTGTAAAGCAGTTGAATAACATCGATGTGCACAACAGTGCAGAAATGTTGAGGGGCCTAGGAAAAAAACAAACAAAACCAAGAGGATTCTTTACGGCCAATGTAGAAGTTGACGGACTGCAAACGGAAGAAGTTTTTGATCGTGCCAGATGACGCAGTGGATTGCAAAGCTCTAATCGGACACGATTTTGTTGGAAAATTTAACTTTTCTTACACAGACAAAGGCTTTACATTTTCGAATGATTAAGTTAGAAAGCAGGATGATAAGCATGAGTCAAGCTTATATAACATCTTCGAAGTTCCCAGTGTGTATGCAGTACCACCACGATATCAAAGCGCAGTTGACAAAATGATTGAAGGTGTACACAAGCAGAAAGCTCGAAACGAAATACAGTGTCCAGTTGAGTTGAAGATTACCCCAGATGCAACAATGGTATCATTGCATCGGGCACCTGCGCACCATCTGTTGAAGAATGCATGGTTAAAACAGAAAAGTATTAAAACTGGCTGCATAATACAAATTGAAGATCAATTGGAAAAAAATGTAGCTTTTTTACAGTCGAGCATTAATTTTCTTGGACACGTTGTTAGCGCTGGAAAAATTGGACCAGGCAAAGAAAAAACAGATGCCGTCAGTCGTTTTGGAATGCCGAAAAATGTTAGAGCTGTACAGTCCTTCCTCGGACTCACCGGATTTTTTAGAAAGTTCATCCAGGGATATTCCCAAATTGCAAGGCCACTGACAAATCTACTAGGAAAGGCTGCAAAGTTCCATATTGGCCCAGATGAACTCCAATCATTGCAGAAGTTGAAAGAATTACTGACAAGTGAACCAGTTTTACATCTATATTTAAGAGATGCTCCTACTGAACTCCATACAGACGCTTCACAGGTGGGATTTGGTGCGGTGTTGCTTCAAACTTTTGACAACAAACTCTACCGGTGTACTTTTGGAGTAAAAAGATGTCTGTCGCAGAAGCTCAACGTCATAGTTTCATACTGGAGGCTAAGGCTATGTATTTAGCATTGAACAAGTTTCGCCACTATTTGATTGGAATTCATTTTAAATTAGTAACGGATTATTCTGCTTTCAAGCAAACCACAAAGAAGGAAGACGTACCAAGAGAGGTTACTTCGTATGTGCTGTACTTGCAAGATTTCTCTTGCGATATTGTCCATAAGCCTGGAAAAAATATGCAGCACGTTGATCACTTAAGCCGCTATCCACATCCGATTTATAACATCACTGCAGAAGTGGCAGCACGAATCAAGAAGGCACAGAGCAATGCAGATCATATAAAAGCTGTACTGGTGATTCTTCTCAAGCAGTCGTATGAAAACTACAAACTAAAAGGCGGACTGTTGTATAGATCAATTGATGGCAACGATTTGATAGTGGTACCAAAGCTAATGGAAAAAGAGATAATACGAGAGGCACACGAAATTGGTCACTTTGCCACCCGCAAGACTATCCACTCTATACAGCAGCAGTATTGGATTCCACATTTGGAACGTAAGGTGTTAAATTTTATAGCTAATTGTATCCGTTGTATTATTCACAGCAAGAAACTTGGTAAACAAGAGGGTCTATTACATGTTATAGACAAAGGAGACACATCGTTACATACGCTGCACATTGACCATTTGGGGCCAATGGAGTTAACATCTAAATCTTACAAGTATATTCTGGCGATGGTCGACGGATTTTCTAAATTTGTTTGGCTCTTTACAACAATGTCAACAGGCCAAGAAGAAGTGGTCAAGAATCTCTTAGAATGGTCTAACACATTTGGTTTTCCGAAACGCATTGTAAGCGACCAAGGTGCTGCCTTCACGTCCATCGCATTCAAAGAATTCCTCACCAAAAACAAGGTGGAACATGTATGCACAACTATCGGAGTTGCTCGAGGAAATGGGCAAATTGAGCGAGTGAATCGATCTATACTGGCTGTAATGTCAAAACTGTCCACAGATGAACCAGGAAAATGGTACAGATACGTGCCGCAGGTGCAAAAGGCGCTGAACTCTCAGGTTCATGCATCTATAGAGGTCTCACCGTTCGAGCTGATGATTGGAACAAAAATGTGAACCAAAGCAGAAGATAGAGTTTTATCAACGATCAATGAAGAATATGAAGTTGCGAAGATTAAAAGACACGTACATTATACGTAAAGCTGCTCAAGTGGAAGTACCGAACGAAACAATCACCAGTTCTGATAATATGAAGCTGTGGAGGTTAATTTCTAACAGCGACGACACCCTGTCATCTGAGACAGATGACGATGAGCAGGAGGGCCGAATGTGAAGTGGTGTGGTACCAGGGATCTGCATACTCGCCCATCCCTGGTAAACCAGTGTTGGAAAGAACGAACGTTATCGAAGAGCGGACGATAAAGGAGGCAAACCCGAAACCAACACGACCGCCCGAAAAAATTTAAATAAAATTGTTAAGAACTTTATTTCTTACGTTTCACAGGTATTCATACCAAAATCAAGAAAGAATGCTATAGTCGCGACTTTAGGATACCCGTTACTCAGTTTTATTATATTATTAACAATGGGGTATAGTACCATCGTTTTGGCAATCGACCCTAGTGAGTTTAAATAAGATAGCTTAGAAAACACAAACAATTTTCGTACAAATTCATTTTTAGAACATTATTCAGACCGATCGTCCCTATGGGAGCTATACGATATAGTCGTTCAATTTAGAAGAAACTAGGTCAGTATGCTTATATTATTGACAAATATACATATTCTGTGTGTCATTAAGATTGCTTTGTCAACGCAAAGGATATTCATATTAATTTATATTTGGAGCGTATTTTTGACCGATCGTACCTATGGGAGCTATATGATTTAGTCGTCCGATTTGGATGAAACTTGGTCAGTATGTTTATATTATCGACAAATATATTCTGTGCGAGATTCATTAAGATTGCTTGGTTAACGCAAAAGTTTCTCATACTAACTCATATTTAGAGAATTTTTCTGAACAATTCTATGTGCATGCAAAGGTAAAAACAAGTAAAACTAGCATGTTTTTGTATAGAAAAAAAGCATAGCTAACAAAAAAGTTTCCTATTCTAAAACATGTTATTATACTCGTTACTAGTAAAGTAAAAGGGTATATTGTAATCGTTGGAATGTATGTAACAGGGAGGAGACGTGGCAGACCCCATAAAGTATATATATTGTCGATCAGCATCAACAGCCGAGTCGATATAGCGACGTCCGTCTGTCTGTCTATCCGTCCGTAGGAAAACCTAGATCTTCTAAACTACAAGAGCTACAGCCAACAAATTTGGAATATATGTCAGGCAGATCAAGTTTATTTTAAATTATTGCTACGTTCCTTACCGCCACGCAAATTTTAAAAATCCATTTTCATAACACTACAACTTGGAAACGACCAAATTCACATATTATGTGTATGGTATCCTCACAAAGTTCGGTCCGCATCGGACAACTACAGCTTATAGCTCCCATAGGACAAATTGGTTGAAAATTTGTGATTTGTATGAAGACATCTAGTTTTAGTTGAGCGATCGCAACTAAACTCTCACACCTCACAAATTTTCAACCGATATATATGCTTATATTTTTAATTTAGGGTGGGCATCGCCTGCTTCTGTCTATTACAACTAATTCACATTTTGTAAACCAAATAGACCCTCAAACTTTCTTTAAGTACGGGCCCAAAAAATATGTAGATTATAATATAATATTAGCCGGGCGTTCATGACGGTTTTACTTTGTAAATACATATAAAGTTAATATGCGATGAGGTCAAATTTATATTGTATTGGCAAAAGAAAAAATACGTGCAAGTGCGCTCAATACCAAACGTCTGCAAAGCTGAGCTCGTCTCCGGTGCGTTATTGTTTTTGCTATTCTGTTTTGATGGGATATGCATCCGGAAAAAGTCAGGCAGTCTGTCTGTCGTTATAGTAGCGAATACACAATTTTGTCATTAGATTGATAAAAGAAAGTTTTGGAGTTAAATATATGGTATCTTTTAAAGCTGTTTTCAGTACGATATAATTTAAATTGCGTTTACCTGGTACGGGTCACATATTGAGGGGGTCCATTAAGCGCCTCAATAAGTGAAACAGGAATGTATCCAGGTGGAACATCAACAGGCGTTGACTCGCCAGCAACTGTTGACGTATTCTGATGTATTATGTGAGTGCTGACACCTTTTTGGACCGCGCGAATTTGTAACAGAGCACGGAAAGGAGCTCGGCAAATGGGACAGTTATTGGCCTGGTAGCGCAACGAGTCAGCACACGAGTTACATAGACAAAGATGCCGACACGGCAAAATTAGTGTGTCACGGGTCTCGCTCATGCAGATGACACACTCACTCCCATGGTCGTCAATTTCTTCATCTACACACGGCTTGCTTATTGCTTTATTTTCAATACCATAAATCTCCTGTAGTAGATAGCATAGTCCGTCCACATATAGCTTCTGTTTAAGTGCGCGAAGCACATATGTCCTTGTCTCTGGGTGGTGATCAATCACGCATATAGTTGTATGGGACTGGCGATACTGTTCGTTGCCTTCCTCGATAACGCAGTGTATGGCAACCGGATACTGCTCCCGTGCAGGGTTGTAGACAAGATCTTCATCACGTATTAACTGCGGGTTGAAAACGTGGCTAGGCTGCGAAAAGCACTGATTTATGCCTTTCTCGTAATGATACGTTTCAGAATTTAATGTCTGTCCATCACGTTGAGTTAGTGTTACACCACTTAGACCTACGTTTTCGGTACAAAAGTAGTACACAGTAATGGAACATTTTGCATCAGAGTCGAAAGTAAATTCAATATTATAGCAATAGTTTATATGCTTCATATCTGAATTACATAATTTATTATCATCCGTCTGGGTGCTTTCATGCATATCTTTTTTCCTTTCGCTGTGATGAAAGGCATCAGAACCGACACCGGAAAAATTCTGTTCATGGCTTAGCACTCTCACAAAACGTACAGATTCCTTACGTATATTAACTAAACTCTTAAGAGTTTTTGTTGGTTCATTGGCCTGTGGTGGAGGGTAGGGAAAGGCTGTGGGACGATTTCCAAGGAAATTGAGATCTGCGTTTTCGCCAAACAAATACGACTCTGGCTGAGGAGTATCAAAGCGCTCTCCACCCATTATAAAGTGGGTGCCGAAGAAGTTTCCTACTCGAGGCGGATACTTATAGGCATGATTCGCAGAATGATCTGCTTCTTCTACAGCAGCGTTCTGCCTGCTTACAAAATTCCCCATTCTGTTTTTTCTATTTCGATTTCTTGGGCTTTAAACGAATACGCGAAAATTACAGCTGCACCTATGTACAATACTATGTATACTAGAACTATGTCAAATCGTTCGGAATAAGTTCGATTGAACTATTTACCAAAGCGAACGAAAGAGCAAAATGTTTTGTTATAAGTCACGATGCTAGTTCGTTCAAAGGAATAAAAATAAATCTCAATAAGCAAATAGATTTCAAAAGAATGAAACCACTTATTATTATCTCAATTAAAATGTGTCGGACTGCCTGAATATTTAGCGATGACCGCGATCGTTTCACTTTTTACCTGTTAAAACATATAAAATGCATTTTTTTTTTTGTTAAACTTTTTATTAAATTAATAAATAATTTTTAAAATGGATTTAACTGCATTAAAATGGTTGTAAACACCAAAAAACAAAAAAAAATAGTGTTACTGATTTCGATAGTCAACCTGCCGTATTTATCGGCAATTGTTATTATGGACTTATAAGCAATTCTATTTCACAATTTTATATAAAATGTCTATTATATTTATAAAGAAATTATAGAATATTAATTTGGAATATAATTCAAGTATTGCTATTTTAATAAATATAAATAAATTATATATATTGTTATTTTAATAAAAAATTTAAAGAAAGCTTCAATATGCGCAAACAAATTATATTATGTAAATATAAATATCATCTAATTACTTGTTACGACTCGGCTTGTTCTTCCTGGGACTACGGCCCAGAGCAGGGTTATTAAAATAACAATAAATATTATTTATTTATATTTATTGATATTGCAATTTGAGTTATTATACAAATTAAAATTCTTGGGGAACTGCTAGTAAATATTTGGGGAGCTAAAACATTTTTTAAATTTCTTTAAAAATGTAAAAGACATTATATACAAAATTGTTAAATGGAATTTTTTGCAAGACCATGATAACAATTGCCGATAAGTGAGGCAGGCTGACTATCGAAAATTGGCAACACTACTTTTATATTTTTTTGGCGTTTACAACCATTTTAAAGCTGTTTAATGCATTTTAAAAATTATTTATTAATTTAATAAGTAGTTAAGCATAAAACAAATACATTTTTTGGGTTTTAACAAGTGAAAAGTGAATCGATCGCGGTCATCGATAAATATTCAGGGCTGACAATGCGTCAATCGACTTTTCGATATGTTTTCATTGAGACTGCAGCCCTTGACTTTTGCGTAAGCCGCGAGTGAAGAATATATAGTGAAAAATGTAAAAAAGGTAAGTTTTAGGCAAATAATTAAATAAAAAGAGTGTTTCAAATTTCACTTGTTAAAACACAAAAAAATGAGTTTGTTTTATAACAACTACTTATTAAATTAATAAATAATTTTTAAAATGCATTAAACAGCTTTAAATGGGTTGTAAACACCAAAAAATATAAAAGTAGTGTTCCCGATTTTCGATAGTCAGTCTGCTGCACTTATCGGCAATTGTTATCATGGACTTGTAAAAAATTCCATTTAACAATTTTGCATATAATGTCTTTTATAATTATAAAGAAATTTAAAAAGTGTTTTAGCTCCCCAAATACTTACTAGCAGTTCCCCAAGAAAATTATTTAATTTGGATAATATCTCATATTGTATTATCAATAAATAATATACGTTGTTATTTTAATAAAGAATCAAAAGAAATCTTCAATATGTGCAAACATTTTATTTATACAAACTTATATATTATAAAATTAATTTAATTATTTCATTAATCGTAAAATATAATAATTATTCTAAGCAGCAAATCTTATACCCATGGCTGTAAAAATGTCTACAAGATTTGCGAATAAAGATATTGACAGTTAGTGGGTTTTTTCCACTAGGCGTCAAAAAATTCTAACAGCGAAACTAATGGACAAGTACATAAAAATGGCAATGGGCTGTACGAGTTAATCTGCCTCTTGTCCGCGGGTATTTCTTTCTACTCATCAAAATAATTCCAAGCAGCAAAACCAATAGACAAAGTCACAAAAAGTCTCTGAAAACTGATCTAAACAAGCGGAACAGAGCAGCGGCGGTACAGATTTTGCCCATACCTGACATAAATTCCTAGTGGGTTGTGGACATTTTCAAATCTAAATAAGATCTAAGTCCCTTCCTCACTAAACTTTCATAAGTTTCGCTAGCCTGAGTGAGATCGCGTGGACATAAATTAAAATCTCAGAAAATCACTGATTCCCTCCCTAATTTCGTTATGCTCTCTAAACAAATCCTCAAACTCACTTCTAAATTTAGGTAACGAGTAATGGTTGCTCTATTTAAACTGAAAACTTATAACTGGCTATTGGACTCCACAATGAGTTGGGTACATAACTATACTTTAAGCGTAATTCTTTTCCTGCTCTACTCACAATGAAATCTACCCATAGAAGAATAGGATGACTGTTTGAATCTAAATCATAGCTCGCAAATAACTGTCGACCGTTTCTTGTTGTCTGCAAATAAGTGTCTTTTCCTGACTCTTTACGAAAAGACTCAGCGAGCAACCGATTTATCGGTTCTTAAACGAACTCGCTCGCGCTCGGAGCGAAACCGTATTTTTCTATTCTTTTCTGTTCTGGTTGTTCCAAGACCGTTTCGTCGTGTTCAATGAAGCAAACGGTCTTTTGCGCCTGTATTGGTATACATTCACACGCATAGGCAAGCGAATCGTTAAGTGTCTGTTTTGCAGACGAAATATATTAATTGCGATCGTTAATTATAATCGATCGTGAAAATATGATTTTCTAAATAGAATATAAAAAAAAAAACAAAAATATTTGAAACTAAATTTAAATTTTTCTGTTAACAAAATTATATTACTTATTTTTCACAACAACGAAAATAAGAGTGAAGACCGTTTGCTTTGAGTTTTTCGGTCAAACGGTCTTTTGCTGAGTCTCACTGTGCGAGCGCTTTTCGTTTCGCTCTTTACGCACTGCTCATTGAAAGACCGAAATACAAAGAGCTCAATGAAAACAGCTCAACAGAAAACATAAATGAAGACAGCAAGAGTCTCTTGCTCAGAGCGAGAGCGAGAGGGTACGAACTTTTTCGGTTGTGTTCGCAACGAGAGCGCAAGAAAAAAAACGGTCGACAGTTATTTGCGAGCTATGATCTAAATCTATCTGTCTAAGTATTCGTGTTGTTCCATTCACTATGCCATCTGAAGGGTCTATTTTAACAGTCACAGTATATTTTGCTGTAGTTTTTAAAATGATTGAACTATTCAGAAGTTTTGAATCCTCTTCCGAATTCAAGAATGCGGGCCTTGTTTGTCTTACCTAAATTTCTACCCTTTGTAAAATCCTCAGCATTAGAAGAATGGAATGGTCGCAATTCGATTCAGTTTTAAAGTGTTGTATGAATTTGTCTCCGCGTTGAAATGAAAAAGCTGAATAGAATCTTCTGGAATAATATCATCCCTTACAATGCTTGATCTAATAAGTTCAATGTCTGAGCTCGTCATTTGAGCGGAAGTCATATTACTAAGGGTTAAAGCAAATGCTAGGCCATCTCGTTGACACATTATTTTCGTAAACTCAAAAAATTCAAATTTAACTATGTTGTTTTCCCACAGTGTCCCATTTAATTCACTGTGGTCTTGAATAGAGGTCTGAGATCGCCGAACACTATGACAGGTATTCCGAACACGATGACAGGTATTCCGAACACGATGACAGGTATTCCTCCAAAAAAGTGATAACTTTTGAAATTTGCTGTAGCCTCAGGTTGATAAAGCAAAACATTTTGGCTCCTACCATTAAAATTTCGTCAATAATAAGTAATTTGATATCGATCAATCTCGAATGTAGCGTATTTACTAAACCTGCGTATAAGGTCCCAATTCGATTTACAGGAAAACTAAACCTTGAATGGAGTGTACAACCTCCTATTCCAAATTCTTTCTTCCCTGCTGGAGTTGACAAAAGAACTTTAATCGACTCAGGATTAGCGTCTCCTTTATAATTTAACATAGTTGTAAGGGCATGATACATAATATTTCCAAAATAAGTGGGTTTTTGCCGGCACCTGCTCCACCACCTACAAATTCATAGAACTTTTTGCCTATTTTAAAATTATGCAATGCATGGTTCAGCTAAGTCTTCTGTTTTACGTTTAGGAACATACGATTTCCTTTAAACATGACTATATTATAAAAACAGGCAACTTAACAAACTGAAAATTGTTGCTATTTGGCCCAACGGTATTCTAGTCATTTCCTATATTTAAAATGTTGAGTTGAGGATCTATTTCTGCTACACCTAATGCTCTAAACCTATTATCTACATTTTACTGCTCAGCTGAACTACCTAACTCTTCTTCCAGATTCTCATCTAATACTCTACTGAGGGCATCTTCTAACTCACTATCATTTAAAACATTAAGCTTCCTTTTATTTTCATCAATAAGTTCCTTATTCTGATTGCAAACCTCTTCGCAATTTCTCCTAATAAGCTCCTCTTGCTCATTTCTCCACGGATAATACAGCATCACTAATTCCCTAAAATAGTTTTTCCTTAACGTTATATCTCCTATAACGTATTATCCGTGGACTACGTCTTTCTCTAACAAATCCGCTGCAGTTCTACTGATAGTATAATAAGTATGCCGCAAAATCTGCAAAGCATAAACTATTTAGATCATCTGGACAGTTAACGTAATGATCTAATAGGCCTACTTCGAATATATCTTTTGAGTCTTCATGCAAACTTCTGAGTTGTGCCCTCGACTTGAGCATTTGAACTCGTTTGTCAGACAATCCAGTGTTTATGAAAACTTCTGCATTGCTGCTCTCTGACAACGGCATCCCTAAACAGCAATAAGCTGCCTCCTGTGCAGATATTTCTGAGCCATTTATAAACTTATGACCTATGTGCTGCAGTTTCTGCCTTAGCTTCTTCGACAGCTTCTTGCATAAGATTACACATACCTCTTTGCGACTTTAATGTAGTTGTTCACAAACCTGCAGCACGCATATGGATCTAATATAAGCTGAATATCTATGTTGGCTCTCTGCATTGACAAAATGTGCGTGTTATACGCATTCACCATAATGGCGTCGAAGCTTTTCTTTAAAAATATTTTTGGTCTGTTTAAACTAGATCTAATTGCAAGAATATAATCCTCATAGCTTAGACCAATTTGAGGTTGCGAGAGAAAATTGTTAAAATCGTAAAGCGATTCCCCAATCTCACTATCTATTGGAGAACTCAAGAAATTGTTGATTTTCTCGAAATCGTTTAGATGAATTGACTTATTTGCACAATCTTCTGGAGGAAGGAAAGAGAGGAAAGAGAATTTCTGTTATAGGCAAAGGAGGATATTGTATACCAAAACGAGAGCTTTGCCTATTTCTAATGCTACGCTGGCGTGACGGAGTATGCTTATGCGTTTGGTATAAAATTAAAGGTGTCAATTCATCGTTTGTTGGATTTTTTTTCCGTCGTAATAAACTGATCAACAAACTCAACAACAGGCGGACAAGATGAAGAATTACTAGCATCAAACAAAGGGTCATCTTTCAACCAAAACATTCCATGAATGTGTGGAAATTGAAATTCTACTCGCCAATAATACTTATAAACAGAATGTCGGCCGAAAATGCCTCCATCCTTTTTCATAACTTTCAAAAGCTGCCTATACTTATAATCAAAATAAATAGCGCAAGTAACTGGGTCTGATCTAATAAGTTCTACAACTTCAGACCTTTCTAAGCTAGCTGCCTCTTCTTCGGTTAGAACTTCCCCTCTAACTGTTTTCTTCAAAATAACTAACAGTTCTAAACACTTGCTTTCTGCAGCAGTCAGCGTTATGAACAAAGAAGGTATGCCAAATTGCCTAATCATGGCCATAACCTCCTCCGTCTCTGCTTCCCCATGGGCAGGAGACGAGAGAATGCCTTTTACAGTTTTGAATCCCTCATCAAACTGGATTAATCTATCCATTTCCTCATCATTAAGGGCTGTCCTAGCTGTAACGCCGAGGGAAGCGCTGTGCTTTCTCAAGCAAATGGAATAATTATTCCGCATATTAATTATATAAGTCGTTAGAATTCGTATTAAGGTGGCAGCTCTGGGAAAAGTTGTTAATTATTATCAATGGGTTGGGTAATTGTAGGCCTCTAGAAAAAAAAAATTTTGGCAATCCCCGCAATAGATGAAAAGTTACAGTTTATTAAGTTGCACCACCTTAGCTTCAGACGGCAAAAATGGAAAAGAAAAATTTTCGAGTGCCCATAAAACATTGTTTTTTGATGGGAAAAAATGTCGCACAAGACAATGAATGGTTGTAAAAATGTTATCCTGATTCTCATCCATCAAGGACAACTATTTACTAGTAGTTTCCTGATTTTAAAAGAGGCCGTATGACCACCAAAGATGAACCCTGGCCGGGAAGACCAATAAAGGCTACGAGTTCAGAAAATGTTCGAAAAGTTCATGAAAATGTTAAATGTTAAAAAGAAATCGAACTGAATTTTTTCGCCGTCGTATAATAATGGATGAAACATGGATCCATTCCCACACACCAGAGTCAACTCGAAGATTAGCCAAGTGGCTCACCAGCGGTGAAAGCAGACCAAAGCGGCCAAAGGACCAACGTTCGGCTGGGAAGGTTCTAGCCTCCGTTTTTTGGGATGCCCATGGTATACAATTCAAAGATTATCTCCAGAAGGGTAGAACAATAACAGAAGAATACTATGCTGCACTTTTGGACAAACTTAAAGAGGAAATTAAAAAAAAATCGGCCCCATATGGCAAGAAAAAAAGTTTTGTACCACCATGACAACGCACCAGTTCACACCTCCGTCAAAGCAATTGCCAAAATCAACAATTTGGGATTCGAATTGGTTCTTCCCCCACCTTATTCTCCAAATTTAGCCCCCAGTGATGATTAGTTGTTCCCAAACTTGAAAAGGTGGCTACAGGGAAAAAAATTTATTCAAATGATGAGGTCATCTCGCAGAAAGAATCGTATTTTGAGGACTCAGACGTTTCGTATTATAAAAAAGGTATAGAAATGTTAGAGAACCGCTATACTAAATGTATTTCCCAGGAAGGGTTCTATGTTGGAGAAAAAACTACATTTTGTACAACAAAAAATTGTTTTTACTGAAAATCTAACCACTTATCAGCCTATGTAGTAAATTTACTAAGCGATCTCGTCAGTTTCGTTATGCCGATTTTAACACGTTAAATGTGCTGTTATCTTAGAGTGACTGGTCCCGGCTGTTAATGTGTAGAGATATAGATAGTGCAATCCCAACTTTTTATAATACGTGGAATTCCTTACTTAATGTCTGTGTTCGGGTTTGTGTTTCAACTAGCACCAACCATCCAAATTGGTTTATGCAGGAGTTAACATTGTTTAAAACTAGAAAGTCGAGATACTGTAAGAGATTCGGGGAAACTGCTTGATCAATCTGAAATCTCTATTTTGAATGAGCGTTACTATATGGAATACCTAGCTGACTATGTACAACAGTTCCGAAGGAATCCTAGACGGTTTTATAACTTCGTTGAAGCTGCTAACTCAGGTAAGGCTGTTTGCCAATTTTTTCCAAACTACCTATAGTATGTAGGTTTGTAGTTCTGTTTCGTAATTTCGTAATTAATTGTAATTTTGCACCAGAAATAACCGAAAGTTTGCTTACCTGTCACTTGAAGACTATTAAACCAGTATTTTCACCTGGACCAGACAAAGTCCCAGGCTGTGTGCTAAGGAACAAGCAAACGGACTTTTAAAGCCTGTTAGTTCATAAGCATGGTTAGGTAGTTTGAGAAATTAATGAAATGGTAGTTAAGAAAATACATGGAATTTTAAGTACTAGTAATTAGATGGAATTATTGAATTGTCTTAGAAGTGTAAGCGAATCTCTTATATTTAAGCTAGCGAGTAAGTTCTTGTTTTTTGGCAATGCAGCTGTTGCGAGCGGTTGTTAGTTGATTTGTACCTTTCGCACGCACCGTACGCACGCCGCCAGCCTCTCCGCGTTTGCCAGTCCACCAATAAATTGTACTGTTTACGAAGTTGCAATTTGTTTAATTGTGTTTGCGTGTCGGTTCGGTAGTTGTTTTTTGGTGATTTCCCCTGGATCTGTTGGTCTTAGGAGAAATCTGGAGTTGGCCCGCCTGGATTTGTGGATTTTAAGTGGATTTAACAAGGTAAAATGCCCAGAATTGAGCCCATGAGCGACTCGAAGGAAAATATTAAAAACGAATTAAAATAAAATAAAAGAAAAAACATAAATAACAATAAAAATTTTATTTAAATTGTGTCATTTAATGTATTCATATACGCTTATACATATTTGGTGGTGGGTTTTGACCTTTGCTTCATACTTCCAGTTCAGTTCATGTAAAAAAGCAAAAGCGCGGTTATCAGGTATATGCATACAGTTGGTGGAGTTTAGCTTGCGTTACTTTATTTTACTTGTTCGTTTTTATACTCTCTGCAAGAGAGAGTATATTGGGTTTGTGAAAAGTATGTAACAGGCAGAAGGAGACATGACAGACCCAAGAGCATTCGGTAGGATCGATGCAGCCGCGTGTCTACCATATGGAACGAGGCGACCAATCCTATCGCATAGGCACGAGCTGACGAATATGATCGTGCGCCACTACCACGTTCAGATGAGGCACCAAAATGTGGTCACGATCACGGAAATCAGGATGAAGTTTTGGGTCACAAAACTACGCAGGTGGCGTGTGGAAACTCCATCGGGTCAAGCCTCGACCACCTCTAATGGGTCCTTTGCCGGAGGACCGCGTAGAGCCAGGAGGATGGCCATTTGAATGCACTGGCCTGGCCTTTTTCGGACCGCTACTTGTGTCAGTCGGCCGTCGTCAAGAGAAGCGATGGGTAGCTCTGTTTACCTACCTTAAAACGAGAGCAATTCATTTGGAACTGGACCACGATCTATCGACAGATTCGTGCATAATAGCTATGAGGAATTTCATGTGCCGAAGGAGCCCCGTACGTAAGTTTCGAAGCGACAATGGCAAAACCTTCATGGGAGCTGACAATGAAGCCAGACGATTTACGGAGGTGATTGAGCCAGAGAAGATCCAGGAAGAGCTATCGGCCAGGCGCATCGAACGGATATTTAGCTGCCCACTCAAACATGCAGAACGCGGCGTTTGAGAAAGAATGGTGCAGTGTGTGAAGAAAGTACCGCCTAAGGAACATGTGCTGCATAGATTCTTGACTCGTTAACTCCCGCCCGCTTACGCATCTACCAATAGACACGCCCAGCGAGGGCCAGCCATTGCGCAAACTATGCGCGATAAGGAAGCAATGGCGTATGGCACGTTTGTTGAGGGACAGGTTCTGGAAACGCTGGAGAAATGGTGAGCTCGCACACAACCTATCGAAGAGGTGTACAGAGGAGTGGATGGAGAACCTCGACGAGCAGCAGTTAGGATCGTGGACAGTGATCGAGTTCACATAATCATGAGTCCCGTCTCCAAGCTGGCAGTCTTGCTGTGTGTGATGCTGCGCTTAACGGGGCCGGAATTAAAATCAATATATCAATTGATAATACTTGCAGTAAAACACGTTGAAACAAAAAAATCTGTTTGTATGTATGCACATACCATACCATAAATATACCATCAGTCGCAAGGCCAACGTCCGCGGGCAGCGCTGCCGCTACACATGCAGCGTAAACGTTCGCTCACATGTATGTATGTTTCTGTTTCGCTTGCACACATGCATTGACATTGCGTTTAATTATAAACATTGTTACGCGTCTAGCTCTTTTGTTAATAGTCCGATTTATCTGCAACTTTCAAAATATTTTGTCTCCAAACGATTCTTAAACTACAATACTGTACGATAAGAGCATAAGCCTTAAAAATGACATGAAAATTTGAGAACTGTTTTATTTCTTTTAAGAAAACTGGGCGTGGCAACTTTAATTTTTTCCGAAGTGTCTAGTTTCAAGATCATTGCGGGCCAATGGGGCGTGGCATCGGAAAACAAATTCTTGTATTGACTGACTTAATATGGAGTCGATACTGACTAAATTCGAGCTTATAGCTCTTACAATCGCTGAGATCTGTTTATTCATACGGACGGACGGACATGGCTAGATCGACTCGGCTTGTGATGCTGATCAAGAATATAATTACTTTATGGGGTCTGACACGCCTTCTTCTCCCTGTTACAGCCCTCGCGCTATGTTTGGAGCAACCCGTGCAATCAAATTGCCAACGTCTCGGATGTCAATGCACTGCCCAAACATTGGCATTGACAGCTTTCGCTATATATCCATTCTTTTCTCAAAATCAGTTTTGTTCTTACAGCTTCAGCTAACGCTTGTTAATAAACACTGCTCCGGCATTGCCGGTAAATCCTTGATTATTATTAATTACATTGCTGAGCCACAAGGCCAGTAATTCGAGTATTTAAAGGTATTCCATCATAATCTACATAACTAAACATCGATCTGGCCAAAGGTATAATTCGAAGAGGACCACTGGACTGGACGATCTTAATAACTGGCGCCCATCGTGATTAACAATTAAGAAATCAAACCATAAGAACATTGCATCAATTGAATCGCTTCTATCTATTTAAAAGTTTAAACACTCAATTTTGTTTGATATTTCTGGCTTAATCCCTTTGCAACATTGTGCAAGACATCGGCTGTGTTGAAACACATTGTTTTAATAACTATAAAGACAATTTTAAATAACTTTGTGTTCAAAGACAAAAACAATTTCACAGGCAAACATTCTGTTTACTTATTTCTGCGCTTGTGAAATTCTAATTTTCTTCTTTTAATTTTACGCCGTTGCTTACGCTAACGATTTGTTTGTGTAGAATTTATCTCACTGCTATCTTCGTGCTCTCTTCTTTATTTACGCTCTCGCCGTGCTCTCATCTACCGCGCTCTTTTATCTTGTTTCTGGGGTTGGCCGGTAATTCTGCATGTTTTCTCTTTCTCGGTCGCCGCGTCTGCGCATAATTTGCTTTTGTGCATTAGCTTTTTAAGTAAACATCAGTAGCTATGTGAAAATGTTTCACATGAAAAATGTGCGGGCCGCAACGGCCGAATTATTGACCTGAACGAGTCTAAATCAGGTTTAAAGTGGACATGTTAAGCTTGTAGGGATGTCGAGAGGGATATGATGGGCTTCATGAGACACACTAGAAGAGGCTTTGGGGACCTATTTGGCAGATTTAATTCTATCCGATGGTTTCGCTGCTTTGGATAAAGAATTCAAGGATTTACAATTCATGGATGATTCTCCAAAGCGTAAAAAGGCCACTTTTAGATTGTCGATTGGCCCTAATGAACTTTCGGTCCCTCCGCAGGTTTGTCCTCCCACTTTGTCCGCACCTTCATTAATACATTTTTCATCCCCATCTTCTAATGTAACAGTTAGTAGGGATGATAATTTTATTTTACCCACAGAAGTTGTCCCGACAAACCCCAAAGAGCTTTCGATTCGTTAACTGCCAACAATGTTGCAGTTGACGAACCAATTAATGAGTCTACCACAATTACACAGAAGTAACTACAGTGTCTAATAAAAAGACTCTTGTAGGAGTTCCACCAAAAAAGCAAATATTTGTTTCCAGGTTTGCCTCTGGTACCACATCGGATGATGTCAAGGGTTTATTCAGGCTAAATCAGAAGCCAAAATTACGGTGGAAAAATTTCAGTTCTCATATCTTCGGGAAATTTCCTCATTTAAAATAAGTGTTCCTGACAAATATTTCAGCACAATTGGCTGTAAAGAATTTTGGCCATACCACCTAATAATAAAAGAATATACAGCAAAGGAAATCAGACTCCGATTGCACTGCCTCTCAAACCTATTTCGGCCTCTGACTAACTTTCTCCCTCTCATTTGCCTATCAAAATGTTATAGGTCTTTGTAGTGAGCTAAGTAATATCTATAGTCTATCATTTCAATTTTAAGTCGTTGCCTTTTTTGAAACATAATTAAGGCCCGATATTCTAAACTCTGAAATTCTATCTAATAAATTCTCTATCAATAGAAAAGATCGTGCATCTCGCCGTGGTGGTGGTGTGCTTACTGCCGTTGATGTTAACTTATCCTCTGAAATCCTCTGAAGAAGCAATAATCGATGGCTCTATAGATATTGAATTTGTTCCTATTAAGTTATGCCTAAATAAGATTAGTGTTTTCATAACTTGTTCCTATATTCCTTCATTTTCTGACTCTTCTCTTTATTTAATTTATTTATCAGCTGTTAAATCAGTCTCCTCAATTTTATCCAGTCCTATTAATAAATCTACTAAGGGATCTCGCCAGTTTCGGTAATCCGATTTAAACAGGTTAAATGAACTGTTATCCAAAACTGACTGGTTCCAGCTGTTCATGTGTAGAGATATGGATAGTGCAATCACAATTTTTTATTATACTTTGAATTTCCTACTTGATGTTTGTGTTCCGGTTTGTGTGCCAACTAGGTCTAACAAGCCGCGAGTTAACATTGCTTAAAAATAGGAAGTCGAGATTTTATAAGAGATTCAGGGAAACAGGCTCTTCCGTGTATCTTTCTCGCTATCTTATTGCTTGATCTGATTTCTCTGTTTTGAATGACCGTTGTTACAAGGAATACCTTACTGACTGTGGGCAACAGTTACGAAGGTATCCGATACGATTTAATAACTTCGTTAATTCGAGAGTGAATCATCAACGCTTCTATCAAGTGTAGTCTTTGAAAGAAAAACTCCTAGCTCAAATCAAGCTTTTGCCGATTTTTTTCAAACCACTTATAGTGTGCAGGATTATAATTCTAATTCACCTTAAACTTATAGTGTTAATTTCTTTAATTATAACTTCGCTCCTATAATCACTGAAAAATCGCTTTTACTTAATTTAAAAGCTGTTTAATATTTTTTTCACCTGGACCGGACGGAATCCCAGGCTGTGTGCTAAGAATCTGTGCAGACGGCCGTTTAAAACCGCTGTATAAATTATTTACATTGTCTGTTGAATCATGCTGTTTCCCTGTAGTTTGGAAATCATCTTACATTATTCGTCTTCACAAAAACGGAAATAAATTCAATGTCTGCAACTATATTTCCAAGTTGCCTGCTATTCCCAAGACATTTGAGAAATTAATAACTTCTTAACTGCTAAATTTCTGTAGATTTATGATTTCACCCTGCCAGCATGGGTTTGTGAAATATAGATCCAATACCACTAATCTGTTAGAATTCGCATCATTTACTTTACAGGGCTTTGATAAAAAATTGCAAGCTGACGTCATTTATTCAGATTTTAGCAAGGCTTTTGACTCCTTAAGTACAGCCTCTTAATACTTAAACTCAATCTTTTGGGACTTTTTATACTCGTTACTCGTAGAGTAAAAGGGTATATTGTATTCGTTGCAATGTATGTAACAGGGAGAAGGAGACATGGCAGACCCCATAAAGTATATATATTCTTGATCAGCATGACTAGCCGAGTCGATATAGCCATGTCCGTCTGTCCGTCCGTCCGTCTGTCCGTCTGTGTGAACAAAAGGATCTCAGAGACTATAAGAGCTAGAAAGGTCCGAGTGGTCGCAAACGAAAGATAAAATGCCCAAGCAGTACAAGTTTGCTTTTGTTTTTTGACACGCCCACTTTAGGGCGTTTTATGTGCATAAAAAACAGGTAAAAACAGGTAAAAATAGCATGTTTTAGTATGGAAAACTTTTTTGCTATTAATGCTATCTAAACCAAATTGACACAGAAAGTACACGTCTAGGGATTACGTATACTGACCAAGTTTGATCCAAATCGGACAACTATATCATATAGCTCCCATAGGGACAATCGGTCAAAAATACGCTCCAAATATGAATTTATATGAATAACTTTGCGTTGGCCAATCAATCGAAATGAAACTTACACAGAATATATCTATCAATAATATAAACATATTGACTAAGTTTCATCCAAATCGGACGACTATATCGTATAGCTCCCATAGGGACGATCGGTCAAAAATACGCTGTAAATATGATTTTGTATGAAAATTTTCTGCGTTTCTCAAGTCATCTGAATTGAAATCAATAGGGTCGATTACCTAAACGATTATACTATTATTAATATTATTAATAATATATTATATTGTTAATAAAATAATTAAACTGAGTAACGGGTATCCTAAAGTCGCGAGGCGACTATAGCATTCCTTCTTGTTTATAACTTTATGCTGTGGATTTCGAACTACTTAAGTTCTAGAACACAAAAGGTTTATTTTAATGAAATACTATCTAACTCTGTTCAAGTTACTTTGGGCGTTCCACAAGGCAGCCATCTTGGTCCTTTGTTATTTATTTTGTTTTTGAATAATCTGCCATCAGCAATCAGTCACTCTCGAGTGCTTATTTATGCCGACGACATTAAACTCTGTGTATCGGCCACTGAGTCACTCCTTGGAACCAGGTTACAATATGATCTTTGTAGCTTTCAAACCTGGTGTCAAGCTAACTTATTATATCTTAACTATAGTAAGTGTAACGTAATGTCCTTCAACAGGCGACTCCCCTTTCTAAACAATTATATACTGAGTGGGAACTCCCTTCACAGAATTGATTCGGTCATTGATTTGGGTATCCTTATTGATCCAAAACTCAAGTTTGATAGGCATGTTTTATCAACTACTAACCGTGCTTCTGGTGTCCTGGATTTCATAAAGCGCTGGTCGAAAGAATTTAATGATCCCTATTTAACAAAAACACTTTTCACTACCTTGATACGTCCTATTCTTGAATATGGATCTTGTATTTGGTTTCCCGAATACAGGATTCATCAAGATAGAATAGAATCAGTACAAAAACAAATCCTTCTTTTTGCCCTAAGGGCCCTTAACTGGAATACTAACATACGCTTGCCATCTTATCGTAGTAGACTTCTGCTATTAAATCTTCCTTTTCTTTCTTTGCCTGATCGTAGGACAGTGCTCGGTGTAATCTTCTTAAACAAACTAATCAACGGCAAAATTGATTCCATCGAATTAATTAGCCAGATTAATTTCGCTGTGCCGATTAGACCCACTAGAAACTTTCTTCCCCTTTCTCTTCAACCCTGTACTACTAACTTTGCTATTCATAACCATTTCCGAATCTTCTGTAGTAACGACAACAACCTTTCTTGAGTTGTAGGTAGTTCTACTTCTATCCCTTTAATTAGAGATTTTATTCTTTCTCACCTGTCTTGATCTTAATCAATATAGTTTACATTCATCAATTATTATACATTTTCTCGTATTGTAATGCATTTTTATTATATTGTTATACAAAAAAAAAAAAAAAAATCCGATTCAACAGGAGGTTTGCTAGCGGATGCGCTCGCTGGTGGGACGAGCTGTCCACTGTTTCCAATTGGCCTATGATAGTAGATGCCGTAAGTCGTCGAGTTTGTGTTCCGATATTCACCACGTGGAGTGTTACAGCGTTACTAGATGTATCTACCAGGGAACTACACAAGATTATATCCGGTTATTTAACAACGAGAAGGCCGCACCAGTCTCTATGATTAATCGGATTGGTCGACTCTGCAATAAAAGGAACCAATTTAGATTTCGAGTCGCGGACATACCAAGGCGGTACTTAGCTTAATCGGGAGCCAAGTCCGGAGCATGGGTACATGTAAGCGGTGGCTCTATCTTTCCATTGGGGTGCTCTCGTCAACCAGCTTTGCCAAAGGAGTTACAATTTCCTAAGCGGAAGCTTGAATTATGCGTCCGCGGGATTCCATTACGTGAGTACGGATGGCTTCGACTTCATTTGAAGTAGTCTTATGTCCATCTACTAATGAAGAGAATTCACCAGCTCAGGGAGTGCTAGATACAATTTCCTATTCGTTCAGTGCCGTTCTCTCGTCTGCGTCCTCCGTAGCATAGCCTCCAGCCTTGACTTGTTGGCCGCACAAGCCTCCCTCCTCGAACGACGACCACAACTGCGTAAATTTATGCTCGAAATTACGCTCTAGAGCTACCAGGCGGTCATCCAGGAGTGTAACGCATTTTCCAGGGACTTCTCTCTAGCCTCTAAGCGACTAGAAATGATTTCAGTAAGTCTCTGCTGCGCCTCCAACAAAGTCGCCGTGAGTTGTTGCTCGCAGGCTCCCACGGCAACAGTCTGCTGGCGCTGACGAATCGATTTCTTCGGCATTGTGAGTTGTGCTTTTGCAAGTCACAAGTGTGTCCCACACTTTTATCGAAAACTGTCTAAAGTGTAAGCCAGCGTCACCTCGGTTAGCCGAGCGGTACTTCTTATTTAGTCAGGTGGCCGGAAAGCGGTCTGTTTGCCGGCAAACATTAGGTTGCGCAAATCTTGGAGACCCAATTGGGAAAAATAACACGTGCAGTCAGAACCTTACTTTAGCTTCACTATATTATTCCTCTCGTTGTACAAAGGTCAATGCTAGAATTCTTCTTCTTAATTCTTCTTAATCATTTATCGATATACCGATAGTAATTGATGGTGCTCCATGATATATGGAGTTGAGCGGGACATTTGAACGGTCAGGCAAACTTTATTACATTACCCCCCTCTGAGACTCGAGCCTCCTGGCCGAGAGCTATCGTTGACGCTTTTTGTACCGGGCAAGCCAGTTGACGTGGATCGTCTTGTTTACACGATTGGTTACGCAATAATTGGGTTCAGCTCGGCTGAAAGTCTTGCTGTAATAATCCAGTACTCGTTCCTGCCCGTCTTGTTCCTGACTAAGTACGGCTCCTGCGCCGTAGTTAGAGGCATCCGTGTTTAGAATGAAGGGCCCCGGTGTGTCCGGGAATGTCAGTTTGGGTGCTTTGGTAAGTTCAATCATGAGCCGGTCGAACGCTTCTTGAGCCAAGTGCGACCACACATATGAACGACGAGCCTCGGTTAATTCGTTGAATGGGTGGGCGATTGCCTTAAAACCATGGATAAATTTCCGGTAATAGGAGCATAATCCAAGGAATGACCGAATAACCTTTTGGCAGCGGTGCTGGGTGCTTACAATATGACCCAAGAAGGTAACTTCGGAGCGGAGAAAATGGCATTTTTGTGAAAATTTCAGTCCAGCTCGCTTCAATACATACATACAATACACTACAATACATACTAAACATAACTTCCTTTTTACAAACCAAGACCACAGACGATGTTCATGGGCTCGCAGACGGGCAGATTACGCTCTGGTTCTGCATGTCCTCGATGAGCTGCTCCATTTCTATGCGACGTGCAAGTGCCTGACGACGAGGCGAGTGCTTAAAAGGGCGCGTCTGCCTTGTATCAATTGTATGGCGAGTTACCTTAGTGCGACCCGTGTCGGTATTGCGTGCCGCGAATACCGTTCGGTAGCTCACAAACAAGCGCAGTAAGCTTGTGCGTGCTTCGACAGGCAGATCGTTATGCATCCAGAAATCCGAATCAACAGGAGGTTCGCTAGCGGATGCGCTCGCTGGTGGGACGAGCTGTCCACTGTCTCCAATTGGCCTATGATAGTAGATGCCGTAAGTCGTCGAGTTTGTGTTCCGATATTCACCACGTGGAGTGTTACAGCGTTACTAGATGTATCTACCAGGGAACTACACAAGATTATATCCGGTTATTTAACAACGAGAAGGCCGCACCAGTCTCTATGATTAATCGGATTGGTCGACTCTGCAATAAAAGGAAACAATGTAGATTTCGAGTCGCGGACGTACCAAGGTGGTACTTAGCTTAATCGGGAGCCAAGTCCGGAGCATAGGTACATGCAAGCGGTGGCTCTATCTTTCCATTGGGGTGCTCCGTCAACCAGCTTTGCCAGATGAGTTACAATTTCCTTAGCGGAAGCTTGAATTATGCGTCCGCGGATTCCATTAAGTGAGTACGGACGGCTTCGTCTCCATCTACTAATGGTTTAGACCGCCCTGTGTCCTCGATAAGGTGATTCAGTGAAACGCACGTGAGTGCTGCTGATAGCTCGTGGGCGCTCCAAACGGCGGCGTACTCGGCATCAGATTGCGGGTGGCTTCGTTTTCTTTGTAAGGAGTCTCAAACCCGGAAACAAATGGCTAAGGCGGCGGCAATTTTACGGAAAACTGCTCGGACGAGCGTGTGCTTCCCGTAGCGTCCGTGGTTCACTAGATAAAATTAGCCCTTAGTAGGACGTCTCTCTCTCCCAACACGGCGCAACCCAAACACTGCAGGTCCATTGCAAAATCCTCTAAAGATTCCTTGGATTCATGGACTCGGTTATGAAACTCGCAGAGCAGCATCTGCTAGCGTAGCGTAGAACTTCTGGGACCGCCCACGGTGACTCGAGTACAAATTGCGAAACATCGCTCATTCCGACCAATGGTACTCGTCCGCCATGTCGTCGAACACGCGCTGAAACTCTAGCCATGGCCTGGTACCGTACGTCGGCGGCGGTTCTCGAGATTGCATCTCTGCTGTGACGTCTGTCCACTTCGGGTGGCCGAACTGCTCGCTACGAAGCTCATTGCAGTGGTCTTTGCCACCACTGTTGAGAAATCCGCCAACTCAGGGAGTGCTAGACGCCATTCTTGTTCGTTCAGTGCCGTTCTCTCGTCTGCGTCCTCCGTAGCAGAGCCTCCAGCCTTGACTTGTTGGTCGCACAAGCCTCCCTCCTCGAACGACGACCACAACTACATAAATTTATGCTCGAAATTACGCTCTAGGGCTTCCAGGCGGTCATCCAGGAGTGCAACGCATTTTCCAGGGACTTCTCTCTAGCCTCTAAGCGACTAGAAATTATTTCAGTGAGTCTCTGCTGCGCCTCCAACAAAGTCGCCGTGAGTTGCTGCTCGCAGACTCCAGCGACAACAGTCTGCTGGCGCTGACGAATCGATTTCTTCGGCATTGTGAGTTGTGCTTTGGCAAGTCACAAGTGTACCCTTCACGTTTATCGAAAAACTGCATAAACTGTAGGGCAGCGTCACCACGGTTAGCCGAGCGGTACTTCTTATTTAGTCAGGTAGCCGGAAAGCGGTCTATACGCTGGCAAACATTAGGTTGCGCAAATTTTGGAGACCCAATTGGGAAAAATAACACGTGCTTCACTATATTATTTATCTCGTTGTACAATACACTTATAGGTCAAGGTTAGAATTTTTCTTCTTCTTAATGCAACTGTGGTGCAATAATTTAATTTATCGATATACCGATAGTAATTGATCGTGCTCCACGATATTTGGAGTTGAGCGGGACATCTGAACGCTCAGGCAAACTTCGTTACAATATACTTTATGGGGTCTGCCACGCTTCCTTCTGCCTGTTACATACTTTTCACATACCCAATATACTCTTGCAAAGACTATAATAAACTTAATAGTCTTGAGTATGTCTTCGCAGATCACCAGGTGGCGGACATTTTGACGAAGGCTTTACCAGCTACCAGATTCTTCACCCTCAGATATGAGTTGGGACTTACAAAGTAAAACAAATTTTTTGTAATTTGAATCTAAACTGTAATCTAAATTAAGCTTCATTTACCAAACATTTTGAATTTTAAAATAAAACTTCTAAGTTATGAAAATATGCAATATATTTATTTAATTGATTTACTTTCATTTTGAATTTTATAATTTTAATGAAACTTGATGTATGTTAATTTATTCAAAAAATAATTAATTTAATTTGATGATTTGACTTTGGGTTTTCATAATCCTAGAACTGGTTTTGTATTGAAAAATTTATTTATAGACGAATGTGAATCGTTAATATTGTTCCCAGAAAATGCAACTTGTAATTAAGAATATTGTGATACTAACCATAATTAACGCATTGGCCAATGTATCTTTTGAGGACATCTACTGAATATCGATATAGATATCTATAAATATTGGTATCGATAATGATTAAAAAATGCAAACATCCAAAAGATATAATGACCAAGAATGCATAACAAAACAAGAAAGAATGCTATAGTCGCCTCGCGACTTTAGGATACCCGTTACTCAGTTTAATTATATTATTAACAATATAATATATTATTAATAATATTAATAATATTACAATCGGTTAGGTAATCGACCCTATTGATTTTAATTCAGATGACTTGAGAAACGCAGAAAATTTTCATACAAAATCATATTTACAGCGTATTTTTGACCGATTGTCCCTATGGGAGCTATACGATATAGTCGTCCGATTTGGATGAAACTTAGTCAATATGTTTATATTATTGACAGACATATTCTGTGTAAGTTTCACTTCGATTGGTTGGCCAACGCAAAAGTTATTCATATAAATTCATATTTGGAGCGTATTTTTGACCGATTGTCCCTATGGGAGCTATATGATATAGTTGTCCGATTTGGATCAAACTTGGTCAGTATACGTCATCCCTAGATCTGTACTTTCTGTGTAAATTTGGTTTAGATAGCATTACTAACAAAAAAAAAAGTTTTCTATACTAAAACATGCTATTTCTACCTGTTTTTACCTTTGTATGCACATAGAACGCCCTAAAGTGGGCGTGTCAAAAAACAAAAGCAAACTTGTACTGCTTGGGCATTTTATCTTTCGTTTGCGACCACTCGAGCCTTTCTAGCTCTTATAGTCTCTGAGATCCTTTTGTTCACACAGACGGACAGACGGACAGACGGACGGACGGACAGACGGACAGACGGACATGGCTATATCGACTCGGCTAGTCATGCTGATCAAGAATATATATACTTTATGGGGTCTGCCATGTCTCCTTCTCCCTGTTACATACATTGCAACGAATACAATATACCCTTTTACTCTACGAGTAACGGGTATAAAAAGAAAGAACGGAATTTGCTCAGCTTGGACAAATTTAAGGCAAATGGTACAGATGGTACAGTCGTTGAAATCAAATCATTTTTAACCCTTTATTAGTCTGTGATGCATTTCTGCGACGGGTAGGCTTTTCCACGTAAAATTATGGGTGGCCTTTAAAAAAACTTGTACTGATATGAGGTATATCTGCACAGTTGGTTCTTTCTATATTTACAGGTTTTGTGTCACTATCATATGTTTTTGTATACGTTTCAACAATTTCCCGCCAATTTTGCGATTTATAAAAGTGGCCAGTGTAGAAAATTTTGCATTGCTAATTTAAAAAAAATTAAATTATATTTTTCTTACAAAAGTAATTTGGAAAATCTATTTAATTTATTTTTGTTAAATAATCTATGTTTCTTACGTTTGTCTTGTATATTTTGTTTCGTTTGTTTAATTCATGTACTGTACAAATTATAACCTTTTGTGCATATGCTGAAAATATGCAACGCATCCTTTTCTTTAATTTTAAGGAAAAATACACAAAAAACGAAAAATCAAAATGAAGTGTATTTTTTATTTTGTTTAACCAATCAAATAAAACAAACCGCGTCGAATTCGGAGAAAAAGTCCAATAAAGGGTTAAAAAGACAAACTGCGTAAAATACAAAAAAAAAAAAATAAATTAAAATTAAACTAATTATATATACTTGATCTTTATCAAAAAAGTTTTTATTTAATTGTGGCTATTTGGAACAAAATACTGCATAAACTGATTTCATTTACAATATACTGGATGTAGCCAAGCGAATGATTTTGTTAATCATGACCCTTTCCAAAATTTAGACATTATACATTTTCCCAATTTTCCTTCTTTTATGGATATCATATATCTTACAGGCAGAACTCAAAGACTAATTTTTAGATTGTTCATCTTTAAATCTTTTTTGTTACTTCTGTAGTTGCCCAGGATAGTCACCGAGATCATTATTATAACCGCTACTTGAACAATAAATGGGTATACCATAATCCTTGCAATGGAATCAGAATAAATAGAAAAATATACATTTTTTTGAGATGCCACCTGCGTTCAAAGTTTATGCAGAAATAAAACCAGTAAAAATATCATGTTTTATTATGGGAAAACTTTTTATTAGCTAGGCTATGTGAACCAAATTTATACAGGAAGTGCATGTTAAGAAAATATTATTTTGACAAATATTTGCATTTGTGATGGCCATGTTTCATTAAAAGCGGTCTACTGTATACTATATCTGCCATGAGAGCAATAGGTATTTCTAACATATTTTTCTTATGGCAGCTAGAGGATATAGTTGATCGCTTTTAATGTTACTTAGTATGGAATAAAAAACAAAACAAGTAAACAAGGCTGCAGTCGATCGAGCCGACAGTAATAGACACCGTACTCAGTCTAGTGCGCGTTTTTTCATACAAATCACCAATTTTTGACAGATTTGTTCTACGGAAGCTATGGGCTATAATTGTCCGATCTGAACCAAATTTAGTGATCATGTATAGAGTCATGATATACACTTAATGTGTAAGTTTATTTAAAATCGGTTAATTAAATACAAATACAAATTTCATATTTTTGACCGCTTTGTCCTATGGGACGCGCCTCCTTGAGAGGCGCCTCAAAAATCTAAACCACACTTAAACTGCTTGGCTTATTTAATGTCTGTGTTTTGTTTCATTAGATATTACAGTCTTTGTACATAAACAAGCACAATGTACACTTTTCTTTGCTGAGTTTTTGTTTTCTGCCGTCTGCATTTTTTAATAGAATAATAATTAAACAAATGTTGGTATATATTAAACTCTTCTTGTATGTATTTGAACGTGTCCGTATAATTCAATGCAAAGGTTTCTCTATAGAGTAAAAATAATCCAATAATTTCGATTGTTAAACTGTTTCTGTTCAAACTGAAAAAAATATAAACGTAATTAAACCATAATTTTGTCAAATATATACTCATTATTCTGGCACTCACGTTGATCAAAAGTGCTAGGATTAATGTAACTTATTAGATCCTGATCGGACATTGTGGTCAGCTCCTGGGGTATAGGTGGCTGTACCGTAACGGCAGATGTAGCAACAGCGCCAACTGCATCAGAAAGAATTCCGTCAACACCACCAGATGTGGCAGCCTGATGAGGCCTTACAGCTCCATTGGTGGTAACGGCCGCAGAAGCGACGGATTTCTGTAGTGCATTATCAGAGTCCACTCCCACAAATAGAGATTCTTGTGTCGTAGGTGGCAAAACGGGCAAATGGACAGTGGAAAGTGACACCGTTTCAGGTGTAGTTGAGTGGGTTAATAGCAGATTGACAAGTGGATCGCCTCCAGATGGTGATAGATTTTCAGACTGCTGTTGAGATTGCATTTGCCGATGGTAGTGATTCTGTTCTTGCTCTTGTGTGGTTATAAAGTCGGCAGCAGCTTTAATAATCATGTTGCTAACTGCCGTGGAGGTGGCTGTAGCGGTAACCTCAGGCTGCATAACAACTGGTGGCTGCGGAAGTGTACCATCAACATCTACACCAACGTCTACACCTGCAGCAGCATTCTGTGGACTCATCATAATATTGCTCAATGCAAGTGCTGCTACCGCCGCATCCTGTTGTGTAGGTTCCGCCTGCATAGCAATATCATTAAGTATTGAGTTAGCCATAGTTACCTGGTGAGGTGCCAAAATGTTGGGTACTAAAGCAGTGGCAGCACCATTCGCTGAACAAAGTATTGTCGATGGATTGACTGCAGGAGTCAAGATGATGTCCCCTGAAAGAGCACCGGCTTTCACCATGGTACCTGCTGGTGATGTTGACATACTTTGCAAGGGCATGACAGTCCCTAATGCTCCTGTTGGCTCCGAGCTCAATATAATTTCCCGAGTGTTATCCGCTGAAACCTCGTTACTAGATAGCGGACTGCTTGAATTACTATTTTTCAATGAAATGGTGTGTTTAAGAACATTCGACGTAAGCATTGTAGAATTTTGCTGGCGCGTGTGAGTAAGCACGCCCACCTTTTGATTAAGGATGTCTGAAAAAGCATGATCGATGTCATCAGAAGTAGTAAAAAGCGCTGAGTCATGGCCACAGTTGCTGTTTGCAACAGCTGCTGAGTTGGTCAAATCATTAATAAAGTTGTGTACATTCGCTGTTACTTGCTGCTGCAGCTGTGCTTGTTGCTGCCCCACATGCTTGACAACATCGCTCTGTACGGCAAGTCCAACGGCTACGGTCACTATTGAAGGGTCTATATCCACCGCTGTTGCAGAGGGAGTGGCAGAACTTCGAAAACTTGGCTTATTAAACAATAAAGTGTCAAGACTGCTCTTTTTTGCGCTGTGGGTACTATATTGCAGAGGATTGGGGCTGCAAGCGTTTAGTGAATCCGTCGAGTGGCACCCGTCAGCAGTCAGTGGGGTCTTTTCGGCTCGTAGTTCATTCTTGAGAAGTGCCTCTGTGCTAACTGTCTTTAAGTGCACCACTTGTTGGTCCGTTACCATCGAAGTGTCGCAAGTTAAAGCAGATTGTCGGTAAGTCATCGGAATTTGCGTTGTAATTGGAGGCGGCATCAAACCTAAATCCATTTCTTGTTTTGTCTTCACAACATTCACTCCAGATGCACTGTTGATATCGTTGATCCAGACCGAGTTGCTAGCGGGAACAGTCTTTGTCACCATAAAACTACCAGAATCTATAATTACAAGAGACGCAAATTGAATAGTCACAAATTTACCAGGCGCGACAGAAAAGAAAGTAACCAGAATGTTGCTGGTGGTTTTGATACTCTCTGCAAGAGTATATTGGGTTTGTAATAGTAATAGTAAATAAAAATCGATGCTTTTGGAGAATATCTCAGTAACTATGGCACTTGGGAACACCAATTTTGATTGACAGGTTCATAGAGACATCATAAGTGCATTGCCACTACAAATTTTGAGCTGACCCGCCCCCTTTTCTCAAATGAAATGAAACAATTTTCCAATTTAAATGTCATTTATATGGCATATATTCTTATTTAAAATTCGTTTAAAGATAATCTATCCTGAAAGTTCCAGATAAATCGGACTATAAACAAAAGAGCTAGACGCGTAACAAAGTTTATAATTAAGCGCAATATCAATGCATGTGTGCAACCGAGACAAAAATATACAAACATATGAACGAACGTTTACGCTGCTTGTGTAGCGGTAGCGCTGCTCGCGGACGCTGACCGTGTCGACCACTGCAGTGCACTGTTATAATGCACTGTGGTTGCGCCCATAGGCCAAAAATAAACAAGAAAGAATGCTATAGTCGCCTCGCGACTTTAGGATACCCGTTACTCAGTTTAATTATTTTATTAACAATATAATATATTATTAATAATATTAATAATAGTACAATCGTTTAGGTAATCGACCCTATTGATTTCAATTCAGATGACTTGAGAAACGCAGAAAATTTTCATACAAAATCATATTTACAGCGTATTTTTGACCGATCGTCCCTATGGGAGCTATACGATATAGTTGTCCGATTTGGATGAAACTTAGTCAATATGTTTATTTTATTGACAGATATATTCTGTGTAAGTTTCACTTCGATTGATTGGCCAACGCAAAGTTATTCATATAAATTCATATTTGGAGCGTATTTTTGACCGATTGTCCCTATGGGAGCTATATGATATAGTTGTCCGATTTGGATCAAACTTGGTCAGTATACGTTATCCCTAGACGTGTACTTTCTGTGTCAATTTGGTTTAGATAGCATTACTAACAAAAAAGTTTTCTATACTAAAACATGCTATTTTTACCTGTTTTTACCTTTGTATGCACATAGAACGCCCTAAAGTGGGCGTGTCAAAAAACAAAAGCAAACTTGTACTGCTTGGGCATTTTATCTTTCGTTTGCGACCACTCGGACCTTTCTAGCTCTTATAGTCTCTGAGATCCTTTTGTTCACACAAACGAACAGACGGTCAGACGGACGGACGGACAGACGGACATGGTTATATCGACTCGGCTAGTCATGCTGATCAAGAATATATATACTTTATGGGGTCTGCCATGTCTCCTTCATTCGTTACATACATTGCAACGAATACAATATACCCTTTTACTCTACGAGTAACGGGTATAAAAAGTCCATCACAACATAAAAAAGTGTCGGCTGCAGCATACTCGGAAAATGTCACGCGTGTTAACAAATACTGACTTGATAAAAAATGTTCTTTTAAGATCAGATCCCTTTATAACACGTCAACGAACATTACCAAAGCGAGACAAATCGACACTTTTCTCTTCAACATTTGATTTATTAGATGATACAATTTAAATCCATTATGTTAAAACTTTATAATTTAAATTTTGTTTATAATTAAAATATATTTAATTTTATATGAATAAGAAAAGCTTAATATAAAAAATCAGAGCATGTCAGCTGAATGTGGTTTTTTCCTCTTATTTCTATATATAGTTACATATCCGCAACACCAAATATGTAAGCATTCCCACTAAATTCCAAGACTCACAATTATAAACATTCCCACAAAAATCGTTCTCACGAAAAATGATTATTTACATTCATTTTTCTAAACAAAAATTATCTGCCTTCTTTTCCAAAGCTTCACTTTGGATAAGTGCATAATCAGCGATCTTGCATAAAACTTTCAAGCTTATCAAAAGCTTGTCAAAGCTGCACATAAATGTAATCAACAGAACACTAACATAACTTTAACAGATTATAGTCCAAACAAATGTTAATGAAAGCTTTAATCAAAACTTTCATTTAGCCCAAAATCTTTATGTAAAATTAGTTCTAAACTCACGCTTCAAGTGTTCACTTAAATAAAAAGAAATGAAATAAAATTTAATTTTTTTCTTTCTAAATATTAAATTGGAAATTTAATTATATATCGAAAATTTTTATAAATACAATCGATTTATGGGAGGTACAGGAAATAATTTTCCGATTGGAACAAAATTTGTGTAATAAGAAATAATTTACAACGGACTTTCTATGGGAGCTATATGAAATAGTGCTCCGATCTGTCAAATTTTTTCACAATATTTTTAAAACATTTTTTTAGAATTTTTTTGAAAGTTTCATTGTGTTATCACCACTAGAAGTATTTTTGGCCGCGGCTCAGTACAAGCGCAACCACTGTGTAATGGTATGTATTATATATGCAAATGTATGTGCATATATATAATGCCAAATGTATATGTATGTGCCTACATACAAGAATATGCTTTTGTTTCAACGTGTTTTACTGCAAGTACTATTCATTGTAATACCCCAATATACCGATTTTAATAATATAACTATTTAATCGAAAGTAAAAAGCAGAGAATATAATGCGATCGGGCGTGCTCGACTGTACTTTTCTTTCTTGTTTTAACATTGGCTGTTTAAACTGTTCATTCCGGAATAAACTTGGTGACGATAGTTATGATATCATACACATATGTATGTGAATTTGGTCGCAATAGCTTATGTAGTTTTCAAGATATGATGATGTGAAAATAGTTATTTACAATTTGGAGGGACGGTGGAGGTTGTGGGAAAAGTTTAAAATAAAATTGATTTGCCTGACGCATAGACGGACTTTCATTCAAAATTTGGTGGCTCCAGCTCTATCGTCTCTGGGATCCAGGTGTTCATACGGACAGATAGACAGACGGACAGACAGACGGACATCGCTATATCGTCTCGGTTGTTGATGCTGATTAAGAACATACATACTTTTTGGGGTTTGAAACACCATCTACCTGTTACGCACGTTTCAGACAAACGTAATAGACCCCTGTACTCTTTTCGAGTACGGGGGCTGACTATAAATGAACGCTGCATGTGCGCCGACCAAAAGTATACATATATGTATATGATATACCATACACTGGTCAATTTAACCCAATACAACAAGGCAGCCAACACGAGTCTCTGTTTTCATAAAATATATAAATTATTAATCATCAACAAATATTAAGCGCGCCAAAATGGAGACCCCGAATGCAAAATCACAATCATAATTTACATTCAAAAAGTTTTCTAGCCACTGGCACCCCAGAAATCTTTTTTGACGCCAACAACATGCAAGATACCGATGACGAGCTTTCAAATCAATTGCAGGAATTGCAACTGCAAATTGACCAACTGCAGTTTTTATGCAAACCAACAGAATTCATATCGCAACATGAGCAACTACACATTCCGAAATTTAACAAAACGAATCCTCAGGTTTGGTTCAGTTAGAACAACTATTTAAACTTCACAATGTCATCGCTGATGAGCACAAATGCGACTTAATTTCGATAAAACTTGAGGAAGATGTGATTGCAATATTGAAGGATCTCATCGCACAGCCACCTCTAACAGACAAGTACGACACAATTAAGAGACGGTTCGGGCCTCGGGTGACACTTTTGTCAAGTTAGCGTCGCAAGGGCAGTAAGAACAACAACATGTTACTTCATAAGTGGAGGGACACCAAACATGTCTGAGGTCTGCAAGAGTTGACAATGTGCAAGGGGAATTACACAATTCGAAGCAGGCAGGCCAAGTTACTGCCAGAAACGGTCAAAGCAACTCCAATTCAGACACAATTTTTTTCTACCACAACAAACTCGGCGACAATGCTTACAACCCTCAACCCCAAACCATTTGAGAATTAGGTCGTTCTTTGGGAATATTAAACTACTATCGTTGCTGCATTCCACATGCCTTACAAATTCAAGCGCTACTTAACGATTTGACGCGGAATATGAAAAAAAAAAATAAGTCGGCGATTGAGTAGACTTCCGAAACTGTAATAACATTCGCTAAATGCAAAGAAAGTTTAGGAAACGCAGCAACACTGGCGCATTCAGATCCAAATGCAGAACTCCGTTTGACGTATATATACATACATATACATATATATATACATATACTTTATACTTTATGGGGTCTGCCACGTCTCCTTCTGCCTTTATATATATAAAGTATAATACTCTAAAGTATAAATACTCTTTATCAGCATCACAAGCCGAGTCGATATAGCCATGTTCGTCTGTCTGTCCTTCTGTCCGTCTGTCTGTCTGTCTGTCCGTCTGTTTGTCCATATGAACAAACAGATTTCAGAGATGGTAAGAGCTACAAGTTTGAATTTAGTCAGTATCGACTCGATACTTAGTCAGTCAATACAAGAATCTTTTTTTTTCTGGTGCCACGCCATGCAAAAAATTGATGTTTTAGGCGAATATCTCAGTGTCTATGACACTAAGGAATACCAATTTTGGTAGGCAGGTTCCTTAAGACGACATAATTGCTTTGCCATAAAAAATTTTGTACTGTCACGCCCCTTTTTCCCACAAAAAAAAAAAAAGTTTTCAAATTTCAATCCCGATTTTAAGGCATATGTTCCTATCGTACGGTATTGTAGTTTATGATTCGTTTGGAGATAAATAATATCAAACTATCCTGAAAGAGTCATCTAAATCGGACAATTAACAAAGCAGCTAGACACGCAACAAAGTTTATAATTAAACGCAATGTCACTGCATGTGTGAAAGCGAGATAGAAACATACAAACATATTGACGTACGTTTTCGCTGCATGTGTAGCGGCAGCGCTGCCCGCGGACGCTGGCCGTGCCGACCAAAGGGACATACATACATACTCATGTATATATGTATGTATGTCATGTGTATATGCATGTATGTATGTGCATACATACAAACATATGATTTTGTTTCAACGTCTTTTACTGCAAGTATTACCAATCGATATTTTCGGATAACGATTTTATTAAAACGATCGGGAATAAAATGCAGAGAGTATTCTACGGTCAGGCGTGCTCGACTGTACTTTTCTTTCTTGTTTATATTAAATATTCATTGTAATTAAATGCCATTGTATACATAGGGTAACTAAATGTTTAACTCCTAATTTTTATACCCGTTACTCGTAGAGTAAAAGGGTATATTGTATTCGTTGCAATGTATGTAACAGGGAGAAGGAGACATGGCAGACCCCATAAAGTATATATATTCTTGATCAGCATGACTAGCCGAGTCGATATAGCCATGTCCGTCTGTGCGTCTGTCCGTCTGTGTGAACAAAAGGATCTCAGAGACTATAAGAGCTAGAAAGGCCCGAGTGGTCGCAAACGAAAGATAAAATGCCCAAGCAGTACAAGTTTGCTTTTGTTTTTTGACACGCCCACTTTAGGGCGTTCTATGTGCATACAAAGGTAAAAACAGGTAAAAATAGCATGTTTTAGTATAGAAAACTTTTTTGTTAGTAATGCTATCTAAACCAAATTGATACAGAAAGTACACGTCTAGGGATAACGTATACTGACCAAGTTTGATCCAAATCGGACAACTATATCATATAGCTCCCATAGGGACAATCGGTCAAAAATACGCTCCAAATATGAATTTATATAAATAACTTTTGCGTTGGTCAATCAATTGAAGTGAAACTTACACAGAATATATCTGTCAATAATATAAACATATTGACTAAGTTTCATCCAAATCGGACAACTATATCATATAGCTCCCATAGGGACAATCGGTCAAAAATACGCTCCAAATATGAATTTATATGAATAACTTTTGCGTTGGCCAATCAATCGAAGTGAAACTTACACAGAATATATCTGTCAATAATATAAATATATTGACTAAGTTTCATCCAAATCGGACGACTATATCGTATAGCTCCCATAGGGACAATCGGTCAAAAATACGCTCCAAATATAAATTTATATGAATAACTTTTGCGTTGGCCAATCAATCGAAGTGAAACTTACACAGAATATATCTGTCAATAATATAAACATATTGACTAAGTTTCATTTAAATCGGACGACTATATCGTATAGCTCCCATAGGGACGATCGGTCAAAAATGCGCTGTAAATATGATTTTGTATGAAAATTTTCTGCGTTTCTCAAGTCATCTGAATTTAAATCAATAGGGTCGATTAACTAAACGATTGTACTATTATTAATATTATTAATAATATATTATATTGTTAATAATATAATTAAACTGAGTAACGGGTATCCTAAAGTCGCGAGGCGACTATAGCATTCTTTCTTGTCTTTTTAACTCCGCTTAAGACCTTTATTACCCTTCTTAACTCCACATTTAGCCCAAGTTATCGTAGGCAACAGCACATTGATCAAATATTTCGAACTTCCAGGCCTGGAATCATTTGATAGTAACATAGTAGACGATACCCTTAAAAATTTTTAAAGCTCTGATAGATAGGAAAAATGATTTCCTTGTAATAACAACCGGAATTAAAATACCTCTTTTAGCATAGATCATTTAGTGGTCGTTAAGGAAATGCTTAATACACTTGATGAATACTCTGAAATCTTAAAGACGAGTTTTTGAACGGAAATTTGCACGGACACATCGGAACCGATTTTCTCAAAAAGCTACCCATGCCCCTCAAGTATGTGAGAAGAGGTGAAGATGCACATCGAAGAATTGTTACGCGATGATATAATCAGGCCTTCTAACAGTCCGCACAAGTCTCCAGTTTGGGTTGTCCCTAAGAAGCCAAAACCTAACGGAGAAAAACAGTATCGAATGGTGATAGACTTCAAACGCCTAACTCGGTCAGTATTTCCGATACCCACCCTATACCTGAAATCACATTGTCTAGCCTGAGAAAGGCCGAACTCTTCGCAACACTCGCCTTAACGTCGGTGTTTCACCAGATTCACATGAAAGAATCAGTTGTCCAATAAACAGCCTTTTCAACTTTGAATGGAAAGTACGATTACCTCCGCCTCCCTTTTGGCTTGAAGAACGCTCCGTCAGTTTTCAAGAGAATGATTGACGATGTGTGACAGCGGTATTCGAGCGGTATTCAATAAGTTAAGATATGCTAGATTGCAGGAAAATCTAGAAAAACCACACTTTCTGTATTCACAAGTAGAATTTCTAGGTTGCGTAGTCATTCCAGACGGAATCTGGGCAGACGATAAGAATGTGGAAGCCATTAAAGCTATGAAACTACCCACTAATGTGAAAGACCTCAAAAGTTTCTTAGGAATGACTTCGTATTATAGAAAATTTATTCAAGATTACGCCAAGTTTGCGAAGTCTTGGACTAATCGCACTCGAGGAAAAAATTCAAGGATTATATATATGTATGTATTTACATACATATATATAAATACATATACATATATGTACGTTCACAGTGCGTACACAGTGGACGCTAGTGGCTGGGAGGCGACAAGCGAACACAAGCGGGCCGGCTTGGGGAGAACTCGTCGAGGCAGACTGGAGAGCAAAACATATTCAATTATGATTCAAATTAATTAATTAAAAATTTCACACAACGTTGATCTCATAACTTTATCGTGCAATAAGACGGAATTTTGCAAAATTTTGATTGGAAGGGAGTTAAATTCGATGTCAAAGATCAAATTTTAATTAGTATGAGAAAGTTGGTTATTTTTGAAGCTATCCTAACCAAATTTACTGGGAACATGTAAATTATCGTTTTGCACTAGCTGACCAACCTTCGTTAAGTTTAGACTATTTTCTCATACACCTGTCATAGAAATTACAGGTGAATAATGTGAATAATAATAATGTGTGTAAAAGTTTTTATATCTAAAGATATTTTAATATATATATATATATATATATATATATATATAGTCCTGACGATTGCGAGCATTTCTTTCGCATTGGTGACGTAGTTATCTTCAGTTTGAATTAACGAACGGAAGATATACGCATTTGGTCGATCTTTGCTACCGCTTTTTTTCTTGTGAAAACACAGCACTAATGGCATTGTTAGAATCATCCGAATATATTTGAAGTTCCTTGAAGTTTTATACATATGTATATCCGGGTATTACAATGGATTGTATACGTGTTTTACTGCAAGTACAAACCATTGTTATACTCGAATACCGATTTAAATAATATGTATTATATATAATTACATAATCGGGAATAAAATGCAGAAAGTATTATGTGGTTGAGCGTGCTCAACGGTCCTTTTTTATCTTGTTTCATATTTTTTCATATATTTTGTAAGGATTCATTCTAAATTGGCGAACAAATTCTTTTAACATTTGGTTTGTATATATTTTAAAAAAATTAGCGTGGGTGTTTTTTACATCACTTGCCAACATGGTTTCTCTACCTCTAAAAGTTTCTGAGATCTATCTATTCTTGCAGACAGATAACCCGACTTAGACTCGAATTGTTTGTTGATGCATTCCAACACTTAGAGTATAATCCTTTACACTACAATGTATTATTTTCTCATTTAATTTCAACACTTATAAACATGCTAGAAATGAATAATGTAAATCGGTCAAATTGCCTTTTTTGCAATAAATAATAAAAATCCATTTTCGGGCCACTTAATTAAAAATCTTAAACATATTTTTATTAAATTAACAAAAAAATAAATTTGAAGCGGTATTATTTATTATTAATATGATTAAAGGGTTACTTCTGAGACTACCTGAAGAACCAGCGATTTCCGTTTGGGGTCCACTGACTACTCAGTAAATTTTCAGGTTATTTTTTATTAGTTGGTTAGCGGAATTTTGATGATACCTGTGTTGTACATACGTACACACAAATGTATGTATGTATACATATCTTGATTAGAATTTATATCTTTAATAGTGTTGCATATCGGTTTCTTATACAATTTTGCGTTCCAATGTATATTGTTCAAAAATAGTTTGTTGGTTATAGTGAGAGACTTATATTGTAATTTTTCAACAAGCTCACGATTATTTCCGATATAGTTTATGTATCGATGCCGGTGTTATTCCGCATAGTGGTGTTTAGGTTTTGTTTTTGTCGATAAGGGAATTCCTAAGCTCTCCCTATGTTGTGGCTGCTGTCTATTGCACCACTCGCTGAGCTTCTCCACATGTTTGCATCTCAATGGCTCCGAGAAGTGTGTTGAATTGCTTGACGGCCTGAGTAGGGTCAAAAATCAGTGAAATAATTAGTAAAACAACAAAACCATGTTGTTTATCGATATATCACAGAATTTACATACTGTGTTAATGGCATTGATTTCTATGTTCTGACGAAATTACCAATGAGCTAATTGACCTATTGCAGATTTATTTGAAGAAATCAGTTATTTATAAGTGAAATTTATGGAGACAACTATTTATTATATATCAGTTTGATTGTTGGCTCCGTGCTCCTTTAATACTCAAGTATTTGCAGGTAGGTACGCAGCATACATATTGATACATGCTTGAACACCAACAAAAACAAGTTTTTACCTATATAGCCTGTGTCATAAAATAGTCAGAAACGCAATATTCGTGCGAGCTTATTAGAAAAGACCCAATATTCGATCAAGTGCGTATTTTTGCATACAAAAAGCAATTTCCTACCGATTTGACCTTTTATATAGGTGCCAACTACACTTGTCCGCTGTGGACCGAACTTGCAAAAGATATATACATGAAACCACAGCATGTACATAATGTATGATTTTTATTGAGATTTGGCCTATAAAAGTTATCCGACCCTGATTACATCAAAGCATACTTTTTATACTCATGATTTTTCCGTTTTCACTCCAAATATACAAGTATACAATTTTATGGCTGAAGTGGCCTGCTGTAAAAACACTTGCACTTATGGTCCATCTCGGGACAGTGATCAACCGAATGATGGGTACTGTTGGTTGTGCGATAATATTATGCACATTAAATGTGCAGGTCTTACTGGGCGTGAATTTTAAAAATACATTTCCTCTGCCAAATTAGGCATTGGTCGATTGTGGATGTCATGCCCAGTTTGTATTAAGTTGCAATGTGATTTTCACGAATATATAATTCGGTGAAAAAACAATTTCTTAAATTACGCTCGCTTACTGGAAGCTTTGAAGTGATTTTAATATTAGCTAAGTGAATATAAATTTGAGACTCCTCCTGACAAGGTGTTGAGTTCCCAACAACTGTTTTTAGCTTATCCGCCTGGTACACTTCTAGCATTGCCTTTATATAATGGACCTCCCCTCTTATCTTTTCTCCTTCTCCCTGTAACTGCCTACCTCCCAATTCATCTGTTTCTCCAGCAATACTCCTGGTTCAGATCGACCCTTCATCGAATCATTTTTCACTCCCGGCTCTTCCTGTCCCTTTCGTTGCCTCCCTTTAATCCCCCCTCCTAATCGACGTAACAGTCGCTCTATTTTCACTTCCGAATCTCCCCCTTCACCCTCTTATATAACTGCAGCACCTGGCAAAAATTCTAATGTTGCGAAAACAAGCTCAAAAAGCGTTCCCAGACGACGTAACAGTCGCTCCACTGCTACTCCGACAGTAATTCAGCCTCCTATGCTTACGGTCGCGGCTCCACGAAAGCAGATATTTATATCTAGGTTATCTGCAGACACGACTACCGAGTCAATTGCAGCATTCATAGCTACAAAATCTCTCTCTCAATTTCTAAATTTAATTTCTCTGAGTCAAGAGAAATCTTATCTTGTAAGACAAATGTGTCCCCTGATCTGTTTCATATCATATGTGATCCAAAGTTTTGGCCTCCTCATTTATTTGTTCACGAGTTCAGACAGAAAAATTAAACTCGTTTCATTCCTGTCAGCCTTCCGACTAATGGCTCGACCCAATTGCCACCAGTCATGGCCTCAAAAAACTAGACACCGCATAATTATACCCGTTACTCGTAGAGTAAAAGGGTGTATTGTAATCGTTGGAATGTATGTAACAGGGAGAAGAAGGCATTGCAGACCCCATAAGGTATATATATTCTTGATCAGCATCAACAGCCGAGTCGATATAGCCATGTCCGTCTGTGCGTCTGTCCGTCTGTATCAACAAAAGGATCTCAGAGACTATAAGAGCCGAAAGGTCGCAAATAATAGATCAAATGCCCAAGCAGTACAAGTTTGGTTTTGTTTTTTGACACGCCCACTTTAGGGCGTTTTATGTTCATGTAAAGGAAAAAACAGGTAAAAATAGCATGTTTTAGTGTAGAAAACCTTTTTGTTAGCAAACTATCTAAGCAAAATTAACACAGGGAGTACATGTCTATGGAGTTCATATACTGACCAAGTTTTTGATCCAAATCGGTCAACTATATCTGTAGCAATTTTATACTCTCTGCAAAAGTATATTGGGTTTGTGAAAAGTATGTAACAGGCAGAAGGAGGCGCGGCGGACACCATAACATACACATATTCTTGATCAGCATCTCAAGTCGGTATAGTCATGTCAGTAAAAATCGATGTTTTTGGCGAATATCTAAGTAACTATGGCACTTAGGATTACGAATTTTAATAGGCAGGTTCTTAGTGACGGTCTAAATGCAAAGTACTGAAAAATCTTGTTCTGCCACGCCCCCTTTCCCAAAGGGAATAAACAATTTTTAAAATTTAAATGCAGTTTTAAAGCATATATTCTAATCGTACAGTATTGCAATTTGGAGACAAAATATTTTAAATTATCCACAAAATTGCATAAAAATTTGACAAGAAACAAGAGAGCTAGACACGTACCAAAGTTTACAATTGAACGTATATGAAACATATAAACAAGCGAGCTAAACACGTTAGAAAGTTTATAATTGAACGCGTGAGAATTATATGAACTTATATGAGCGTAAACGATCGCGCTGCATGTGTGGCGGCACCGCTACCTGCGGACGCTGGCCGCGCCAACCAATGGTATATGTATTACATATCCATACACACATATGTATGTGCACACATCCAATGTAATATACAAACAGATGTTTTTTTTTCAACGTGTTTGAACGCAAGTAATATCTATCGATATACCCGGATACCAATTTTATTAAAATAATCGGAAATAAAATGCAGAGAGTATTATACGGTCGGGCGTGCTCGACTGTACTTTTTATACTTTTTGCAAGAGAGAGTATATAGGGTTTGTGAAAAGTATGTAACATGCAGAAGGCGACGTGGCAGACCCCATAAAGTATACATATACTTGATCAGCATCACAAGCCGAGTCGATATAGCCATGTCCGTCTGTCTGTCTGTCTGTCTGTCTGTCTGTCTGTGTGTCCGTCTGTCTGTCTGTCCGTATAAACAAACAGATTTCAGAAATGGTAAGAGTATTAAGTCAGTCAATATAAGAATCTTTTTTTTTTCAATGCTACGCCCCGTTCGCCCACAATGAGCAAAAACTATAAACACTTCGAAAAATATCGAAGGTTTTGCGAATAGCTCAGTAACTATGACACTTAGGAGTACCAAAATGCCACGGCTGCCACGCCCCCATTTCTCAAAAGAAATACAACAATATTCAAACTTAAATGTCATTTTTAAGGCATTTGTACTTATCGTACACATATCTATGTATGCGCATACATAGAATGTCAAATGGATATATCCATATACATACATACATATATTTATATGCATACAAAAAGATGTTTTTGTTTCAACGTGTTTTATTGCAAGTACTATCAATTGATATACCCGGATATTGAATTTATTTAAATAATCGAGAATAAAATACAGAGAGTGTTCTACGGGTGGGTGTGCTCGACTGTACTTTTTAGACTCCGTACTCTAAAAAACAGTATAGGGGTCTATTAAGTTTGTCTGAAGCGAAATGTGCGTAACAGGTAGAAGAAGGCTTTTCCGACTCCATAAAATATATATATTCTTGATCAGCATTAACAGCCGAGACGATATAGCAATGTCCGCCTGTCCGTCTTTATGAACACCTGGATCTTCTAAACCACAAGAGTTAGAGCCACCTAATGGAAAACCGTCTGTAGAGTACGCAGTGCAACTTTATTTAAAATCTTTCCCACGCCCCCCAGCACCCCCATAAATTGTAAAAAACTATTTTCACATCACCATAACTTGATAACGACTAGAACTAGAGAGATCAAATTCACACATGTGTATGGTACCCTTATAACTATCCTCACCAAGTTTGAACCGGATCGGACAACTATAGTCTATAGCTCCCATAGGACACATCGGTAAAAAATAACAAAATTGTATGAAGGCATGTAATGTTAGTTGAGCGATCGCAACCAAACTCACACTGTTTGTGTGTGTAATTATTAAAAGTATCCTCACCAAATTTGGTCTAAATCGGACAACAACAACATATGAAACATATTAATCAAAAATGCTGAATTTAATGAACACATTGTTTGTTTACACTTAGTTGCAATAAAAGAGTTAACTCTACATTTAGCTATTGCAACTCCACTCAAGAGCGTGGTCTAAGTGGTAGAGCTACGTGTTTTTGTTTTTCGTACGTCCATGTTAACCCGGGATCGTGGGATCGAACGCCGTCAGGGACATTTTATTAATTTTTGTTATATAAAAAACAATTATTACATTTAAATGCAGATAATCCAGATCATCCCAAAAGTAGGGCGTGGTCCAGCTGTTAGAGTTGCGGCGCATGTGTGTGAGTTCGCGGGTTCGATTTCCGTCAGTGATTTATTCGAATTATTTAGTTTTTTAAATTTTAATTATTTACATCAAGTTCAAGCAGGAGTGTGGTCTAAGTAATAGAGATGCTCGATATTAGTCTTCGTACTTGTATGTTAAGCATGAGGTCTGCGGCTCGAACGCCGTCATGGACATTTCAGTAACTTTTGTTATTAAAATAAAAAATTTTATATGTAAATGCAGATAATGAAAGTCTGCTAAGAAGTAGGGCGTGGTGCAGCTGCTAGGGTTCTGACGCGTGTATGTGGAGTCCCGGGTTCAAATCCCGTCGGTGAATTATTTTATTTATTTTTTATACTCTTGCAGAGGGTATATTAATTTTGTCACGAAGTTTGTAACGCATTGAAGGAGGCATCTCTGACCCCATAAAGTATATATATTCTTGATCAGCATCAACAGGCGAGTCGATATAGCCATGTCCGTCTGTCTGTCCGTCTGTCCGGCTGTTTCTATGCGAACTAGTCTCTCAGTTTTAAATCTTAATGAAACTTGGTACAGATGTGTATTCTCTCTGCAGGCAGATCATTTGTTAAAATCGGCCGGATCGGATGACTATATCATATAGCTGCCATAGGAACAATCGGTTCAAAAGCTTAGTATGAAAATTTGTAATGTCTGTTGAGCGATTTCAGCTAAATTCACGCACTACTCCTTTGCTATTATTCCCTATATGCTGACCAAATCTCATCTAAATCGGACTATTATATCATACAGCATCCATAGGTAACTGAATTTAATGAACGCAACATGCATGACTGCAAGGGTATTTAATCTTCGGCGAGCCGAAAATAACCTTTCTTTCTTGTTTTTTTTTAATTTCAATTTTTTGAATTCCCAATTTATGGGTCGGATTGAGCCAGAATATTATTGAAGCCTATGTTTCAATTGTGCTGAACGCTGCCCTGCATTCTCGGATTATTCCAGGATGAATCAGAACATTACTGAAGGCGATCTTTTCACTGTACTTAATGTTGTTTTGCTTCTTCGGCTTCCCCAAAGATGAGCCAGCCAAGGTGACTGTGGTGGGCTGATCGGGTCTTTTACTTCACGGTCGCCATGTTATATATTAATAAAAGTGTTGTTTTGTGGTTAATACTTGAATACTTTATTGTCCGCAGTAAGTATACATAATAGTTTTCATGACTTTTTCTTGAACATATATTGAAGTATATAAAAGAGGGTCGCATGTCATTTGTTGGTCAATGTATAAAATGCTTGCGGAGTCAGCATTGACCATAATTTTCATTGGAAGAATTTCTTCAAATCACAATTTAATATTTGTCCATCGTAAGTATTGAAAACGATGTGTTGTTATCTTCTCTAACTCCCGTGCTACCGCCAAATTTAAAAAAAAAAATTGCCTTGCATACAACGAGGTGAGCTGCTAAAAAATAAAATTGTGGAAAAAGTGCGCAAAAGAGCGCCTTAAGCTTATAGATCTGAATTCGAAATTGATTGCTTTACAAAATCCATACAGTTTCATTGCAACAAAATGCTACTGTAGTATGATATATGCCAAATAAGCATATGCCCACCTTATTGTAGTGTATGCAATATGTTAAGTAGTCATACACAAATTATTGTTTTCAATCTTATTTTTATATTGATACTGTTATTGTTTAAGACAAATTTCTGAACAAATTTACTTAACGTTGATGCCAACATTTTTGGTTATATTATTTTGAGGTTATATTTCTTTATTTCTTTTTGTTGTCATTTTTCTTTAAAACATACATTTACATTTATTATAATTCTTAATAGACTTAATTTTTTTGGAACTGTTCTCTATTCTCTTCGAAACCCTTTCAAAATAGGTGGATCTGATGATGCTGCTTGCTTGCTAACAAAGTCTACTTTCCTAAATCGAAAATTTTTGCAGGAATGGATCTCTCTTTAACATAAGATAATGAGGAGAATATGTGCACTTCGTAGAGTAAGCATTACTCTCCCCAATCAACAAAAAGAGCTATTAAACAATTGATAGCTCACCCCTAAAAGCGGAGAGTGGAAGAAGAAAATCGAGGTCAAGTTAGAAATTTCTTTAATGCATTTTTGCTAAATAACATTGCGTAATGGATTTTTTTTTTAATAACCATCAACCTAATGGTCTCAACTTACCGGAGCTTCAACTAGTTTCTTCAAAATCCTCTTGGGATCGCACGTGTATTATCGATATAACGGACGAGATGTGTTTTCGTTCCTGTTTCAAAATAAACTCTGTGTAATTCATTTTACAATGCAGATAAGAAATCCTATACTCAAATGGTGTTCCTTCCTCATGGAATCATCCTAATTGAAACTATTTTTTGGTTTACTTAAAATCACAATTTTTTTATCTACCTGTTGGGAAAATGACTAAGGATGGGTAAAGTCCTTACAAAATAACATTTGTTAAGGATTCCTATGTCTGGTATAATTAACAATATGATTTTACGCAACTTTTTTGGTCAAACACACATGACGGAAATTACCATATTTGCTTGCATTCTTCTTCTTCCATACCTTAGCCACGCATTTTTACCACGAGATTGCATTAGTTTTATGACTCTTGTTTTTAAACGGGCAACTACGGGCAAAGGAAACTATGTAGACATAATAGAGGAAGGTTGCTTCTATCATATGTATATAGTTTCACTTTGACCTTGGATGAACTTTAGAAGTTAAGTCCAACTTAAGTTAAAAAATGGCAAAAAAGTAGTCTATTTTTTATTCTTTTTTGGAATAAACAGTTATTAAGCGAAAATTAAAATTCATACTAAATTTTATTAGGTATTAATATTATTTTAATATAAAAACATTAAGATTGATTGATTAGTTCGCTCAAAATTCAATTTTAAAGTTGATACTTTGAGACCGAAAAGAATACATTTTGGCACATATAAGAAAACATGTCAACATTGAAGGGCTCTAGCACCCACAATTTTTGACCGATTTCAAAAATATTTTGGATCTAGCAACTATGATCATTTCCTAACCAAACCCAATTTTTATTTTTGTGGAACGATACCATCACAAAAATAATGGCCACGCTTTTCGACCTGCTGTCCCAATGTGCGCCGCTGCTTTCAGCGACAGAACATAATCTTTTATGTAATTTAGGCTAAGTTCATTTAAAATAAAGAGGTACATTCTCATTATGAATTGAGACAGAAAGATATAAAGACCATATTTACACTAAAAACAAAAAGTTTTCTGTCTCAATAATAAAATTTATGATAAAAAATTTTTACTTAATTTTAGTTTTTAATTTACTTAAATCTTCACACAGCACGATGATTTTGGATAGTGGAAATAACAAAGTAAGAACCCCTTGATTTTCCATCCTATGCAAATTTTAACACAATTTCTTCTTCATTTGTGCCAAAATTCGTTTCAAATTTACGTATAGTGCATTTACAAACGTCAACACGTGCGCTCTGTTTAGGCGCTGTTAAGCTAACAGAGTGGGCCTCTATTAAAATGTTAGGTAAGTAGCAGAACAGTTTGATGTATTCCTAATGCATTGGCAACAAAATTATGTACATTAATTTAACCGCGCAGTGCAAAAACTCTGACACCCCTAAGAGGAACAGGGATGAAGCTAGCACGCCAGACGAGTCACGGATGACGCCGCCCAAGAGGCAAAAAAGGCCTCTTGCATCTTCTAGAGCCGAAATGATCGAGCTAGGTGAAATCCTGGATGACCTCATCTACCTCACCATGGAAAAGAAACCAGTAGTCAGGCATATCACCCTCCAGCAGAAGACAGCGTATGCGAGGATGATGCAGATTTAATTATCTGTTAGCCAACACTTAGAGATGTTGGATCTCCGAGCAAGTCCTCATCAGCAGATCTGCAACAATAACAATAGCAAAGAGTCGAAAGATGCAGAGCAAAGGGCCAACATGGAAAACGGCTCCCAAACTACACCGTCCCTTGTTCAGGGAAAACGGAGCTCTTCCAAAACATTACTGTGCCCTAAAGGCAAAGAGGAGATGCAGCAAGGAGCAAAAAAGCTGACACGCCGAACAACCGAGTGACGTACAGTCAAGTGGTGAGTGGAGCCAAGGCTAAGGCTAAGGATAGGCACGTAAACACGGAGAAGACGCCAGCCGAAAATGCCAACAAAGTGGGGCAAAAGCGGCAAACGGTTCAAACTAGTACAAAGTCACACACGCGGAAGCGTAGGAACCGGCCAGACGCAATACTGCGGACTCTGTAAAATTCCTTTCAACGGTCCAGACTGCAAGCGAGCTGCAGAAATATAGGGAAAAGGTGCGTGGTGTAAGGCGCAGTGCCGCTGGAGAAGTTCTACTGCAGACGTCAACATCAAGTCGTAAAAGCTGCGCCTGGAAATCCGCGACATCCCAGAATGAGTTACAGCAGGGAAAGTAACAATCGCAGTCGTTACGCTTGTCGAGAGCGACCTACCTGCAGAAGCCACGCCCAGGATTCGGAAAGGCTACCGAGGCACTCAGATAGCGTCCATGCTGCTGCCAAAGGATACAGTCGACAGGCTATGTGAGATGAGGAGCATCCGAATAGGATGGGCTCTGTGCTCCGTCCGCAGATGAGTGGAGCTTCCTAGATGTTTTAAGTGCCTAGAGTTTGGAAATATGGCAACACGATGCAGAAGTATCCAAAAAATGCTTCAATTGCGGTGGCGAGGACCATGCCGCCAAAAACTGTACGAGCCAACCCAGCTGTAATTATTAATTTACGCAGACTAAAAGCAGTCGCAAGTATTTAGCTGTATGATTATGTCATTTATAGATATATAATTAAAAAAATGGTTATGATAAAAGTAAATATTAAATTAATTTAAATTTAAATTAAACTGAAATTAAAAAAGAAAGTAATTAGATTATTAATTATTAATCTAGGAATAAAAAGCCAAGCAATTTATCCAACATTTCTTGCAAGGGTTGGGAAAAACCCAGAAAAACCCAACCAGATCAATAAAAATTATGTCGAAACTAACTCGAAAGATCTCTGATTTAAGGGGGAAGATTGAATGGCAGAGACTCCATACTTACTGCCCTTGGAAATCAGAGATATAACGGAGTTGGCTGTAAAGAGAAGCTTTAAGATGGGAGAGAGAGAGAGAGATGTGTCAATCAGTCTGTAGTGTTCATTGTAATTAGCGCATAATACCCGAAAACGATTGTGCAAAGCATACTCAGTAGTGCATGTAGGAAGAAATAAAGGGATGTAGTACCTGGTGGTCCTGGTGGGAATACTAAATTTAAGGCGTTCTAAAAGAGATGGGGAGCATATATCTCCGATTATTAATTTATGGAGGAAAATTACTCCAGGAACTCTTCTCCGGTTAGTAAGGGACGTAAGATTCAGAAGCAATATTCTGTTACCAATTATGTCAGCGAAGCGCGAAGAGTAAAAACTGCTTCTGCACTGACTCAATTTAAGCTTGACTATGAGAATGTTGAGGAGACCAGACACATGAACAATACTTAAGAATGGGTCGGACTAGGGATGTATAAAGAAGTTTGGTGACGAATGGATCATTAAATTCCTTAGACCAGCAATTAATAAATCCAAGAGTTCCCTATGCCTTTTTAACTATAGTGGAAATATGATGTGTGAAACTTAATTTATTATCAAAAAGAACACCGACATCATCTTCTGACAATATACGTTTTAAAGGTATATTGTCAATCTAATAGTTTGCTAAGTTAAGAGTAACCATGTTAAACGTCATAAACAGGCATTTAGAAAAATGTAGGTTCAGGTGATAAGTTATGCACCAGTTGTGCATTGAATTTAAATCGTCTTGAAGAAGTGTATGATTTGGCGGATCCTTAAGAGACAATAATAATTTCACATCATCGGCATACATAAGTATGCGACAATGGGTTAGCGAAGAGGGGAGGTCATTTAAAAATAAAATAGGGGGCCCAGGTGACTACCCTGGGGAACTCCAGAAGTAACGAAAACAGATTTTGAGATAGCTGAAAGCATAACTCGGGGTCCTACCTGTGAGATATGATGATATCCACAGAAGAAGGGAGGGTGGGAAGCCTAAAAGGCTTAGTTTATGCAGAAGGAAATTATGATAAACAGAGTCATACGTTTTACTGAAATCAGTATAGATGACATCAGAGAAATCAGACAGAAGCTTCCAAAGAGAGATTAAAAACTAGGAACGTTTGAAGATTGTTAATGGACGAGAGAAGGCAATTATCAGAAATATAAGTGAAAAAAAAACGGAATTAGAGGATGTTAGTTTAAAGGGGTAAAAGAAGTTAGTAGACAAATTAGGGATGTACGTAGATTAAAAAAAGTTAGCAAAGAGATCGAAAGCAGTCGAGTCCTCACTTACTTTAGTGGTATTGAAGAAGAAAGAATAGGGTAAAGTAGAAGATTTTCGTTTTAAATTAACAAAGCTATAGAACTGTTAAGGATAGTTAGTTATAGTTAGGATAGATAGTTAGGATAGATAGTTTTCAAAGCATTGATAATTAAGAAGGGTAAAAGCTGCTTTTGCTTTAGAATAATTTAAAAAGTCTAAGATAGAACCTGCCTGCTTAAACTTTTTAAAATATTTTGATTTTTTATTCTTTAAGTTAGAAGCTTTGGTGAGTACCAAGGAGACTAACTATTTCTTTGATGAAATTGAAATGCTGTAACTAAACCGACATTTCTGAGGATGGAGGAATTTTGGAACAAGTTACATAAAGGGCAAATGACGAAAAAGTAACCTTAACGGCAACAATTTCAATTTCGTCCAGTGGTGAAACATCTATTATTTCAGCATTAAGGGAGGATTTTATTGAAATAAAAACTCCACTACCGCGTCGATTAAGACGATCGCGCTGAAGATGTCATAATTAGACGACATAATTTCATTATCAGATATGCAAGGATAGCCAAGTCTCTGAAAATGCAACAACGCACACTAAGGCAGAGGTCCGAAAAGCGTGGCAAAAATCATTTTTGTGATAGTATCGAAAAATTGGGTTTGGTTAAGAAATGATCACAGGTTTGAAACAGGTTAAAAATTGTGGGTGATAGAGCCTATCAAAGTTGGCACATTTTTTGAAATGTGCCAATATGCAAACTTTTTTGTCGCTAAAGTATTAACTTTAAAATTGAATTTTGGGCGAACTAATTAATCAATCTTAATGTTCTTATTTTTATATTGAAAGTATATTAATTCTTAATAAAATTTACTATGAATTTAAAATTTCGCTAAATAACTGTTTATTCCAAAAAAGATAAAAAATTGACTATTTTTGAGCCATTTTTTTAACTTAAGTTGGACTTAACTTCTAAAGTTCATCCAAGGTCAAAGTGAAACTATATACGTATGATAGAAGCCCGTTTAGAAACAAGAGTCATAAAACTAATGCAATCTCGTGGTAAAAATGCGTGGCTTAGGTATGGAAGAAGAAGAATGCAAGCAAATATGGTAATTTCCGTCATGTGTGTTTGACCAAAAAAGTTGCGTAAAATCATATTGTAAATTATACCAGACATAGGAATCCCTAACAAATGTTATTTTGTAAGGACTTTACCCATCCTTAGTCATTTTCCCAACAGGTAGATAAAAAAATTGTGATTTTAAGTAAACCAAAAAATACTTTCAATTAGGATGATTCCATGAGGAAGGAACAGCATATGAGTATGGGATTTCTTAGCTGCGTTGTAAAATGAAGTACACAGAGTTTGTTTAGAAACAATCCTATTCGATTCCAAGAGATTGCTCCTGAAACGAAAACGCATCTCGTCCATTGTATCGATTATACACGTGCGATGCCAAGATAATTTGAAAGAAAATAGTTGCAGCTCTGATAAGTCAGCACTATTAGATATGCTTATGTTGATGGTTATTAAAAAAAAAAATCCATTACGCAATGTTATTTAGCAAAAATGCATTACAGAAATTCCTAACTTGACTTTGATTTTCTTCTTCCATTCCCCGCTTTTAAGGGGTGAGGTATCAATTGTTTTATAGCTCTTTTTTGATTGGGCATAATCGGGAAGGCAGATTCGTAATTTCAATTTAGAGTAATTCTTACTCAAAAAAGTGTATATATTCTCCTCATTATCTTACGTTAAATTTAAGAGTTTAATTCCTGCAAAAATTTAAGATTTACATTAAAAGAAAGTAGACTTTGTTTGCAAGCAAGCAGCATCATCCGATTCACCCATTTTAAAAGGATTTCGAAGAGAATAGTTACAGTTCTAAAAAAAATTAAGTCTATTAAGTATTACTATAAATGTAAATAGTAAAAAAAAAATGTAAAGAAAAATGACAATAAAAAGAAATAAAGAAAAATAACCTACAATAATATAACCAAAAATTTTGGTATCAACATTAAGTTAATTTGTACAGCAATTTGTCTTAAGCATATTAAAATGTGGTACCAAAATAAATATAAGATTGAAAACAATAGTTTGTGATAAGAAATTGTATTTTTAATTTTAATTTTTTGTGTCTAATATGAGCAGAAACATTAGCGAACTTTGACCTTGAATTTTGAAGCACCCTGTTGACCTAACACACTGTTCAAACATGTTCATTTTATAGCTTAATAAGTTTTTTGTTGACTGCTTTGTAAATTTTTCAAATATCTGTATTGGTTCAAAAGATATGATTTTTGCACAGTTTTTTGGCCCGCTGCCCCACTGTGCAACGTCAGAATCAAAAGAGAAACTATTCTTATACAACTGTTTTAACTTTGACCCCTAACATTCTAATACAGAATGAAAAGTTGGTCAGAGCCTAGTTTTTTGAGGTTATGACTGGGGCCGCTTGAGTCGAACCACTAGTCGAAAGGATGACAGGTGTTAAACGAGTTCTATTTTCTGTTTGAACTCGTGAACAATCATATGAGGAGGCCAAAACATTGGATCACATATGATAGGGAAAAGATCAGGGGACACACTAATCTTAAATGATGAGATATCTCTTGGCCCAGAGAAATTGAATTCAGAAATTGAAACGCTACCTGGAGTTTTGGCAGCAATGAATGCTGCAATAGACTCAATACGCGTATCTGTAGATAACCTAGATATAAATATCTGCTTACGTGGAGTCACGACCGTTAGCAGGAGGCAGAACTACTATGGTAGTAGCAACGGGGTGACTATTTCGTCGACTTGGAGGGCTTTTGGTGTTTTTACTTGTAACATTTGAATTGTTAATAGGTAATACAGTTATATTAGGGGGTGAAGGGGGAGCTGCGGGGGCGGCAACAGAGCGACTGTTACGCCGAATAGGGGGACTCTTTGTTGCAAGTACATGAGCGTCGGTCGGGTACTGGAGAGTAGCAGAAGGAATGGATGAATTGGAAGGTAAGGAGTTACAGGGAGAAGGAGGAAATGATAAAAGGGGACGCCCACTATGCAAAGGTGATGTAAGGAGTGAACCTGGCGGAAGAGGTTACGAAAGATGTTGATAAGAGCTCAACACCTTGTCAGGTGGAGTCTCGAATTTAGAGTCACTAAGCAAGTCAGCACTAATATGCAAAATCAGTGCTAAGCTGCTTAGCGAGTGGGCGAAAATTAAGGAATTGTTTTTTCACAGTATACTCTGTACTAGAGCTGGACTGCAAAAGACGGGGCACCACACTATAAATAAAGGGTGCCCGCTTTATGTGAAGATAGCCAATAACATTAAAAAAATTAGTTTTTGCAGCTTAACCTTAATCATTGCAGAGCCGCACAGGATCGATTAATGCAAACAGTACGTAAAACGTGCATCGATGTTGCCATATAGGCTTTGTGCAGAAGCAGAGGAGCAGCCATTTGGGACGGCGTACATGATAGTCATGGGAAGGCTGGCGAGGCACCCAATGCCAACGGACTCGCCTAAGTTTTGCGAGATAGTAGCGGCATTATTTCCGGAACGCCCTAGCATCAGCATCAACATTGCAGCATTGCTGCAGTGAAAATAATGGTTGCAAAATTCCCAACCCTCTTTGCACAATTGTTAAACACGTGCATCAGACAAAGGACAGTACCGAAGAGATGGAAGGTGCAGCGTCTGCTCCCAAAATGGACCAGCGTGGATGACAATTCGGTCTACTGTAGCATGTTCTGAAATATCATATTAATAAAATTACAAACATATTGTGGCACTTTGTTACAATATTTATGTGCGCAACATTCAAGTGTATTGCCTCTTAAGTAACATGACCATCCATGAGTGCATGGTGCTGGACATTGCTGAGTCGGCAAATATAGCACGCGCGGCCGCTCTGGCCCAATATGCAATATGATACATCCTCACTCTCCCGCTGCGGCGGCATATACACATACATACTTTTATGTAAACATTTATACATTTATACATACATATGTCTATACATAAGCATACCGCTCCTCTGCCGGCGTTACTGGCAGCGCAGCTACTCGGTCTTAGCTATAGTTAACAATTGTTATAGAATTAAGAATGATTGAATAAACGGAGCTCAATACAACAAGACATATTTGTGTCCCTTATAACTTGGACGCTTATCCTACATGGCGACCGTGACAGTGGTCACTAATCGGCAAAAGTAGTGACCTGGACATACTACTTGGACATTGTTCTGGACATATACTGTATGGCGATATAACACAGAAGAGGAAACCAAAAATCCAGCTGCGTTGGAGGAGAAAAGGGACTTGGAAAAACGGATAAAAACCAAAAGCAAATGAATATTCTGAGTGAGTAGAGTGTGAGATGGCAAAAAGGAGTGGCGTGCAAAATAAGATAAAGAAAAGAATAGCACACATTAAGTGGCTATTGTATTCTAAACAAGCACCACCTGGATCGGCTGTAGTACAAAAGCTACAACAAGAACTTGACTTTTTAAAGTCACAAAAAGACAAAAAGCCACAATCTCAAACTCAGAAATAAATATTCAAAAATATATTCCAACAACAAGCGCTTATAAAAAATCTACTCCTCCAAAGCAAAAGCCAATGCCCAAGGAAACAAAGAAGTGTCCCCTGGACTGTCCCTGACCGCTGTATTCACCGTATTGTGAATACAGTTGCTACATTAAAAAAACTGGTGCGATGACCGGCACCGGTACCGCCTGAGCTCATAGGCCCCCGACATTAGCAGCTGAGACTACAAGTGTGAAAGCCAGGCCGCCTTTTATGCCATCGATGGAGCATCAGCGTGCCAAACGGCGACGACCAGCTGATGCTAAATGCAGATGAACACAACATAACTTAATATTGAGAAAAATTTTTAATTTAAAAAAAAAAAAATTAAGCATATGAAAAAACAAAATTTTAATTCAGTATATATATAAGGAATGTAATGTAAAAAAAAAAAACTTACAAATTGTAAATTGAGCGGAATCCTATCTGGCCGATAGAAGTATGGCCTGTAAAGCTATACGAAAGACTAGGTAGGGTCATGCAAAAGGAAATTTTTCTTTTAATAAAAAAAAATTGTTCTTCGAAAATTCTGAGAAAAATTTTATTTCACTTTAAATGTTTGACAACAAAATTAGCAAGTTTGATGACATATTTGATGAACCCAGTATGGGATTAATAGATACAAAGACAGTGGATTCCACTGCTAATGTAATTAATAAAATAGAGTCATCAAATGTTGATTTAAAGCTAACAAATGTACTTTTATTAATAATTGTAATAATAATGAACGCATATGTATTGTACAAAGCATATAAACTACACAATAAATGTGTAGCAAAAAGAGCCTTAAGCCATGATAATGACCTTGATAAGGTCTAAATAACATATGCATCAATTATTGTAAAAGTGCATTTCAAAAAGTTATCCAACAACAAAAAAAAAAAAAAAATTCATTTTACAAATAAAAACACATATTTAACTGACTGAATATATGTCAACTGAAAAAAAAGAGAAAAAAAATGAGCGCACTAGACAGGTATTTCAACAAAATAGTACGTAGGAATCCCAGCATAGTTTCGCATTTAATTGAGGTTTTTAGAAGCGAGCAGAGCAACTCACCTCAACGCTCGATATGTTTAATACAGATAAGGTTAGCTTACCTAGATAAACCGGGAGAAGAGTTCCCAGTTCGAGGATGCACTAGGGTACAGATGAGCTTCATCCTCACAGTACCATATGTATGCTGTTATTCAAATGCAGCAGGCACACTTTGCTTCTACCTAATGGATGAAGCCCGACAACAATAAGTTGTCCCCAAAATACTGAGTTTAAATATAAATTGAATAAGTATGAATAAAATAGAAACGAAACATCTCCAAAAATATATTCCTTTCCTTGATTTCCTGATAGATTCAGGACCAGTAAATACCAAGTACAAGGAAATAAAATTTTGGATATCTAAAAACTACAAATTTAAAAGAAATATTGAACACCTTATGGAAAAGTCCATAATATTAGCATATAGCAGATTAATAGTAAGGAGACCTAAAAATAAGGATGTCCTGAATGGGTACATAACATTTTTAAAACAGATATAGAAACTGTTAATATAGGAGACTCAGATGAGGATGTGCAAGTAATAAAAGATTTAAAAAAAAAAAAAACCTTTAAGCATGGAATGGGAAGAATTACTTCTCCATATCCAAAACATAAAAGAAAATTTTAAAAAATCTTATAAATGTGTAACCCAGAATAGACATATCCAAAACGACACAATAAATAAGCACGCAAAAATTCTTGTCGATTCTTTCAACCAAGCGAGAAATGTAGTGCATGCTAATAGAGAGAATATAGGTAAAACAAACTGCTTAAAGATTTCAAATCTATTGATCAAGTTACGTGCAAAGAAAAAATATAATCTCGATACATTCGTACCAACCGTACTTAATTTACCTCTGAGCATAGACACTTGTTTAAAAGAAACAGAGCAAGAAGGTGAAGAATCTGAAACAAGCGAGGAAGAAATAGAAGAAAAAGATCTAAACGACCTAACAATTCCTGAGCTATTGACACTACCTGATATAGAAGCATTGTCTGAACAAGACAACGATTCAGATTTAGAATTCAATACAAGTGTCATAAACACAAACGACAAAATGGCAGAATTAAATGCCCGAAGGGCATATATGGAGCATACTTCAAACGCCATCCCTGAATTCAATGGACAAAAAATGCACCTTCAAAGATTTATAACAGCTTTAATGTTAGTATACATGATGAAAGGCGACTTCGAAGATATAGCAGTTGAGGTGATAAAGTCAAAAATTATTGGCCCAACACTATATAAAGTCCAACAGGAAACTTCAATCGAAGCAATAATACAAAAATTGCAAGGCATTATAGTTGGTGAAACATCCAAAGTCATAAAAGCCAGATTGAAGAATACAACTCAGAAAGGTAAAACCGCTGACAAATTCACAACGGAGATTGATAACTTACGCAAACTCCTTGAAGCGGCGTATATCGATGAAGGTACGCCAGCGGAACTCGCTCATAAGAATAGCACTGACGATGCTATAGAAGCAATGATTGAAAATTGTAAGCAAAGTAGACTTTAAATAATCCTTGACTCTGGCAACTTTAGAACCGTGGATGAAGCCATAGCAAAGTACTTACAAAAGAGTACTGAGATAACTGGAAATCCAAATACGGTTCTGTTTGCCCAAAGTAACCGTGGTAATTATAATAACAACTATAATTATCATGGTAGAGGCAATGGTCGTGGTTATTACATAAATTATAATAATCACAATAACGGCCAAAATTCCCAACAAAATAGAAACAATAACTACAGAGGAAATAACAGAGGTTACAACAGGAACAATAAAGGTAACCGAGGAAATAACCGACAAAACGATTATAATAACAATAACGTTCGAGTAGCACAGAATGCTTCGGGAAACTCCCAAACACCTTTAGATACCCAGCAGTAAAGAACAAAAAGATTCACGCCATCAGTTTTAATCAAAATACGTTGGTTACCTTCACGAATGTGGCAACAGGAAAAAAGTTAGTATTCTTAATAGATACAGGTGCGGAAATATCTATCGTAAAAGAAAATTCCGACACTTTTCAAAGCATCCAAACAAATCAAATCATAAATATACAAGGAATTAGTCAAGAAGTAACTAAATCCATAGGGTTTACTTCTGTTGAAATACAATCTTCAAAATATATAATCCCACACGACTTTCACATTGTGAATTCCTAATTCGCTATTCCATGTGATGGAATACTAGGAATCGATTTCATCAGAAAATATAACTGTCAATTAGATTTCAATCCGTCCGAAGACTGGTTAATAATTAGACCAAACAATCTAAAATATCCGATATATGTACCAATATCGTACAGTTCTGGTAACAATTCAATAGTTTTGCCAGCAAGATCCCAAGTTGTCCGAAAAATTTGAGATAAGTTCACAAGAAGACAGTGTATTGATTCCAAATCAAGAAATTCAACATGGTATTTATTTAGCAAATACCATAACCAACTCCCGAAACGCAGTCATAAGATTGCTAAATACAACAAATACAGACCAAATAGTAAACATAAGCAATTTAAAGTATGAACCGCTTTCCCGCTACGAAATAATCGAAACCAATAAAGAACAGCGTGAAAACACAATACTAACTACACTATCAAAAAATTTTCCGCCAAAATTTCACAGCCAACTTACGAAGTTGTGCAAGAAATATAGTGATGTATTCGGACTAGAAACCGAATCAATAACGACAAATAATTTTTATAAACAAAAATTAAGACTGGTGGACGATGAACCAGTCTACGTTAAAAATTATAGAAATTCTCATAGTCAGAAAGAAGAAATACAAAGACAAGTCCAAAAACTTACAAATAACAAAATAGTCGAGCCCTCTGTATCTGCTTACAATAGCTCACTTTTATTGGTACCGAAAAAATCGTTACCAAACCCCGAAAATCAAAAATGGCGATTAGTAATTGACTATCTTCAAATTAATAAAAAACTGTTGTCCGATAAATTTCCATTACCTAGAATTGATGACATTTTAGATCAACTAGGTAGAGCAAAGTATTTTTCATGACTTGACCTAATGTCAGGTTTTCATCAAATTGAACTTGAAGAAGAGTAACGAGACATCACATCCTTTTCCACATGTAATGGCTCATATCGCTTCACGCGATTACCATTCGGTTTAAAAATAGCGCCAAATTCGTTCTAGAGAATGATGACTATAGCATTCACTGGCCTTGAACCTTCGCAAGTATTTCTTTATATGGATGACTTATTAGTCATAGGTTGTTCTGAAAAACATATGCTCAATAATCTAACAGATGTTTTTGAGAAATGTAGGCAGCACAACCTAAAGTTACATCCTGAAAAATGTTCATTTTATGCACGAAGTCACCTTTTTGGGACATAAATGCACAGATAAAGGAATCTTGCCTGATGATACAAAGTATGATATCATTCAAAAATTATCCAGTTCCTCATGATGCGGACAGCGCTAGAAGATTCGTTGCATTTTGCAACTATTATCGAAGATTTATAAAAACTTTCGCTGAATATTCGCGGCACATAACAAGATTATGTAAGAGAAATGTCAAATTCGAATGGACAAGTGATTGTCAAAACGCGTTTGAACATTTAAAATTAGCATTAATGAATACCACTCTGTTACAGCACCCAGATTTTAGCAAAGAATTTTGCATAATCACAGACGCAAGTAAATATGCATGTGGAGCAGTCCTAACGCAAAATAAAAATGGACTACAGCTTCCAGTACCATACGCATCTAGATCTTTCACAAAAGGTGAGAGTAATAAGAGTACAACAGAACAAGAGTTAGCTGCAATTCACTGGGCAATAACGCATTTCAGACCATACATTTATGGTAGACATTTCACTGTCAAAACAGACCACAGAGCATTAACTTATTTGTTTTCAATGACAAATCCAAATTCTAAACTGACCAGAATACGACTCGAACTAGAGGAATATAATTTTACAGTAGAGTATCTAAAGGGAAAAGATAATTTCGTAGCCGACGCGCTATCGAGGATAACAATAAAGGACTTACAAAATATACAAACCAATAACAAAATTCTGAAAGTGACTACCAGAAATCAAAGTAAACAGTCAAATTCCTGCGCTGGAAAAGAAAAAGAAAATAAAATAGAAGATTTGCAAAAGCAATCTCTTAATGCTTCTAAGCCCAACGTATATGACGTCATTGTAAATGACGAAGTACGAAAAGAAGTGACCTTGCGAATAACCAATTTTTTAAGCACATTCAAACATGGCAAGAAAGTTATAGCAAGAATTGACATTTGCGATATGTATACAAATGGAATTCTCGACTTAGGTCAATTTTTTCAAAAGCTCGAAAAAGAAGCCGGTATACTCAATATCAACCAAATCAAAAGGGCACCGAGCGAAATGATCTTTGAAACTATTTCAAAAGAATTTTTCAAAAATATGGGCAATAAGATTTTAAAATTTTTAAGAGTAGCGCTACTCAAGCCGGTGACCCTATTATCAAATAATGATAAAGAAAAAGAAGCAATACTGTTTACGTTCCACGACGACCCTATACAAGGAGGTCATACTCGAATATCAAGAACAATAGCCAAAATAAAAAGGCATTACTATTGGAAGAATATGACACGAGATATATCTCACTATATAAAAAAATGTAATAAGTGTCAAAAAGAGAAAATAAACAACCATACAAAAACTCCATTGACTATAACCGAAACGCCACAACTGGCTTTCGATAGGGTAATTGTGGATACGATCGGTCCAATCCCAAAGTCAGAACAAGGAAATGAATACGCAGTAACTTTAATCTGCGATCAAATAAAATATCTTGTAATAATACCAATAAAAGACAAAAGTGCAAAAACAGTAGCAAAAGCTATATTTGGAGATTTTATTCTGCGGTACGGTCCAATGAAGACGTTCATTACGGACATGGGAACAGAATATAGAAATTCAATAATCGAAGATCTGCAAAAATTTGCAAATTAAAAACATAACTTCAACTGCACATCATCACCAGACTGTAGACCCTGTGGAGCGAACCCACCGAAAACTTAACGAATTTTTACGATCATACATTTCAGTTGACAAAACTGACTGGGATGTATGGATACGATACTTCGCATATTGTTTCAATACAACACCCTCAATGACACATGATTGTTGTCCACATGAGTTGATATTTGGTAAAACATCAAATTTACCAAAACATTTTAATAGTATAGATAAGATAAACCCACTTTATAACATAGAAGATTATGCTAAGGAATCAAAATTTAGATTAGAACAGGCCTATAAAAGAGCCAGAATTATGTTAGAACAGCATAAAGCTAAAAATAGGGAGATATATGATAGAAAAGTAAACAATATCGAATTAGAAATAAGAGATAAAGTTTTACTAAGAAATGACACGGGCCATAAGTTAGAACCTAAGTATTTAGGCCCATGTACATACCATAGAAGAAATAGAAGATAGGGATAACATTCTAATTAAAGATACAAAAAAATAAGAAACTACTAGTGCATAAAGATAGGTTAAAAATTTTAATCAGTTAACATAAAAAAAAAAACAAAAAAAAATAAATTTTCTACATTTAATGACACTATACATATATAAAAAAAATAAATAATATTTACCATATATTTCATTAAACAAATAATCAAGAGCAAACATTCAAACAAAAAAAAAAAACAATTCATAAATTTTCATATAATAAAAATTAGAAAATAACTCCATGTAACTCTGGACATTCCTGAGTCGGCAAATATAGCACGCGCGGCCGCTCTGGCCCAATATGCAATATGATACATTCTCACTCTCCCGCTGCGGCGGCATATACACATACATACTTTTATGTAAACATTTATACATTTATACATACATATGTCTATACATAAGCATACCGCTCCTCTGCCGGCGTTACTGGCAGCGCAGCTACGCGGTCTTAGCTATATTTAACAATTGTTATAGAATTAAGAATGATTTAATAAATGGAGCTGAATACAACAAGGCATATTAGTGTCCCTTATAACTTGGACGCTTATCCTACACTACAGACCTCTGTGTATGCTGGACGTCGTTGGTAAACTCTTTGAGCGAATCATCTACACCCGACTGGAAGAAGAGCTGGAAAATCAAAGAGGACAATCGGACTGGCAGTTCGGATTCCGGAAGAAGCACAGCATACTGGTTGCCGTCAGCGCCGTCGTCAATATAGCTGGCAAAGTTATCGAGGGAGGAAGATGCAGAGGTGGCAAAAAGCAGTATTGCTCAGTCACGACGCTTCACGTGCGCTTTGCGTTCAACTTTGCAAGCTGGACGTCAGTAATAAGAGCGTTACAACAGCTGCAAGTCTAAGAGTACATACAGAAGCTGGTACTCAGCAACTTAAGGGACAGGATCGTCCTGTAAGAAACATCAGCTGGTCGAAGGCTAGGTTCTGTGCTGGGACCAACTCTGTGGAAAGTGATGTACGACGCGGTAGTTCGGCTACCAAGTTCGCGCGGCAACCAGATAATCGGCTTTGCTGACGACGTTGACATAGCTGCGGTGGTTCAGGATCTCAAGGACGTGGAGGCGAACTTGACCATCAGAAAAGTATTACAATGGCTAGAAAGCAACTCCCTCACTCTTGCAGCCCACAAAACAGAAGCGGTATTAATTAGCAGTAAGAAAGTCGTGGAGACGGCCACGAGCGACGGATGCGAGATAACATCGATGCCGGCCATCAACTACCTGGGGAAACAGATGGATCATAGGCTGTGCTTTAAGCAACACTTGCAGCACACAGCGGCAAAGGAAACCAAAGCAACAGAGACACTTGCACGCATGATTGTTGGAGGGCCACGTCAGCGCAGCAGATGGCTCATTTGCAACGTAGTGAGGTCCATCATAATGTATGCTGCCCCCACCTGGGCACCGGCCATGGCAGTGAAGGCGTATGCCAAAGGCTGCAAGTCGGCGCGTTCCGCACAGTGTTGGACGATGCGGCGCTCATGCTCACTGGGATGATTCCACTTGATCTTTTAGCCGAGGAAAACACACGCAGCGCCCAAACCAGAGATGGCACGATAGAGAAATGGCAGGAGAGGTGGACAGCGTCTACCAATGGCAGCTGAACGAGGCGTATTATATATATGCCTGTGGGTAAGCAGAAAGTTCGGACAAACCGACTTTTATATGACTCAGATACTGACTGGACATGGTTGTTTTGTACATAATGTGCATGGATAGTCGAAGAAACAGAACATGTCCTTTTTGTCTGTCCAAGATTTGCTGGTGAACGGGAACAGTTAAGCTCTAGAATTGGAAAACTCTTTTTTGGTCGCAGACTTTTCAAATATCCTGCTTAGCTGGCAAAACAATTGGGAAGCGGTTTCCCACATGAGTTCTGAAATCATGAACTCCCTGAGTCGCGCTGAACGACAGCGCAAATTGAATTCAAACTTTAGATGAGGCCTTCATGCCATCTCCCCTTCGTGAGGTAATACTTAGCTGTGGTTCCGCGAGAGGGAAACGGAGAGTAGGGCGGTTTTAAGTGGGTGCAATTTCCACACTTCGGCTTTAAATGCATTTCCCCCCATTTGCATTTTCCAAAACTTTGATATAATTTGTATCCAAACCAATTTTAATTTTCAATACTCTACTATATAAAAGAATGCCTAAAAAACAGCATACAAACTTGAAAGACAGACACACAGAAATGCGTTTGTTTATACGGACAGACAGCCAGACGGACATAGCTATATCAACTCGGCTTGTGATGCTGAAATTGACTGGTCTATATTATAGAGCACGAATGCTATAAGCATAGCTGTCAATACTTTAACCTCTCCCCTTGGTATAAACATCTCTAATAGTCAGTTTCATATAACTGTCCTTAAAACATATAAACAGTCTCGTTTGTGTCCTCATTAAGAGCACACCTGATTTTAAAGCTCTGAAAATTTTTTTTTTTCGGAATAATTTTTGTGAAAAGTGTTTACTATAATATTTTGTTTTTCTCGTGAAAAATTTATTTTATTGTTTTTTCTGCTCAGATTTCCTACTTCGTCTCGCTCCTTTTTTGTGAGATAATCGTCCCTCTGGTTTTCTGTATTGAGATTCTCCCTCCTTCTTCTAAAAATTTTTTGAAAATATGGTCAGAAAAAAAATAATTCATGAGCCGTTGCCTCAAGAATGAAATGATGCAATCTGCTAAATACGTCCCAAGTGATGTTTCAAGTGAGGATATAAGCGATTATAATTGTATTGATTATTTGATGCCGAAGATTGTTTCCCAACGTGCCCCTACAGAAACTCCCGTTATGATAAACAAGGCTAAAGCTAGTAAACGTGGATCAAATTCTCTACGGTGACGCCCTTCTTCATGTGGCATGGATGCGATCATCCACTGTCGTCCTTGATTGAATTTTAAAGAAACCGATGAACCTGTTTTTCGTTGAGCTGGAGCTGAGCAGCTATGATAAGTCAGCATTTAACATAAATCGCCTTTGCCACGAAGTTGTAAAGATTAAGGCCCCTTATGCTAAGCCAATCCTATCACTGTACTTTAGGTGCCTTATTTTAGGTCACATACAAGCCTATTGCTTTCAAGTGCACAGATGCGTAAAATGTGGTCAAAAGCATAAGACAATTGAATGTGCAAAGTCTAAAGATGGGCCGGCAAAATGAGCTCTCTATGGTGCCGACCACACTGCCAATTGGAAAGGCTGTCCAGTTTAAAAAAAAGCTGAAGACCGATTTTCAGCAAATCGTTCTATGGCTCCGGTTGAGGCACCCATCTCAGTCTTAACTCCCAATATCGCAAAAGATGTCTCCTATTCCGATGCTGCCAAAAAGTCCTGCCCGTCTGAATCCATAAATTATGCGGGTAAAGTCAAAGACTTTGAAATGCTCAAAATTGGATACTTCTCCAATACTAATTGCTGTTACTGATCCTGCACAAATAATAAACAGAATCGATGAGTTCCAGAAACAGTTGGACAATTTAATGAATGCTATTGGAATTGCGATCACTTCGCTACACAAGGGGATGTCGAAGATTCTTCAACTTTTATCATCATTACAAGGTATTCATGTGCCATAACTAGAGCTCGTTACGTGGATGAATGAAGAATGCATTGATGTAAAGGTGATTTCTTAATCACATCTGAACAATAGATCATTTTTAAGAATTCCCGGATTCTCCATTTATGCTGCTAATCAGTCTGGTGATTGCAGTTTTGCTGGAGCATGTATCATAATTAATTCTAAAATTTCACATCATCCATTTATTAAAATACGTTCAAATTTTGGTAAAGTAGTAGGCATCAAAATTTAAAGTGATTTTGGTGACTTTGTAGTTGCTGTCATTTATCTATGGCCTGCCTCACATCCGGATCCTCTATCATCTCTTGAGCTAAATATAATTTTAACATCGCTGGGACCCAGTTTCTTTATAGCAGGAGACTGGAATGCAAAACATCAATTATGGGGGTGCTCCCTTTCTTGTCGTCGTGGTCGAATTATCAGGGATTTTATAGTGTCGTCATCGTGCAGTATTTGTGCTACAGGCTCTCCCACATACTATCCTTATGTCGGACTCCGTGTTCCTAATGCCTTGGATTTTAGGATACCTTCTTCCTTCTTCAGCGGTTGGTATTGTTGGTCGTTGTGAGCTGAGCTCCGATCACATCGCTCTAATCATAGCTCTTGGCCAAGGGGTTTGTGAAAGGAGTTTATTGGTCTTCATTACTTACTGGCAAAGTTGGTATTAGTGCATTTAAAAATTACATATCTACACAAGTCCAAGATAACACTGCTTTGCTAACCACAAAGGAAATTGACACAGAAATTTTAAAGCTCATATCAATAATTAAAGATGTAGCCATGGAAGCGCCTGGCGGCCCACATTAAGATGACTTTATCTGCTGCCCGTTCGAAATTTTTTCAGGATATGTTATTGATTGCTGGCCCTAACACGAACTTTGACCATAGCCTTTGGAAACTTACAAGGAACATAAAAAGACAACCAGCTGTAAATATTGATATTCAGGGTGAGAATGAATGGTGCAAGTCGGATGAGGAGAAAGCTGAATTATTTGCAGTTGACATGGAAATCCGATTTACTTCATTTTCAATTCCTGATTTAATTGTTTATGTGGGCAGCAAGGTTCGAAGGGATTCGTTGTTAAGTGAAAAGTGGTTAATAAATTCTCTACAGACAAAACGTTAGGCATCCGTGCCACATCAATAATCTGATCAATAACCTTTATTTCGACCCAGACATTGCCATGAACCCACATCCTGAAAGATGCATACCTTGATGGACCCCTGATGCTCATATTTAATTTTTTACTGTATTTTTGTCTCAACTGTGTTTTAAATTTCTTAAGAAATATAAATGTCTAATATAAATGTCTAAATATAAATAAAGATATTTGAAAAATTTACAAAGCCGTCAATAAAAAACTTTTTAGCTATGAAATGAATGTTTGAACAGTGTGTTCGGTCAACAGGGTGCTTCAAAATTTAATTCGCGATTATGCCCAATCAAAAAAGAGCCATAAAACAATTGATACCTCACCCCATAAAAGCGGGGAATGGAAGAAGAAAATCAAAGTCAAGTTAGGAATTTCTGTAATGCATTTTTGCTAAATAACATTGCGTAATGGATTTTTTTTTAATAACCATCAACATAAGCATATCTAATAGTGCTGACTTATCAGAGCTGCAACTATTTTCTTCCAAATTATCTTGGCATCGCACGTGTATAATCGATACAATGGACAAGATGCGTTTTCGTTTCAGGAGCAATCTCTTGGAACCGAATAGGATTGTTTCAAAACAAACTCTGCGTACTTAATTTTACAATGCAGCTGATAAATCCCATACTCATAGCCGTGTTTCTACCTCATGGAATAATCCAAATTGAAATTCTGTTTTTGTTTACTTAAAAGCACGATTTCTTCAGCTACCTGTCGCCAAAATGACTAAGGATGGGTAAAATCCTAACCTTTGTTAAGAGTTACTACGTCTGGTATAATTTCCTATATGATTTTACGAAACTTTTTTTTGGTCAAACACACATGACGGAAATTACCATATTTGCGTGCGCTCTTCTTCTTCCATACCTCAGCCACGCATTTTTAACGCGAGATTGCGTTAGTTTAATGACTCTTGTTTCTAAACGGGCAAGTACGGGCAAAGGAAACTATATAGACATATTAGAGGAAGGTTCCTTTTATCATATGTATATAGTTTCACTTTGAGCTTGGATGAACTTTAGAAGATAAGTCCAACTTAAGTTAAAATGGCTCAAAAATAGTCAATTTTTTATCTTTTTTGGAATAAACAGTTATTTAGCGAAATTTTAAATTCATAGTAAATTTTATTAAGAATTAATATACTTTTAATATTAAAAATAAGAACATTAAGATTGATTAATTAGTTCGCCCAAAATACAATTTTAAATTTGATACTTAGTGACAAAAAAGTTTGCATTTTGGCACATTTCAAAAAATATGTCAACTTTGAGGGGCTCTATCACCCACAACTTTCAACCGATTTCAAAAATATTTGTGATAATTTCGTACCCAAACCCCAGTTTTCTTTTTGTCGAACGATACCATCACAAAAATGATTTTTGCCACGTTTTTCGGCCCTTTGCCCCAGTGTACGGCGTTTAACCATTAAACATGCGAACACATTCAACGAGTGGAACGATACCGAGGACACGGAAGGACAGCCAGCTAAAAAGAAAAGAAAAATTTCTTATCACGCAAGTGAAGAAGGCATAATTTCTTCACTTGTAAAAATTGTCACCTCTGAAGGAAAACCGTTTCTTTTCCCGGATAGTGAAGGCTTTAAACAGGCCATGGATCCTATTTAAAGCTCACATAGTATGAACCAAGTCACATCTAGAAACATTATGAATGTTTCTGCTAAAGAAAAATGTATAAAAGACAATATAAGGGCTATTGTGAAGGGAAAGCTAGTGTCACTCAAAACCGATGTCGCCTCTAGAATGGACAAAGCCATTCTTGGCGTTAATATGCAAATGATCCATGCAACGTTATCCAAAACTGAAATTATTATAAAAAAAACAAGTAAGAAAGGCTACAGTCGAGCAAACCGACTGTAATAGACTCCGTACTAATTCTAGTGAGCATTTTACCATACAAATAACTGACCGACTGATCTGTTTTATGGGAGCTATACGGAGCTGTAAATCACCAATTATCGACCGATTTGTTCTATGGGAGCTATAGGCTATAGTTGTCCGATCCGGACCAAACTTGGTTGGTAGTTGTAATATAACCATTCACATAATATGTGAATTTGGTTGCGATCGCTCAATTTAAACTACATGTCTCAATACAAATCACCAATTTTCGACCGATTTGTCCTATGGAAGCTTTAAACTTGATCTGCCTGACATATAGACGGACTTTCATTCCAAATTTGGTGGCTCTAGCTTTAGTGGTTTAGAAGATCCAGGGGTTCATACGGACGGACGGACAAACAGACAGACGGATAGACGGACAGCGCTATATCGACTCGGCTGTTGATGCTGATCAAGAATATATATACTTAATGGGGTCGGCCACGCCCCCTTCTGCCTTTTACGCACATTTCGCTGCAGACAAACTTAATAGACCCCTATACTCTTTTTTAGAGTACGGGATCTAAAAACGCTCAACTGTTATTTACGAGCTATGCATAAAACTGGGTCACTCCATAATTAGCCAACTACTATATTGACAATGTACATTGTCAGTCAAATGACCACGATATTCTTTTTGATAATAAATTAAGTTTCACACATAATATTTCCACAATTGTTAATAAAGCTTAGGGAACTCTGGGATTTATAAAACGCTTATCTAAGGAATTCAATGATAACTTTGTCAACAAACTTCTTTACACAACCCTAGTCCGGTACATTCTTGAATATTGTTCATGTGTCTGGTCTCCTCAACATGTTCATAGTCAAGTTTTAGTTGAGTCAGTGCAGAAGCATTTTTTACTCTTCGCGCTTCGAGGACTTAATTTGGAAACTTCGCCTTCCATCTTACACCAACAGACTCTTGCTTCTGGGCAACCAGATACTACATTCCTTTATTTTTTGCTACATGCCCTACTAAGTACGCTATGCACAATCGTTTTCGGGTATTATGTGCTAATTATAATGAAACTTGCAGATTAATTGCAACACCACTTTCTTTCTCCTATTTTAAAGCTGTTCTTTACAGCCAACTTTATTACATCTCTGATTTTCAATGGCAGTAAGAATGGCGCCTCTGCCGGATTTTAAAATAAAAAATTTCTTTCCCTTAAAACAGAGATCTTTCGTGACCGTTTTGGCTTAACTTTTCATTGATCTAGTTGGGTTTGTCTGGGTTTTTTCCGATCCTAGCAACAAATGTTGGATCACTTTCATTGCTTTTTAATCCCAGATTGAGTAATTAATTAATCAATTAACTCAGTTACTTTTATACTTTCAATTAATATCAATTTTATTTTTTATAGAGTCATTACTTTTAACAATATACGTATAACTTAATTAATTGGTTTAATACTTGCGACTGCATTTAGTTTGCATAAATAAATAAACAAAAAATTAAATATATTTTTACCAAATATGGTCCGCATCGGTCAACTCTAGAAAAAAGTTCCCACAAGCAAAATCGGTCGAAAATTGGTTATTTTATATAAAAATGGCATTCAAATTTGAAACTTATTTTTTTTTTCGGGAAAGGGGGCGAGGCAGACCAAAATTTTGGATGACATTGCATTTGTGCCATCACTAGGGACCTGTGGATCAAAATTGGTATTCCTTAGTGCCAAAGTTATTGATATATTCCTCTCAACATCGACTTTTTTCGAGATATTTCTAGATTTTGGCTCATTATGGGCGAATGGGGTGTAACATGAAAAAAATTCTTGTATTGACTGACTTAATACCGAGACGACACTGACTAAATTCGAGCTTGTAGCTCTTACCATCCCTGAAATCTGTTTGTTCATACGGACAGACGGACAGACAGTCCGTATAAACACCTGAATTTTCCAAACCACAAGAGCTAGAGCCACCAAATTTGGAATGAAAGTCCGTCTGTAGTGTACGCAGTGCAACTTTATTTCAAATCTTTGCCACGCCCCCACCGCCCCCATAAATTGTAAAAAACTATTTTCACATCACCATAACTTGAAAACGACTAGAGCTAGAGAGACCAAATTCACACATTATGTGTATGGTACCATTATAACTATCCTAATTAAGTTTGATCCGGATCGGACAACTATAGCCTATAGCTCCCATAGGACAAATTGGTGATTTGTATGGAAAAGCACGCACCAGAAGGAGTACGGGGTCTTTTACAGTCGGCTCGCTCGACTGAGCCTTTCTTACTTGTTTAAAATATTATGTATTAATCATATAAACATAAGAACACAAATACAATAAACATTATACAAACATTTTTAAATAAAATTCACTTACTCCAGCAAATATATACATATACTATGCATGGAAGCAATAATAATAAAAAACTTTGTCAAAAGAATAAGAAACAAATATACATATATACATAAACATATATAATATATGAAAACAGGCGATTGTTTATAATACACTTGTAATTTCTTTTATTCCATTAACTTGCATAAAATAAAAAACAAAGAGTATTCAAAATGCATTTGCCCATAATCATCAGCAACGCCTTGGTCGTCAGTATGCTTGACAAAAAGTCAAACGTTTCGAATTCCACCGCTAACATAATAAATACTGTCAAGATTAATACACCTAAGTTGGAGGTTATTATGGTATTGATGTGTAATATATATATGTAATTGTATAGGTTGGCAGGCCAAATTAAATTGATAGAGTATAGAAGTAAAAAAATAATAACACATAAATATAAAATAATTTTACTTACATAATTTAGATTATTATTGATTTCAATTTAAATGGATTGCAATGAACTTAGTAAGGTAGAATTCGAAACATCGTATAAATGCTTGATTCAGAATATACCAATTCAAGCAAATACACTGAATAAGCATGGTATAATATTATTTTATGCCCATAATGACGAACTGTATTTATTACGACAAAATCAGAGTAGGCTATCAAAGTTGCATCAGACTCAATTGACTGACGTTGTTAAGCGTCTCAGATAACAGTTGTTACCTATTTAAGAAAGGTTCACATTGGATCCAAGTTCAATAGACAGAAATGCAACTTTAGTAGCACTGCAGACCGAACCAGAAGCAGCAAGTCCGAGACAAAAGTCTATAAATACTGCTTATGTTAGTATTGTTGCGGAAGAGGATTTAAAGCCTAGCCACAAAGAAGACCCAAGAACGAGTCCGGGCAACACAAACGCAGCTATGGCTCTAACTCGTTGTGAAGACTTCACCCAAATAAAAGAGTTAATACTTGAGTTCGACGGTAAAGACGAAAGGCTCAGAGGTTTTCTTGATGCCGTAAGTGTGGTCGACGAAATAAAAGGCTCACACGAAGATTATGCAGTGACTATTATAAAGACAAAACTAAAAGGTCACGCAAGAGTTTTCGTTGAAAACGAGATAACCATAGTTAGCAAAATAAAAGACAAAATAAGTGGAAGTAATAACCGCTAAAATTATTAATATTCAGCAGAAGAATAAAACTGCTAATTCATACACCCAAGAAATAAAGCTTTTAGCAAAGTCGCCCCAGAGTGGTTACATATGAGATGGTTTGCCACTAGAAAACACAACATGCTGTAAAGGCAATGATTAGAAACTGTTCCATAGAACCAGTAAAGATCATAATGGAAGCGGGACAGTTCACTAAAATTGACGAAGCTGTGTCCAAGTTCGTGAATAGTTGTACTAAACTTTCAGGACGGCAAAATGCTGTTTTACACACTGGGCACCCAAATAATGCCTATAACAGAGGTGCCTGAGGTTATTACCGAGGTAGAGGTAATAATCAAGACGGCTGTTACGATAATCCCAGATGTGGTAAGGACCATTATTGAGGAAACTTTAGAGGCCAACATAACAATAAGAACGTCAGAGTAGCCCAAATTCTATCGGAAAACTTCGAGATCTCTTTAGGAAATTAGCGGTAGTAAACACTACGATTCTGTAAGGCGGTCCCAGAATTGACCGCCTTATATTATTTTTTTTTCATACTTATAGATAATAAGCGAGCCAATGAAGGCATTCTAATTTAGTTTCTGAATTGTTTAATTGATTTTCCTAGTTTTAAGCATTGAATTTGTTGTATTTTTAAGTTTGTTCTTGCGCCACTGCTCTGTGGTTGCGCCCATAGGCCAAAAATAAAAAGTCCATCACAACATATTTTGAAAAAATGTACACAAAACGTCTCTTAAATAACTCTTGATGGCAAACTGGATTTTTCTGGAAATCTAACGGGACTTTCTAAAAATAGCATTGAAAGCTTGAACACGTGTTCATTTTTGCAGGCCTGCTGCGCGTAGCATTCGTTTTGTAACGCGAAAAGCGCACTTCAAAGTGATTTATCGTTTGAGTGAGAGGTCCCAAATTATTAATTAAAAATAAATTTTGAAGACAAAGGTATTTAGTTAAACAAATTCTAATTGTGAAATTAATTGGATCAATAATATTTTTTTTTTGCGAATTTTTGATTGACTTAACCTTTTTGTTTACTTTGTGTTCATGTCTTCTATGTTTACATAAAGTTATAGTTGTGTTACCCCCTGATCCCCCGACTGTGATTGGTATCATTGCATTTGTCAATGCTTTAAGGTAATAAACATGGAAAGTTTAGCTACCGATAGTTGCCGATGCGATTGCATTCAATAATAATTTAAAGTTGTCTTACTGTAATTCAAGCTGAAAAATGAAACGCAATCATCTGCTCTTCCAATGTATTTGCAATTTTGTCTTTGTGATGTTGACCTTGTAATGTTGTTTTTGTTTGTGTGATTATACCCGTTACTCGTAGAGTAAAAGGGTATATTGTATTCGTTGCAATGTATGTAACAGGGAGAAGGAGACATGGCAGCCCCCATAAAGTATATATATATTCTTGATCAGCATGACTAGCCGAGTCGATATAGCCATGTCCGTCTGTCCGTCTGTCCGTCCGTCCGTCTGTCCGTCTGTGCGAACAAAAGGATCTCAGAGACTATAAGAGCTAGAAAGGCCCGAGTGTTCGCAAACGAAAGATAAAATGCCCAAGCAGTACAAGTTTGCTTTTGTTTTTTGACACGCCCACTTTAGGGCGTTCTATGTGCATACAAAGGTAAAAACAGGTAAAAATAGCATGTTTTAGTATAGAAAACTTTTTTGTTAGTAATGCTATCTAAACCAAATTGACACAGAAAGTACACGTCTAGGGATTACGTATACTGACCAAGTTTGATCCAAATCGGACAACTATATCATATAGCTCCCATAGGGACAATCGGTCAAAAATACGCTCCAAATATGAATTTATATGAATAACTTTTGCGTTGGCCAACCAATCGAAGTGAAACTTCCACAGAATATATCTGTCAATAATATAAACATATTGACTAAGTTTCATCCAAATCGGACGACTATATCGTATAGCTCCCATAGGGACGATCGGTCAAAAATACGCTGTAAATATGATTTTGTATGAAAATTTTCTGCGTTTCTCAAGTCATCTGAATTAAAATCAATAGGGTCGATTACCTAACCGATTGTAATATTATTAATATTATTAATAATATATTATATTGTTAATAATATAATTAAACTGAGTAACGGGTATCCTAAAGTCGCGAGGCGACTATAGCATTCTTTCTTGTTTTTGTTTGTGTTTGTATCAATATTTTGCTTGTTTTTTTTTTTAATTTGTATCTTATTGCAAAATCTTATTTTTGATTTTGTTTGGTCTACAGAAAAGGGCACAAATGCGGAAAAAGCTCACAGTGTACTTAATTTGGTAGAGAATAGCATCAAAAATAAGGGCTACGAAGTCGAGAGGATTGTGCTTTACAAGTGATTTGAATACATTTCCAAAAAAATAAATCTTTATTAGGTTTAGTACAAGCGTACTAAGACATCTTTTATAAAATATGAATCCGATTGACTGAACGTTAAAGAAAGTGATACGGTGAAGCCCAGCAGTCTTCCTCAACAAATGAATTCGAGCAATAACCGTGGACGCCCGAAGATTGATTTTACTGTGTCATCAAAAAGACGAAATGTCGCCTGATCGATGTGCTACAAAAACACGATGAGTCTGCCGCTAATGTTTTGCGCTCATCTGATTTTGAACCGAATGATAGGCCAAATGAGGCAAATATTGAAAAGGTTTTGTCGCTTTTAGTGGACACAGGATTATCGAAACACCAATACAAGCTTATTCGGTCATTCATAAATTGTGAAGCCACTTACAATGTATTACCAAGTTACGAGAAAATTCTCAAATTTAAAAGTTTGAGATATCCCAACAACATCAAGGTAGATAAAGCATATGCAGATGTTGAATTGCAAAGTCTTCTCGACAACACAGCTTCAAGCATTTTACAGCTTCAAAAGAACTCAATTGAAAATGGTATTGAAGAAACGGAGAATAATTTAACATTAATTGGCAAATGGGGTTTTGATGGCAGTACAGGACACAGTGAATACAAACAAAAGTTTTCCAACCGTATTGACGATGATAAAAGCCTATTTGTAACATCGTACGTCCCACTTTAGCTTATAACTAAAACAGGCTCTAAAATAATATGGAAAAATCCCAGGCCTTCATCTACTCGCTATTGTAGACCGACCCGACTGCAATTTAAAAAGGAGACCACCACACTATCCATTGAAAAAGAGCAGTACTTTATGGCTAAAATAACTGACCTAAAGCCAACCGAAATTCTAGATAAAAAATTTTCCATTAATCATTCACTTCAACTAACTATGGTGGATGGAAAAGTGTGCAACGCGTTAAGCAACACCTCATCAATGAAATGCTTTATATGTGGAGCAAAACCTGTAGAAATGAACAATATTGAGAAATGTCTTAAAAGAAATGTAGAAGAAAAGTATTTTAAATTCGGATTATCACCGCTTCATTCCTATATACGTTTTTTTGAGTATTTTCTACACTTTCATATAAATTGGAAGTAAAGCTCTGGCAAGTGAGATCTGCAGAACTTTAGCTTAGCGTTTTAAAAAGAAAAGAAAGAGTTCAAGAAGAATTTCGGGAAAAAATGTTGATAAGCCAAGGGATGGAGGCAAAGGATATTCCAACGATGGAAATACAGCCAGAAAATTTTTTAGCAATCCTAGCTTGTCCTCTGAAATTACAGGTATCGATGAAAATCAATAACCCGATGCTCAACGCTATTACAAGCCTTATCATCTGGATATTCTATAAATGTAAAAAGTTCGAAACCTACGCATTGGAAAGAAAAGCTATTAGTGAAGACATATCCGTGGTACCATCTTCCAGCAACTGTAATTCATGGACCGAAGGTTATAGAGCACGCATTAGTTTCGATTGGGGAACGCTCCGAAGAAGCTGCAGAATCAAACAACAAAGATATAAAAAAGTGCAGCATACTCCAAAAATGTCACGCTTGTTAACAAATACTGACTTAATAAAATATCTTCTTCTAAGATCAAATCCCTTTATAACACGTCAACGGACATTACCAAAGCGAGACAAATCGACACTTTTCTCTTCAACATTAGATTTATTGGATGATACACGTTAAACACATTATGTTAAAACTTTATAATGTAAATTTTGTTTATAATTAAAATATATTTAATTTTATATGAATAAGAAATGCTTAATATAAACAAGAAAGAAAATTACAGTCGAACACGCCCGACCGTAGAATACTCTCTGCCCTTTATTCCCGATCATTTTAATAAGAGAATATCAACTAATAGTACTTGCAGTAAAAGACGTTGAAAGACGTTCAGCTCGGAAGTTAAGCCTCTTTTATAGAGATATCTATGATTTTAGGCCGTGAATTTCTAAGTAATGCGGTGGCGCGGATGATTAGTATTCGATCGTTGAACGGGAGGTCGTGGGTTCGAATCTTGGTCCGTCATCAAAAAGGATATATTTTATTGTGTTGTTTAAATGTGTTGCATTATCGAAAAAAAATTGTTTATTAACAAACAATTGAAAAATTTTTTTAAACTGGTTTTTGATAAAAAAAAAATTTTTTTTATTACTAAATGAAAACATGCAACAATTGGAGCTATTGAATTATATTCTTTTAAAGGATTGACCGCGACTCGAACCCACGACTTTGCATTCGCCGATCAAGCACTTAACCGGCAACGCCATCACGACACTTGAAAGTTTTCGTTCCAAAACCATACATATAAAAGAGGCTTAACTACCTAGCTGGATAACTATTTTGTCAAAAATAGAATTAAGGTCGGCACGGCCAGCGTCTGCAAGCAGCGCTGCCGCTAACAAGCAGCGAAAACGTTCGCTCACATGTTTGTATGCTTCTGTCTCGCTTGCACACATGCATTGACATTGCGTTCAATTATTAACTTTCTTACATGTCTAGCTCTTTTGTTTATTGTCCGATTTATATGCAACTTTCAGGATAGTTTTATATATTTTGTCTCCAAACGAATTTGAAATTACAAAACTGTAAGATAAGAACATCTGCCTTAAAATCGGCATTGAAGTTTAACAATTATTTTATTTCTTGTGAGAAAAGGGGGCGTGGCAGCCAAAAAATTGTAATGGCATTATATTTATGCCTTGACTAGGAACCTTCACACTAAAATTGGTGTTCCTAAGTGTCATAGTTATTGAGATATTCACCTAAAACATCAATTTTTTACGAGGTGTGTCTAGATTTTTGCTCATTGTGGGCGAACGGGGCGTGGCATCGGAAAAAAAAAGATTCTTGTATTGACTGACTTAATATCGAGTCGATAGAGACCAAATTCAAACTTGTAGCTCTTACCATCTCTAAAATCTGTTTGTTCATACGGACGGACAGACGGACATGGCTATATCGACTCGGCTTGTGATGCTGATCAAGAATATATATACTTTATGGAGTCTGCCACGCCTCCTTCTGCCTGTTACATACTTTTCACAAACCCAATATACTCTCTCTTGCAGAGAGTATAAAAAAAAATTTTACACCTATTTTACTGTCCAGGAGTGTACATATATATGGTAAGCACTTCACAGTGAAAATTATAAATTGGCCTTTAACACATTTCAATCATACAATTCACAGTGAAAACAGACCACAGACCGCTTACATTTTTATTTTCAATGACAAATCCCAGCTCAAAATCAACACGAATGAGGCTCGATTTAGAAGAATACGAGTTTATAGTTGATGCCCTTTCGCGAATAACTATATTTTAATTAAAAGAATTACAAACAAAAAGCCACTACCAGGCAACAGTGAGACATGAAAAACTGTGCGCAGAGAATAATAAAGAACTATTGTCAAGGCAAACTCAAGAAAAAGCCGCTAAGCCCAAAGTTTACCAAGTCATCAATAATGACGATGTACGAAAAGTAGTGGCGTTGCATTTAAGAAATATGATATGTTTCTTGAAACATGGAAACAAAATTATTGCAAGATATGACATGTGCGACTTGTACATCAATGGAACTCTTGACTTAGGTCAGTTTCTCCAAAGGCTTGCAATGCAAGCCGGTATACAAGTCAAGCAAAGTCAAGTTGGCACCGTGAGAAAATATCTTTGAATTTGTTTCAATAGATGAGTTCAAGAATATGAGCCGTAAATTAACGAATACATTAAGAGTAGCGCTACTCAATCCGGTGACCAGAATAATTAATTAAAAATAAAAAGAAGCAATAATGTCTACATATCACGATGACCCTATACAAGCAGGTCACACTGGCATAAACAGAACAATTGGCAAAATAAAGCGACACTACTATTGGAAAAATATGACATGTAAAATACGTACGTAGGTAGAAGTCCAAAATGCTAAAAATCAAAAACAACTAACAAATCGAAAATACCTTTATCAATTACGGAAACACCAATGAGTGCTTTCGACAGGGTGATAGTGGATATATATAAACAAAAAAGAAAAGTACAGTCGAGCAAAGTACAGTAGTAATTGCAGTAAAAGACGTATATATCGAATATATATATCGTATAGCTCCCATAGAGACGATCGGTCAAAAATACGCTGTAAATATGCATTTGTATGAACACTTTCTGTTTCCCAAGCCATCTCACTAGGGTCGATTGCCTAAACGATTGTACTATTATATCCCATTGTTAATAATATGATAAAACTGAGTAACGGGTATCCTAAAGTCGCGAGGCGACTATAGCATTCTTTCTTGTTTACTTCTTATACTCTCTGCAGGAGAATATTGGGATTGTGAAAAGTATGCTGGCCTTAACGGCCGTATTATCAACCTGATCTAATTTAATTCAGGAATAAATTGTACATGTGAGTCATGTAGGGACGTCGAATGGGACATGATGGGTTTTATGAGGCAAAAAAAGGAGGCTTTGTAGAACTATTTGGGAGATTTAAGAATCTGATGGTGTCACCTTTTTACACAAAGATCACAAGTGTATGCAACTCTTGAATGATTCTCCGAAGTGAAAAAGGCAAGTCTTAGTTCCTCCTCATATCTGTATTAATTCTGATCTATCTTTAATTAATATTTCTTCCCCAACCCCAATCAGTATTGATAACTTTATTTCACCCATGAGAGTTGTTCCTAAGGACACTGACCAAAACACTAGTGATGTCATTGCGTCTGGATCAATAAGGCAATCAACCAGTGCTATACCTTCGAAGGACGATCATTTATTGGAAAATCAAATCGAATCTCGTCCTCTTGATGCCTTTGTATTCCTTATTTAAATTGTCTGTTAAGTCGTGCAGCTTTCCTAACATTCCCCTTCAAAAAAATTTCTAAAACTTTTGAGATATTAATAACTTCTTAATTGCAATATCTTCGCAGATCTATTGTTTGGCCTTGCCAGCAAGAGTTAATGAAATAAAGATCTACTACCACTAACTTATTAGAATTTGCTTTTTTAGACCCCGTACTCTAAAAAAGAGTATGGGGGTCTATTAAGTTTGTCTGAAGCGAAATGTGCGTAACAGGCAGAAGGAGCCTTTTCCGACCCCATAAAGTATATATATTCTTGATCAGCATCAACAGCCGAGACGATATAGCGATGTCCGTCTGTCCGTCTGTCTGTCTGTCCGTCTGTCCGTCCGTCTGTATGATCACCTAGATCTTTTAAACTACAAGAGCTAGAGCCGCCAAATTTGGAATGAAAGTCCGTCTGCTTCCCGAGCAGATCAAGTTTATTTCAAATCTTTGCCACGCCCCTTACCGCCCCCGCAAATTGTAAAAAACTATTTTCACATCACCATAACTTGAAAACGACTAGAGCTAGGGAGACCAAATTCACACATTATGTGTATTGTACTATTATAACTATCCTTACCAAGTTTGATTCAGATCGGACAACTATAGCCAATAGCTCCCATAGGACAAATCGGCCGAAAATTCGTGATTTGTATGGAGGCATGAAGTTTTAGTAGAGCGACTGTAACCAAACTAACACATTATGTGTATGGTATCATTATAACTATCCTCACCAAGTTTGGTCCGGATCGGACAACTATAGCCTATAGCTCCCATAGGACAAATCGGTCGAAAATGGGTGATTTGTATGGAGACATGAAGTTTTAGTTGAGCGATTGCAACCAAACTAACACATTATGTGTATGGTACCATTATAACTGTCCTCACCAAGTTTGGTCCGGATCGGACAACTATAGCCTATAGCTCCCATAGGACAAATCGGTCGAAAATGGGTGATTTGTATGGAGACATGAAGTTTTAGTTGAGCGATTGCAACCAAACTAACACATTATGTGTATGGTACCATTATAACTATCCTCACCAAGTTTGGTCCGGATCGGACAACTATAGCCTATAGCTCCCATAGGACAAATCGTTCGAAAACTACTTATTTGTCTTTTACAGTCGGCTCGCTCGACTGTAGCCTTTCTTACTTGTTTTAAAATAAAATTTATTGAAAATTAACTATAAATATATAAAAATATAGTAATTTATACAAAAATTCAAATATTTTCACTTTTTAAAATCAAGTCAAAATTATGAGTTTTGGTGTAAAATTTTAGTACGATTTTTTAGTCCTTGTAGAATTTGTTATTTTTATACTCTCTGCAAGAGAGAGTATATTGGGTTTGTAAAAAAAAAAGTATGTAACAGGCAGAAAGAGGCGTGGCCGACCCCATAAAGTATATATATTCTTGATCAGCATCACAAGCCGAGTCGATATAGCCTTGTCCACCAATTTTGGTATGCAGGTTCCTTGAGACGGCATAAATGCATCGTTATTACAAATTTTGGACTGCCACGCCCCCACAAGAAATAAAATAACTTTCAAACTTCGATACCGATTTTAAGGCATATGTTCTTATCGTACAGTATTATTATTTCACATTCCTTTGAAGACAAAGTATATCAAACTATCCTGAAAGTTGCATAAAAATCGGACTATAATTTAACGCCATTTCACTGCATGTGTGCGAGCGAGACAGAAACATACAAACATGTGAGCGAACGTTTTCGCTGCTTTCTAGCGGCAGCGCTGCCCGCGATGCTGGCCGTGCCAACCAATTGTGTTTGTATAACATATACACACACACGCACTACATATGTGCATGCATACTTATAATGTCAAATGTATATGTGCATACATACAATCAGATGTTTTTGTTTCAATGTGTTTTGTTGCAAGTATCAATTGATATACCTTAATACCGATTTATTAGATGATCGGAAATAAATTGCAAAGAGTATTTTACGGTCGGGCGTGCTCGACTGTACTTTTCTTTCTTGTTCTGAATTGGATTTATCAAATTGCTAAAGAGATTAATTCTTTAAGTTTGGTTTGAATAAAAAATAAGCACAAACCTCGTTTGCTCTTTCTTCCAATTTCTAACATATTAGAAATGTAAATATTTGAAAGTTTTAAAATGTTGTATTACTTTCTTTTGTATTTATTAGAATTCATTTTTCTTTTGAGAAATTTAATCATAAAGTAAAAATGTCCTGTATGTCTATTGTAAATATTCTGTTTCAAAGCAAAACTTTCCGTATACAAAACAAAATTTTTTGTTAGTGTAGCTCTCCTACTCACATACCTTCCCAACTATCGAACTCCTACCTTCCTTTCTTCCCTACGATTCACTGATTGCTTCATTTTTTATACCCAGCCGTCCTATCGATGCTTTTGTTTCGTGTATTTTTGCTATTTACTACAACTCGGAAGTCGGAAAACTCGGTTTATGTACGAAGAGAAAAGGGCCTGCAGCCTCCTGAAACTGAGACCCAAAGACTCAGGACGTAGGACGCAAGACAACCCAATACTTGGCCGTTACCATACACACACACACACACACACACTCACAAACACACACACGTACAAATCAACGTCAAATCTCAGCTTCTGTTTGTTGTGCTTGAAATATTTCAATTTTTAATTGGAAAATGTTCACATGAGTTGTTCTTTTAATGAATGCAATGGACATGTTAATATTATCGAAAACGAAACGAAAACGAAACGAAAACGAAACGAAATCAAATGATTTCAGCTGCATCATCAATACAACAATAACTACTCAACTTGTCTAGCTCCCTCTGAATCACTCTGCCTCTATCTGTTTTTAGCCCTTTGTAGTCTATATGTGTGTGAGTGTGTGTGTGGCATGAAGTTACATATTTTGTTGATTTCTGATTTTTATGTGCAACGTGTCTGGCTATCATAACAAATCACAAGCACATACCACTGATTATATACCATATAAGATAGAATGTGTGTGTGTGTGTGTGTGAGTGTGAGTGTGCGCAACATGCAACTAACTGACGCACCGAAAAGTCATTTGAAAGTCGAACTGATGGAACTTATTTTTTACAAGCTTAAGTAAGAAACACAACTTGAAGAGTCAAAAATCAGGAATGGTTTTTAGGGTGGTTCCTAGGGTGGCTCCTAGGGTGGCCCTTTTGACTGGTTTCCATTGCCTGCTTGTTACTTGGTTAGCTGGTTAGTGGGTGGTTTGTTAAACTTTTCTTTGCCATAAAATACTTTTAGTCCAAGTCAACTTTGCATCTAGTTGACAATGTGATAAACTCAAAATTTTAGCTGACAAATTCATAGTTTAGAACACGAAATATGTGGTAAGCTGTTTAAATATCAGAAAACAAATAATCAGACTAAAAATCAACGATTTTAACAAAATTTTTCTGTTCATATGGAAGTAAATGGTTATAGTTTATAGTTTTAAAGTAAATGATTATAGCTTAGATCTTTGTATGCCTACCCATCAGATCTCACGAGTTCTTTATTAAAATTTATAAATGTGTATTTTTTTCAAGTATTTTAAGATACATTTACAGCCTTAAGTTATTATACCCGTTACTCGTAGAGTAAAAGGGTATATTGTATTCGTTGCAACGTATGTAACAGGGAGAAGGAGACATGGCAGACCCCATAAAGTATATATATTCTTGATCAGCATGACTAGCCGAGTCGATATAGCCATGTCCGTCTGTCCGTCCGTCCGTCTGTCCGTCTGTGTGAACAAAAGGATCTCAGAGACTATAAGAGCTAGAAAGGTCCGAGTGATCGCAAACGAAAGATAAAATGCCCAAGCAGTACAGGTTTGTTTTTGTTTTTTGACACGCCTACTTTAGGGCGTTCTATGTGCATACAAAGGTAAAAACAGGTAAAAATAGCATGTTTTAGTATAGAAAACTTTTTTGTTAGCAATGCTATCTAAGCCAAATTGACACATAAAGTGCACGTCTAGGGAGTACATATACTGACCAAGTTTGATCCAAATCGGACAACTATATCGTATAGCTCCCATAGGGACAATCGGTTAAAAATACGCTCCAAATATGAATTTATATGAATAACTTTTGCGTTGGTCAAGCAATTTCAGTGAAACTTACACAGAATATATTTGTCAATAATATAAACATGCTGACCAGGTTTCATCTAAATCGGACGGCTATATCGTATAGCTTCCATAGGGACGATCGGTCAAAAATACGCTGTAAATGTGAATTTGTATGAAAATTTTCTGTGTTTCCCAAGCCATCTGAATTAAACTCACTAGGGTCGATTGCCTAAACGATTGTACTATTATTATTATCGTATCCCATTGTTAATCCACCAAATGAATCATTACACAAATATTATTTTATTAATACCCTTTTTAGACCCCGTACTCTAAAAAAGAGTATAGGGGCCTATTAAGTTTGTCGGAAGCGAAATGTGCATAACAGGCAGAAGAATATATTCTTGATCAGCATCAACAGCCGAGACGATATAGCGATGTCCGTCTGTCTGTCTGTCCGTCTGTCCGTCCGTCCGTCCGTCTGTCTGTATGAACACCTGGATCTTCTAAACTATAAGAGCTAGAGCCACCAAATTTAGAATGAAAGTCCGTCGGCTTCCCGAGCAGATCAAGTTTATTTCAAATCTTTGCCACGCCCCTTACCGCCCCCGCAAATTGTAAAAAACTATTTTCACATCACCATAACTTGAAAACGACTAGAGCTAGGGAGACCAAATTCACACATGTATGTGTATGGTACCATAATAACTATCCTCACCAAGTTTGGTCTGGATCGGACAACTATAGCCTATAGCTTCCATAGGACAAATCGTTCTAAAATTGGCGATTTGTATGGAAAAACGCGCACTAGAAGGAGTACGGGGTCTTTTACAGTCGGCTCGCTCGACTGTAGCCTTTCTTACTTGTTTGTTATACAGGTGTTTCAGAATAAATTGCATACAGACGTCATGTAGACTGATTTTAACAAGGCTTTTGATACTGCTAATCATTCTCTTTTACTACATAAACTTTATCTGCTTGGATTTTTAACATTACTTAATTTTTTGGACTGTTTATTTTAATGACACATTATCTAAATCTATGCGAGTAACCACCGTGGTACTTCAAGGAAGCCGATGATGCAAAACTTTGTTTATCGCATATCTTGTTCTTGCCTAAGTAACGGTCTACAATCTACAATGTGCTAATCGAGCTTTTGGTGTTTTTGGTTTCATAAAGCGTTGGTCAAAGGAATTATTATATTATAGACGTTGTTGTAATAACGAGACCGTTAGAATTTTATCTACAACGAGCAGATACAGTTGTGCAAGGCAATAAAAGGAGATTGTTTGTTCTTGGAAATTATACTTATACATTTGTTTATTCATTAAAGGTTGCGACAATTCATTTCGGCACGAGAAAACTAAAGCGACTAATTCATCTGGCAAGATTACAACATGTGGTGAAATCAAAACAGTGATGCCAAATTGTTACTTTGCAAATTGAATTAAACATCGATAAATTCAAAGTAACAAACTTAAATTTTAACAAGAAAGAAAAGTACAGTCGAGCACGCCCGACTGTAGAATACCCTCTGCATTTTATTTCGTATTATTTTAATAAAGTCCGTAGCCGAGAATATCAATTGATAAATATCAATATCACTAAAACACGCTGAAACAAAATCATATGTTTGTATGTATGCACGTACATATGTATGTATCATATGTAATACATATACCATTGGTCGTAGCGGCCAGCGTCCGCGGGCACCGCTACCGCTACACAAGCAGCGAAAACATTCGTTCAAATGTTTCTATGTTTCTGTCTGGCTTGCACACATGCATTGACATTGCGTTCAATTATAAACTTTGTTAAGCGCCTAGCTCTTTCCTTTATTGTCCGATTTATATGCAACTTTCAGGATAGTTTGATATAATTTGTCTCTAAACAAGCTTCAAATTACAACACTGTACGATAAGAATATATGCTTTAAAAATTACTTAAGTTTGAAAGTTGTTTTATTTCAGTGGCATTGTATTTTGTTTGTGTCATAGTTACTGAGCTAATCGGAAAAAAAACATCGATTTTTTTGAGGTGTTTCTAGTTTTTTGCTCATTGTGGGCGAACGGAGCGTGGCATCGAAAAAAAAGATTCTTGTATTGACTGACTTAATATCGAGTCGATACTGACTAAATATGAACTTGTAGCTTTCACCATCGCTGGGATCTGTTTGTTCATACGGACAGACAGACAGACAAACATGGCTATATCGACTCGGATTGTGATGCTGATCAAGAATACATATACTTTATGGGGTCTGCCACGCGTCCTTCTGCCTGTTACATACTTTTCATAAACCCAATATACTCTCTCTTGCAGACAGTATAAAAAGTGAAAACGGCAATGAATACGCAATCACATTGATATGCGATTTAACAAAGTACTTGGTAGCTATTCCAGGACGAAAAAAAAATGCCACCACTATTGCAAAAGCATTATTTGAATCTTTATTTTGAATTTCGGTCCAATTAAGACGATCATTACGGACATGGGAACTGAATAAAAAAATTTAATTATAACAGACCAATGCTAATATTTAAACATTGACAATATTACATCAACCGCATAACACCACCAAACAGTCTGAACAGTGCACTATGGGCGATTTGTTTATTTTGTCGGCATAAAGTCTAAAAATAGAGCAAGGAGGCTAATTATACCCGTTACTCGTAGAGTAAAAGGGTATATTGTATTCGTTGCAATGTATGTAACAGGGAGAAGGAGACATGGCAGACCCCATAAAGTATATATATTCCTGATCAGCATGACTAGCCGAGTCGATATAGCCATGTCCGTCAGTACGTCTGTGTGAACAAAAGGATCTCAGAGACTATAAGAGCTAGAAAGGCCCGAGTGGTCGCAAACGAAAGATAAAATGCCCAAGCAGTACAAGTTTGTTTTTGATTTTTGACACGCCCATTTAAGGGCGTTCTTTGTGCATACAAAGGTAAAAACAGGTAAAAATAGCATGTTTTAGTATAGAAAACTTTTTTGTTAGCAATGCTATCTAAACCAAATTGACACAGAAAGTACACGTCTTTGGTCAAAAACACGCTACAAATATGAATTTATATGAATAACTTCTGAGTTGGCCAAGCAATCTTAGTGAAACTCACACAGAATATATTTGTCAATAATAAACATGCTGACCAAGTTTCATTCAAATCGGAGGACTATATCGTATAGCTCCCATAGGGACGCTCGGTCAAAAACACACTGTCAATATGAATTTGTATGAATATTTTCTGTGATTCCCAAGCCATCTGAATTAAAATCAATAGGGTCGATTACCTAAACGATTGTACTATTATTATTATTATATCCCATTGTTAATAATATAATTAAACTGACTAACGGGTATCCCTAAAGCCGCGAGGCGACTATAGCATTCTTTCTTGTTTTTAATTGGAAAAAGGGCCAAATTTTTATGCTGTCACTACAAACCTGCGTACCAAAATTGGTACTCCTAAGTGCCATACTTAGTGATATAAGATTTTTTCCTAGTTCTTATACCCGTTACTCGTGGAGTAAAAGGCTATATTGTAATCGTTGGAATGTGTGTAACAGGGAGAAGGAGGCATGGCAGACCCCATAAAGTATATATATAACTGGTAAAAATAACATGTTTTAGTATAGAAAATTTTTATTAGCAATGCTATCAAAACCAAATGTACACAGAAATTGCACGACTACGGAGTACATATACTGGACTAAGTTTGATTCAAATCGGACAACTATATCGTATAGATCCCAAGGGACAATCGGTCAAAAATACGCTCCAAATATGTATTTATATGAATAACTTTTGCGTTGACCATGCAATCTTAGTGAAACTCACGCAGGATATATTTGTCATAAATTAAAACATACTGACCGAGTTTTATCCAAATCGGACAACTTAATCGTAGAGCTTCCATAGAAACGATCTGTCAAAAAAATGCTGTAAATATGAATTTATATGAAAAACTTCTGAGTTGGCCTAGCAATCTTAGTGAAACTCACGCAGAATATATTTGTCAATAATATAAACATGCTGACAAAGTTTCATCCAAATCGGGGGACTATATCGTATATATGAATTTGTATGAATATTTTCTGTGATTCCCAAGCCATCTGAATTAAAATCAATAGGGTCGATTACCTAAACGATTGTACTATTATTATTATTATATCCCATTGTTAATAATATAATTAAACTGACTAACGGGTATCCTAAAGCCGCGAGGCGACTATAGCATTCTTTCTTGTTTTTAATTGGAAAAGGGCCAAATTTTTATGCTGTCACTACAAACCTGCGTACCAAAATTGGTACTCCTAAGTGCCATACTTAATGATATAAGATTTTTCCTAGTTCTTATACCCGTTACTCGTGGAGTAAAAGGCTATATTGTAATCGTTGGAATGTGTGTAACAGGGAGAAGGAGGCATGGCAGACCCCATAAAGTATATATATATAACTGGTAAAAATAATATGTTTTAGTATAGAAAATTTTTATTAGCAATGCTATCAAAACCAAATGTACACAGAAATTGCACGACTACGGAGTACATATACTGGACTAAGTTTGATTCAAATCGGACAACTATATCGTATAGATCCCAAGGGACAATCGGTCAAAAATACGCTCCAAATATGTATTTATATGAATAACTTTTGCGTTGACCATGCAATCTTAGTGAAACTCACGCAGGATATATTTGTCATAAATGAAAACATACTGACCGAGTTTTATCCAAATCGGACAACTTAATCGTAGAGCTTCCATAGCAATGATCTGTCAAAAAAATGCTGTAAATATGAATTTATATGAAAAACTTCTGAGTTGGCCTAGCAATCTTAGTGAAACTCACGCAGAATATATTTGTCAATAATATAAACATGCTGACAAAGTTTCATCCAAATCGGGGGACTATATCGTATAGCTCCCATAGGGACGCTCGGTCAAAAACACGCTGTCAATATGAATTTGTATGAATATTTTCTGTGATTCCCAAGCCATCTGAATTAAAATCAATAGGGTCGATTACCTAAACGATTGTACTATTATTATTATTATATCCCATTGTTAATAATATAATTAAACTGACTAACGGGTATCCTAGAGCCGCGAGGCGACTATAGCATTCTTTCTTGTTTTTAATTGGAAAAGGGCCAAATTTTTATGCTGTCACTACAAACCTGCGTACCAAAATTGGTACTCCTAAGTGCCATACTTAATGATATAAGATTTTTTCCTAGTTCTTATACCCGTTACTCGTGGAGTAAAAGGCTATATTGTAATCGTTGGAATGTGTGTAACAGGGAGAAGGAGGCATGGCAGACCCCATAAAGTATATATATAACTGGTAAAAATAACATGTTTTAGTATAGAAAATTTTTATTAGCAATGCTATCAAAACCAAATGTACACAGAAATTGCACGACTACGGAGTACATATACTGGACTAAGTTTGATTCAAATCGGACAACTATATCGTATAGATCCCAAGGGACAATCGGTCAAAAGTACGCTCCAAATATGTATTTATATGAATAACTTTTGCGTTGACCATGCAATCTTAGTGAAACTCACGCAGGATATATTTGTCATAAATTAAAACATACTGACCGAGTTTTATCCAAATCGGACAACTTAATCGTAGAGCTTCCATAGCAACGATCTGTCAAAAAAATGCTGTAAATATGAATTTATATGAAAAACTTCTGAGTTGGCCTAGCAATCTTAGTGAAACTCACGCAGAATATATTTGTCAATAATATAAACATGCTGACAAAGTTTCATCCAAATCGGGGGACTATATCGTATAGCTCCCATAGGGACGCTCGGTCAAAAACACGCTGTCAATATGAATTTGTATGAATATTTTCTGTGATTCCCAAGCCATCTGAATTAAAATCAATAGGGTCGATTACCTAAACGATTGTACTATTATTATTATTATATCCCATTGTTAATAATATAATTAAACTGACTAACGGGTATCCTAAAGCCGCGAGGCGACTATAGCATTCTTTCTTGTTTTTAATTGGAAAAGGGCCAAATTTTTATGCTGTCACTACAAACCTGCGTACCAAAATTGGTACTCCTAAGTGCCATACTTAATGATATAAGATTTTTTCCTAGTTCTTATACCCGTTACTCGTGGAGTAAAAGGCTATATTGTAATCGTTGGAATGTGTGTAACAGGGAGAAGGAGGCATGGCAGACCCCATAAAGTATATATATAACTGGTAAAAATAACATGTTTTAGTATAGAAAATTTTTATTAGCAATGCTATCAAAACCAAATGTACACAGAAATTGCACGACTACGGAGTACATATACTGGACTAAGTTTGATTCAAATCGGACAACTATATCGTATAGATCCCAAGGGACAATCGGTCAAAAGTACGCTCCAAATATGTATTTATATGAATAACTTTTGCGTTGACCATGCAATCTTAGTGAAACTCACGCAGGATATATTTGTCATAAATTAAAACATACTGACCGAGTTTTATCCAAATCGGACAACTTAATCGTAGAGCTTCCATAGCAACGATCTGTCAAAAAAATGCTGTAAATATGAATTTATATGAAAAACTTCTGAGTTGGCCTAGCAATCTTAGTGAAACTCACGCAGAATATATTTGTCAATAATATAAACATGCTGACAAAGTTTCATCCAAATCGGGGGACTATATCGTATAGCTCCCATAGGGACGCTCGGTCAAAAACACGCTGTCAATATGAATTTGTATGAATATTTTCTGTGATTCCCAAGCCATCTGAATTAAAATCAATAGGGTCGATTACCTAAACGATTGTACTATTATTATTATTATATCCCATTGTTAATAATATAATTAAACTGACTAACGGGTATCCTAAAGCCGCGAGGCGACTATAGCATTCATTCTTGGTTGAATATTAAAATGTAAGAAGTCTTTGTAGTAAGCTTATTAATATCTATTTAAATAGTCTGTCTCTTCAAATTCATCTCGTGGCCTTTTCTGAAACATGGTTATGGCCCGATATTCTAAACTCTGAAAATTTATCTTATAAATTCTCATCCTATAGATCAAAGATCCCGCCGCGGTTGGAGTGGGATTATTGCCGTTGATGCTAACGTATCTTCGGAAGAAATAATAACAGATGATTCTTTGGATATTGAATTTGTTGCTATTAAGTTAGAATAGTTACAGTTCCAAAAAAATTAAGTCTTTTAAGTATTACAATATATGTAAATATAAGTTTAAAAAAATGACAATAAAAATAAGTTAAGAAAAGTAACCTCAATATAATATAACCAAAAATGTTGGCATCAACATTAAGTAAATTTGTTCAGAAATTTGTCTGAAAACGTATTAAAATGTGGTACCAATATAAAAATAAGATTGAAAACAATAGTTTGTGATAAGAAATTGTATTTTTAATTTTTATTTTATGTGTCTAATATGAGCAGAAACAATAGTGAATTTTGACCTTAAATTTTGAAGCACCCTGTTGACCGAACACACTGTTCAAACATTTTATATCATCATTTTATAGCTTAATAAGTTTTCTATTGACTGCTTTGTAAATTTTTTAAATATCTTTATTGGTTCAAAAGATATGATTTTTGCAAAGTTTTTTGGTCCGCTGCCCCACTGTGCAACGTTTAGTATGCAGGATTATAATTCTGATTCACCCTACCCTTATAATGTACATTTGTGCACTTGTAATATTACACCAATAATTACCGAAAGTTCGATTTTATGTCATCTAAAGACTATTAAACATGTTTTCCCCCTGGACCGAATAGGATCTCAGCTGTATACTAAGAAACTAAGAAACGGCCATTTGAGCCTCTGTTTAAACTATTTGCACTGTCCGTTAAATCATGTTGTTTCCCTGATGGTTGGAAATCATCTTACACTATTCCTCTACACAAAAAAGGAAACAAATCCAATGTCCGCAACTATATAGGTATTCCCAATACATTTCAACAATTAGTAACTTCTCAACTGCAACATTTTTGTATATCTATGATTTCACCCTACCAACGCGAGTTTTTAAAATATATAGATCTAATACCACGAACCTGCTACAATTTACATCATTTGCTTTGCAGGAATTTGATAACAAATTGCAAACAGACGTCATTTATACTGATTTTAGCAAGGCTTTTGATTTCGCTAACCACAGCCTCTTAATACATAGCCTCAATCTTTTGGGGCTTTCTCATGACTTCATTCCAATTTGGATTTCATTTGAATTTCGAATTACTTAAGTTCTAAAACATAATCGGTTTTTTTTTTCAAAGATACATTATGGAAACCTCTTGAAGTTTCTCTGAGCGTTCCTCAAGGAAGCCATCTCGGTGTCAAGCTAATTTATTAAACTATAGTTAGTGTAACGTAATGTCTTTCAGTAGGCGAATCCCTTTCTAAACAATTACATTTTGAATAGCAACTCTCTTTAAAGAATTAAGTCGTTCATTAATTTGGGTGTGCTATTGGATTTTGACGTCCTGGGCTTCATAAAGCGCTGGTAGAAACATATTTACGATCCCTATTTAACAAAAACACTTTACATTTCGATATTACATCCTTTTCTTGAATATGGATCTTAAATTTGTTCTCCCCAGTACAGGGTTCATCAAGATAGAGTAGAATCTTTAAAAAAAAACAATTCCTTCTTTTTGCTCTAACGGCCCTGGTCTGCATACGCTTGTCATCTTTTCGTAGTAGACTTTTACTAATAAATTTTCCATCTTTGCTTGATCGTAGGACACTGCTCGGTGTAATTTTCTTACACAAACTAATTAACAGGGAAATTGATTCTTTTGAATTAATCAGCCAGATTCATTTCGCTGTTCTGTTCAAATATACTAGAAACTTTTCCCTCTCACTTCAACTACTACCAACTTTGTTGACCCTTTCGACCCTTTTCGAGTCGTGTGCAGTAACTAAAACAAACTCACTCGAGTTGTAGATAGTTCTTCCTCCCTTTAATTAGAACTTTTCTTCTGTGTCACCTGTCTAGAATGGTACCCTACACATAATGTTTGAGTTTGGTTGCAATCGCTGAACTAAAACTTCATGTATTAATGCAAATAACAGTTTTTCTATTGCTTTGTCGTATGGGAGCTATAGGCTATATTTGGTAAGGATATAAACAGTCATTATGTACACATAATGTGTAAGTTTGGTTAGGATTGGTCAATTAAAAGTAAATATTTCACACAAATCTTCAATTTTCGAAACATTTGTGGAAGCTTAAGGATATAGTAGTTCGAACCAGACCAAACTTGGTGAAGATAGTAATAATAGTAATAGTACACATAATATGTGAGTTTGTTGGCAATAGCTCAACACTACATGACTTCACACAAATTTGTTATTTTTAACCGATTTATACTACGGAGGCTATAGGCTAAAGTTGTCAGTTCCAGATCAATTTTGGAGAAGATAATTATAACGACAATATACACATAATGTGTGAGTTTGGTTGCGATCGCTTAACTAATACTGCATGTCTTTATAAAGATCACAATTTTTCGACCAATTTGTCCTGCGGGAGCTATAGGCTATAGTTGTCCGATCCGGACCAAACTAGGTGAGGTTAGGTTTTATTGTACCATACACATAATGTGTGAATATGGTAATGTGAAAATAGCTTTTTACATTTTGCGGAGGCAGTAGGGGGCGCGGCAAAAATTTCTAAAAAACTTGATCTGCCTGACATATAGACGGACATTCGTTCCAAATTTGGTGTCTATCTCTTTTAGTGTCTAAGATCCAGGTATTGATACATATGGACGGACAGACTGATATCGCTATATCGACTCGGCTATTTATGCTGATCAAAAATATATATAATACATAGAGCCGGAAAAGCATCCTTCTGCCTGTTCCGCTCATTATGTTTCTGACAAGCCCAATGGACCTCTGTACTCTTTTTGAGTACGAATTCTAAATTGTCTGACATAGACGGCGCACACTTAAACACGATATTATAAACTATTCGTTTAAGCTTTAGTCGACAAATGAAAAATTTGTTCTAAATTTTGACATGGCCAATATGGCTGGTGCATGTTTTTTCATAAGATTACCAAAAGGAAATCCAGAAAGTAAGTGTACTGATACTCTCACTGCTGTAGGAAATAATTTATCGACATGTTGACAACAATGAAATTGATCCTGATTTTTGATGAGGTAAAAACTAATTATGGTGATGCAGCTATGAAACGTACCAGTATAAACAAGAATTGTGTGGCAAGTGTAAAACTGGTCGTTCTTGTGGGCGTCATGATCAGAGGAGTGAAAGACCTTCAATATTAAATGAATTGTGGAAAAAATTTAAATTGCGGTCTGAAAAGATTGCAAATTGACCCCAGATGAACTTTCTGCAATGTTTTTCCGAATTTCCATATCCCTGAAGCACGAATCAATCACAGAAATCTCAAATACAGGAGATCGTGTGCGAGTTGGGCACTTAACAGCTGACAATGTCAGACCTCGCATGGACAACGGCACAAAGCAACTCCTGGACCCCATTTAATGGGACGTTTTGAGCTATCCATGTGCACCTTTAGAAAAGTAATGAGATGGAAATCTGAAGGAGTTATGTAAGTGGAATACGGGTCCACCTAACTCCTTCAGATTTTTATATCTTTACTTTTCTAGAGGTGCTCATGGATGAAATCAAGTGTCTAAAGGACGAGGGATTAAAGAAGGATCTGACAAAGCAGACAAAACGGCTGGCGGGAGACTTCTCCGAAGCAGACATAAAAAATTGAACTCGTGGCTTCCACTCGCATCGAAATGAATGCTGAGTGTGTCAAAAAAAAAGCTAACATATATAAAAGTGTAACCTGTTGTTTTAACAAAGTTTTTTAAAGCCTACACATAAGTAGAAAAGGTAACTTTGTTAAAAATTTTCATATTTTTACGAACTTTTAGGAGACCGCCAAAACTCTTGGATGATTTTCGTCTGCAAAAGTCGCGATTCATCGAGGAATTTTTTCTCATAATGTTTGGCGGTGAGAATCGTATACTGGACCATTACCCAAGTTTCTTATTTTCATGGAAAGATTATTGTTAATTGAGCGATTACAACAAAACTAATACATTTTGTAAATATTATTGTTTTTAAAATCCATACCATGGCTCAGTTGAGATAAATATATCCAATAGATCGTTAAGGTAATAGCGAAAATTGGTATTATGTATAAAATATTAAGTGATAAATGAGCGATTTCGATCAAACTTACCATAACTTTCTATAACCACACAGTTTAATTCTTTACCAAATTTGGTCCCGGTTATACAATATCCTAAATAAATAAAAGCTCACATGGCACAAATCGGTCGAAAATAGCTTATTAGTATAAAAAAATGCGCACTTAAATAAGTACGGGGTCTTTTATAGTCGGCTTGATGGAAATAAGCCTTTCTAACAAATTTTATAAGTTTAACTGTCTTTATGTTTGATTGAGTCGCTGACAAAAACAAAACGAAACGATCCACATTTTTATATAAATATGTTGTTCCATTTTTTTTTATATTGAATAAATGAGGTAACTTTCAACGCGAACTAGTGCGTTGCATCATTATGCATTTAAAAGAAGCCTTTTCTCCTTAACGGAAACCCCCCTTGCAAATACACACAGCTGTATAAAAAACCCTGTATTGTATATGTAAGTAGTCGTCGCAGCATTCAACTACATATGCTACGTGTGTTTGCCTTATGATACCTGCAGGACTATATTATGTAAAGAAGTATTAAACTAATAAATACCTGGATGGGGCAAAATACTATTACATGTGCTTGCCGCCGATTGTATCGAATAGCTGCCCTTGGGCGTGTAGGTGAAAACATGTGGTTCGCTTTTCTTTCCGCTTGAAATAATGGATACCTGTACGGTGACAGGTTTTCGCAAGTCCTGATGTAGATATGGAGGTACCGTACAAATCAAATGTGTCTGTTAAAACCGAAATGATTTTACAATTATATTAATTTCTGAATTAACATTCTGAATAGTCGTCATAAAACCAATGTTGTGATGAATATACATACGTACCATATTTATAAATTTTGCGTACACATTTTGTAGCTTTAAATATTATTAGAAACTAGCATAGAAGAGAGAGCGAGCTGACTGTTAACAACCCAATACTCGTATATAATTTTTATAAATGATACCAGTTATAACTATTTGAATTTTTAATACGTAATGAAGAACAAGTAACACATTTACAAGAAAAAAAGGTTATCTTCGGCTCGACGAAGATTAAATACCATTGCAGTCATGCACATTTTGTTAATTTTGTTTCAATTATCAATTGTTCCTATGAATGCCATATGATAAAGTAGTCCGATTTGGATGACGTTTGTTCAGCATACAGAGATTGCAAATGTCCATTGCGTGATTTTGGTCGAAATCGCTCAAACTTCCGAAGGCAGCGCTGCCGCCGCACATGCAGCGTTAAGGTTCGTTTATATATTTTGTATGTTTCTGTCTCACTTGCACACATGCGTTGACATTGCGTTCAAATATTAAGTTTGTTATATGTCTAACTTTCTTGATTATAGTCGGCTTTGTTAGGTACAGTATTTAAGTGAACTTTAATTTCTCGCAGTGTAAGGGAAAGAAAAACTCACTCGAAGATAAATTCAGTAGCAAAAGGGACATGCAAAAATCCAAGCGAGATGCATGTTTTACCTCTCACTCGCACTTGTTCCTAAACGGACAACGCACAAAGCAAGCGAAGCAAGATCACGCCATAGCTCCGTTACTTTCGTTCCAATAGCAAAAGAAACAGCGTGCACTGGAATAACGACTGTACGTTGGCAGTAGATCTAAGCATTGCATTATTTTATTGTGCAGGGAGTTGTGCCACGGTTATGACTGTCCAGCGTCATAATCGTGTAAGTAAAAAGATAATTCGAACACGTGACATTTTTTGCACAAGTGTCTAAAATAAGTTAAAGTTGAACAAAAATCGTAAGAAGTTAAATTAAATCGCGCAACGGCAGCGAAAGCTGCGCCATACCCTGCAACTGTCGCTGAAATAAAAGGTAATAATATATTTTGTAACAAGTGCAAGTGTTAATCGTTTATATACATTAGGCAGGCCGCGTAGAATATATTTTTCTACAAACACCGGCTAGTCTCCTCTGCGTTCTCGCGCTTTCAGCATTGCTAAAATACAGAGGGACTAGTCGGTGTATTTTGGTGTCAGGAGCTCACTACAGTTTAAAGGAAACTGTATAGTAGCAGACGAGGCCTGCTTCTGTTGCCACAATAAGACCAGGATAGCCGTCGCCGACTACTACAGTGCAGCCCTACAGCTTTTTCGCAATCAAAACTGTATGGAGCCGTTCAGAGGCGTGATATTGGGATCGTGCCTGCTCAACTCCTGCCGGATCAACAGGTGACTGAAAGGCCCAATAGTGTTGCCGTAAACGCGACTGTACGGAGCCTTTTACCTCGTCCCCGCGTGGCCATTGCCACTTTGAAAGTATCTCAATGAGTCAGAGAAGTTCTACAGTTTTGAATGAACTGTATTTAAATAGAGTATAGACGCACTAAATATATCCGGAGCACCGTCAGCGTACCAGCATCGGGCTGCGCGCGTGTTATTGTAACACCATCGTTTGGAAACATCTGGAATGATCCAGTAAAGCTTTTGGCACATAATTGCAATTGAGTTGCAATAGCCATTCGTAGTAAACAGATTTGTATGCAGATTGTTTAAACTTAAATTTAATTGTTACCAAATCTGAATTTAAACTAATGTACATTTTCCCTTAATTAAGAAAGTAACAGTAATTCGACAAATTATGATTGACCCTGATTAGTACGCCGTCTTATCCAACATAAACAACAATAGTATAATCCACACCAACATCTGCAGCTGCTTCGATGGGCCCAACGAACACACAGCGATGGAAAATATGAGTTTGTGAGTAATATAAAAACAACAACTAATATCATTATATATATATATATAGTGACATATTCATACTGATTATGTCTACAAAAATATTTAATAAAAGTACATAAGAGTCTAGCCGCTGAATTGCATATCAGCAGCTATCCGCTAATTTAAACATTCCCAAGCTGCACTTATAAACAAGTTCGGCAACTATAAACAAAGAATAGCCAAACTGGCGCGTCTCCCCCAATCGGTCAGCATCGACAGAGATAACGCGCGGTCAGCATAAATCTTTTTCCCACAAATTCCATTCCCACTGAAAATTGTAAACATTTAAACCCTCAAATAGTTTTCGTTATTAATAAATAAGGAATCATTCTGTTAGTCTTAAGCTGTTCGTTAATAAAGCAAGTTGTCGTGAATTAAATCGTTCTGACTCCGTCTTTTAATCTCAGCGTTGCCGTTAGCTTGTGTCGCGGCATTAGTTCGACTAACTTTTACACATCAAATATCTAATTGGCGCAGCCGGTAGGATAACAATAAATTGTGGATCTTGATGCAAAGCTAAGTTATTAATTCTTGTGTCCCGTTTACTGTTATCCGCTAAACAACCAACGTTAAGGCAACCCAAGCGACGGTCAATATCGCGTCAAGTTTTTAAAAGAAAACCTCGACAGTGACGTGAAAACCAAAAATCGCATATTGTCATAGCCACGGATTGTGCACAAAAAAAAAAAAAAAAAAAAAAAAAACTTGAAAAACAAATTCAAGACGCGCTAGAATTCGAAGAGAAAATAAATCCAGAAATTTCTGGTTATCTAAAAAAAAATTCGAAAGTGCTATCTGTGCAAACCAAACAATTTTAACTATAAGTTTACAAATTAAGTGAATAAAATAAAAGATATAACCAACAACAAAAACTAAGATATAAGAAAAACTTAAAAAACAAACACAATAATAATGGAAGGAAACGCAACAACATCTCTGATCGACGCCAACATGGCACAAGTGATCAACCAACTCAAAAATGTTGAGAAGTTCACTGGAGACAAGAACGCTTTTTACACGTTCATCAACCGGATCGACTATATTTTGGCCCTCTATATCACCAACGACGCAAGGCAGAGGTCAATTATATTTGGACTTGTGGAACGCTGCATCAGCAGTGAAGTGATGTTATCCCTTGGCGTAAACAACCTGATGACTTGGACGGACCTTCGAAAGCAACTAATACTGAACTACAAGACGCAAACTAAGAATCACATCTTACTGGAGGAATTCAGGAGCACCCCATTTAAAGGCAACGTGCGGGCATTTCTAGAGGAAGCAGAACACCGTAGGCAGACATTAATGAGTTTCCACATCATAATCATACTATTGTTCATATTATCATATGTATTCATATTTCATATTAACATATGTAACACCCAACAAATCCAGATAAATAACCTGGACACGGATCACGGATACTTACTATTTTCGGACAAACCTTTAGAATTACCAACCCGGTTCGAACATCACTCATTGCGAATTAACATAACAGAAATAATCATAGCAAACGAATATTTCCGTAGATCTATTTCTCTATTTAAAAACTCAACACAAATTGATCACTTATACAATAAATTACAGCAAGAACTAAATGGTATAATCTTTCATCATGAAAACCGTAATAAACGCGGATTGTACAATGCAGTAGGCTCATTATACAAATTCCTTTTTGGTACACTTGACGATAACGACAGAGTAGAGTTCGAAAAAAATATTAACAATCTTTCTTTAAATATTGTTCAAATTAATGAAATAAATTATATAATAAACATAATTAACGATGATTTGAAAAAATTACAAGATCACCAAAACAAGAAAAACATACAAGATACATTTACTTACCAATTATCACAATTTATAGAATACGTTGAAGACATAGAAATGGGTATGCAATTGTCAAGACTAGGACTTTTTAATCCAAAATTACTAACCTATGACAGACTTGACAGCATCAATAACAGAAACATACTACTAATTAAAACATCTACTTGGATTAACTACCAAGATAACATCATATTAATAGTATCCCATATCCCAATTGACTTTCAACTCACAAACACTATTAAAATTATCCCATATCCTGATCATAATGGCTATCAACTTAACTACATTAGTAGTACTTCTTATTTCGAAAAAGATAATAAAATTTATACCCGAGAAAATGAACCAATAATTGACGAATGCATTACAAAACTATTACTACATACAAATCCAATCTGTAATTTTGAACGAATAAATTCTAAAGAAATGATAAAATATATTGAACCAAATACTATTGTAACTTGGAATTTGACTATTACAACTATAAAACAAAATTGTCAGAAAAATAATGTTAATCTTAATATCCAAGGTAATAAAATTATTAATGTAAATCAATGTAAAATATAGATAAATGATATAATTTGAAGCGATAATTATTTGCAACCAGAAGTTGATCTTACGCCCTTGTATCCACCAATAGAAATAATCAAAGTCAAGCCTATAAAACATGATGATATTATTAAAATAATATCCCAAAATAATGTCTTTACATACACAATTATCGTAATCATAATCATTTTATTCATAATCATATTCTTATATCTTAAATACGTATCTTGTAATCCAATAATATTAATCCATAAAAATTTAAGCAATCGGTCCAGCCAAAAGAACAGCAGCAAGAAGAAACAGTAATCGAGATGACACAATCACCCTTACCAAAATTGTACCCTTCAGTGTCAACTTGACTCACAAGCTCGCCTCTTAACGAGAGGGAAGTGACATATTCATACTGATTATGTCTACAAAAATATTTAATAAAAGTACATAAGAGTCTAGCCGCTGAATTGCATATCAGCAGCTATCCGCTAATTTAAACATTCCCAAGCTGCACTTGTAAACAAGTTCGGCAACTATAAACAAAGAATAGCCAAACTGGCGCGTCTCCCCCAATCGGTCAGCATCGACAGAGATAACGCGCGGTCAGCATAAATCTTTTTCCCACAAATTCCATTCCCACTGAAAATTGTAAACATTTAAACCCTCAAATAGTTTTCGTTATTAATAAATAAGGAATCATCTGTTAGTCTTAAGCTGTTCGTTAATAAAGCAAGTTGTCGTGAATTAAATCGTTCTGACTCCGTCTTTTAATCTCAGCGTTGCCGTTAGCTTGTGTCGCGGCATTAGTTCGACTAACTTTTACACATCAAATATCTAATTATATATATATATATATATATACTTATATGTACAAAAATTATGTCTCTACATACATATATGAGTAAGACGAACATTCTTTGACATTGTTTAAGACGAGCGTATCGCGTAGGTGAAGCGATTATAATAAACGAAAATGCTTCTTTTATAATTATTTTTATGAATTTGAATTTGATATTAGGAAACAGAATTTAACATCAACATTGTCGAAACGATAGAAAATAAATGAAACGCATGGTGGTTCAATGCTGGTACAGATAGACACGTACTTTAGTAACACTCCATAAGTTAACCGTAGCTTTGGTTAAGGAGTAGCTAAAACATTAGCTAACTTCCACGAGAACACCAACAATTGATCAGCTATTTAAAGTTCACATTTTTCTCAGTGGTCGAGACAGTTTTCATTCTTGTTTGACAATTTCCACCTTTTTGTTCCGAAAGTGCACTCATTAATTTTTATCAACGTAGTGTCAGTGTAGATGTGCGAGGAAAGAACCACGCCCCATCCGACGAGCTGAAGGCCAGAGACAGCCAGAAGTGCACGAACGTCAAGGCATCTACATCTCAACAGTGGTTTATCTTAACAGCCCAATAGCCACACGCTACAGCTTTTTATGCAACTTTTAGGATAGTTGCATATAATTTGTCCCCAAACGAATTTTAAATAATAACACTATACGATAAGAACGTATTCTTTAAAAACGGTATTCAAACTTGAAATTAGTTTTATTTCCTATGGGAAAGGGGGCGTCGTAGTCCCCTTTTTAATGACATTGCATTTGTGCTGCTCAAGGAACCTGCTTACCAAAATTGGTATTCCTAAGTCCCACAGTTATTGGGAAATTCGCCAAAAACATTAATTTTTTCAGCTCCAGTATCTGAATAACAAAAGAGAAAGGCATCAGTCGAGCGAGCCCCGTACTCATAGTAGTGCACATTCTTCCTTACAATAAAGAAAAAGAAGAACCAGATTGATATACACACATATACATATATATAAAGCGCTGGTCGAAAGAATTAAACGATCCCTGTCTAACAAAAATACTTTACACTTTTTTTTTAATATGGCTCTTTTATTTGGTCTTCCCAATACAGGATTCATTAAGATAGAATACGAAACCGTACAAAACCGATTCCTTCATTTTGCCCTAAGGGCTCTTAACTGAAATACTAACATACGCTTGCCGTATTACCGTGGTAGACTTTTACTAATAGATCTTTCATCTCTGTCTGATCGTAGGACATTGGTTGGCTTAAATTTCTTACACAAACTAATCAACGGTGAAATAGATTCTTCTGAAATAATTAACCTGAATAGTTTCGCTGTTTCGAGCAAATCCACTTGAAACTGTCTTCTCGTCTTTGCTGTTCATAACCCTCAGTCTTGTGTAGTAACTATAACAAACTTTCTCGAGTTGTAGGTATTCCTTCTTCTATCCCTCTAATTAGAACTTCACTTCTGTGTCATCTGTCTTGATTGTAAATATTATACTTTGAAATTTTATGTATAAGGTTTTATCTTATTGTATGCGTTTTTCGTACGCAATGCGGTGTGCCCCTCGGCCGGTTGGGCGGCTTTTTACATGATTTGAATTTAATCCGGACGATAATACGGCCGTTAAGGCCGCTCGCTGAAATTATTCACTACAAACAGGAGTGTGGTCTAAGTATTTACGTTTACTATTTTTCGTACTTGTACGCCGTCACGGACATTTCAGTAATTTATGTTATATAACTAAAATTTATTACATGTAAATGCAGATAGTCAGATTAATTTAAAAAGTAGGACGTGGAGCAACTGCTATGGTTGTGGCGCATGGGTTGGAGGTCAAAAATTCAAAGCCTGTCAGTGGTTTATTCGATTTATTATACCCGTTACTCGTAGAGTATAAGGGTATATTGTAATCGTTAGAATGTATGTAACAGGGAGAAGGAGGCGTGGCTGACCCCATAAAGTATATATATTCTTGATCAGCATGAATAGCCGAGTCAATAAAGCCATGTCCGTCTGTCCGTCCGTCTGTCCGTCTATATGAACAAAAGATCTCAGAGACTATAAGAGCTAGAAAGGCCCGAGTGGTCGCAAACGAAAGATAAAATGCCCAAGCAGTACAAGTTTGCTTTTGTTTTTTGAAACGCCCACTTTAGGGCGTTTTATGTTCATACAAAAGTAAAAACAGGTAAAAATAGCATGTTTTAGTATAGAAAACTTTTTTGTTAGCAATGTAATCTAAACCAAATTTACACAGAAAGTACACGTCAAGGAAGTACATATAGTTTGATCCAAATCGGACAACTATATAGTATAGCTCCCAAAGAGACAATCGGTCAAAAATGCGCTAAATAATGAATTTATATGATCAACTTTTGCGTTGACCAAGCAGTCTTAATGAAACTCACACAGAATATATTTGTCAATAATATAAACATACTGACCAAGTTTCATTCAAATAAGACGACTATATCGTATAGCTCCCATAGAGACGATCGGTCAAAAATACGCTGTAAATATGCATTTGTATGAACACTTTCTGTTTCCCAAGCCATCTCACTAGGGTCGATTGCCTAAACGATTGTACTATTATATCCCATTGTTAATAATATGATAAAACTGAGTAACGGGTATCCTAAAGTCGCGAGGCGACTATAGCATTCTTTCTTGTTTACTTCTTATACTCTCTGCAGGAGAATATTGGGATTGTGAAAAGTATGCTGGCCTTAACGGCCGTATTATCAACCTGATCTAATTTAATTCAGGAATAAATTGTACATGTGAGTCATGTAGGGACGTCGAATGGGACATGATGGGTTTTATGAGGCAAAAAAAGGAGGCTTTGTAGAACTATTTGGGAGATTTAAGAATCTGATGGTGTCACCTTTTTAGACAAAGATCACAAGTGTATGCAACTCTTGAATGATTCTCCGAAGTGAAAAAGGCAAGTCTTAGTTCCTCCTCATATCTGTATTAATTCTGATCTATCTTTAATTAATATTTCTTCCCCAACCCCAATCAGTATTGATAACTTTATTTCACCCATGAGAGTTGTTCCTAAGGACACTGACCAAAACACTAGTGATGTCATTGCGTCTGGATCAATAAGGCAATCAACCAGTGCTATACCTTCGAAGGACGATCATTTATTGGAAAATCAAATCGAATCTCGTCCTCTTGATGCCTTTGTATTCCTTATTTAAATTGTCTGTTAAGTCGTGCAGCTTTCCTAACATTCCCTTTCAAAAAAATTTCTAAAACTTTTGAGATATTAATAACTTCTTAATTGCAATATCTTCGCAGATCTATTGTTTGGTCTTGCCAGCAAGAGTTAATGAAATAAAGATCTACTACCACTAACTTATTAGAATTTACTTTTTTTGTTATACAGGTGTTTCAGAATAAATTGCATACAGATGTCATGTAGACTGATTTTAACAAGGCTTTTGATACTGCTAATCATTCTCTTTTACTACATAAACTTAATCTGCTTGGATTTTTAACATTACTTAATTTTTTGGACTGTTTATTTTAATGGCACATTATCTAAATCTATGCGAGTAACCACCGTGGTACTTCAAGGAAGCCGATGATGCAAAACTTTGTTTATCGCATATCTTATTCTTGCCTAAGTAACGGTCTACAATCTACAATCTGCTAATTGAGCTTTTGGTGTTTTTGGTTTCATAAAGCGTTGGTCAAAGGAATTATTATATTATAGACGTTGTTGTAATAACGAGACCGTTAGAATTTTATCTACAACGAGCAGATACAGTTGTGCAAGGCAATAAAAGGAGATTGTTTGTTCTTGGAAATTATACTTATACATTTGTTTATTCATTAAAGGTTGCGACAATTCATTTCGGCACGAGAAAACTAAAGCGACTAATTCATCTGGCAAGATTACAACATGTGGTGAAATCAAAACAGTGATGCCAAATTGTTACTTTGCAAATTGAATTAAACATCGATAAATTCAAAGTAACAAACTTAAATTTTAACAAGAAAGAAAAGTACAGTCGAGCACGCCCGACTGTAGAATACCCTCTGCATTTTATTTCGCATTATTTTAATAAAGTCGGTAGCCGAGAATATCAATTGATAAATATCAATATCACTAAAACACGCTGAAACAAAATCATATGTTTGTATGTATGCACGTACATATACACACATTTGCCATTATATGTATGCACATACATGTATGTATCATATATACATATACATGTATGTATCATATATATGTATGTATCATATGTAATACATATACCATTGGTCGTAGCGGCCAGCGTCCGCGGGCACCGCTACCGCTACACAAGCAGCGAAAACATTCGTTCAAATGTTTCTATGTTTCTGTCTGGCTTGCACACATGCATTGACATTGCGTTCAATTATAAACTTTGTTAAGCGCCTAGCTCTTTCCTTTATTGTCCGATTTATATGCAACTTTCAGGATAGTTTGATATAATTTGTCTCTAAACAAGCTTCAAATTACAACACTGTACGATAAGAATATATGCTTTAAAAATTACTTAAGTTTGAAAATTGTTTTATTTCAGTGGCATTGTATTTTGTTTGTGTCATAGTTACTGAGCTAATCGCAAAAAAAACATCGATTTTTTTGAGGTGTTTCTAGTTTTTTGCTCATTGTGGGCGAACGGAGCGTGGCATCGAAAAAAAAAGATTCTTGTATTGACTGACTTAATATCGAGTCGATACTGACTAAATATGAACTTGTAGCTTTTACCATCGCTGGGATCTGTTTGTTCATACGGACAGACAGACAAACAAACATGGCTATATTGACTCGGATTGTGATGCTGATCAAGAATATATATACTTTATGGGGTCTGCCACGCGTCCTTCTGCCTGTTACATACTTTTCATAAACCCAATTTACTCTTGCAGAGAGTATAACAAACCTGTTGGGTTCTTAAACTTACGGAGTTAAAATAACCCTAAAAGATTGAGTTTATGTATTAAGAGACTGAGGCTAACAAGTCAAAAGCCTTGCTAAAATCTGTATAAATGACGTCTGTATGCAATTTGTTATCAAAATCCTGTAAAGCAAATGGTGTGAATTCTAACAAGTTAGTGGTTCACAAGCCCATGCTGGCAGGGCGAAATCATAGATCAACAGAAATGGTGCAGTTGAAATGTTATTAATTTCTCAAAAGTCTTGCAGATAACTTGGATATATAAAATATAGTTGTAGAAATTAGATTTGTTTCCTTTTTATAAAAAGGAATAATATGAGAGCTTTTTAAAAATCAGGAAACAGCATGGCTGAACGGACACCGTAAATAGTTTGTAAAAAGGCTTAAAAGGCCGTTTTTTAGTTAGTTACCAAACAACTGGGACAAAAACATATGTACGTTTGTATCTACGCACATACATATATGTACATATGACATTTCAGCATAGATGTAATACATACATACATGCATATGCATACCACTGGTCGGCACGGCCAGCGTCCGCGTGCAGCGCTGCCGCCGCACAAGCAGCGTAAATGTCCGTTCATATGCTTGTATGTTTCTGTCTCGCTTGCACACATGCAGTGACATTGCGTTCAATTATAAACTTGTTACGCGTGTAGCTCTTTCGTTTATAGTCCGATTTATATGGAACTTTCAGGATAGTTTGATACATTTTGTCTCCAATCGAATCTCAAATAACAATACTGAACGATAAGAACATATGCCTTAAAAAATACATTCAAGTTTGAAAACTTTTTATTTTTTTAGAGAAAAGGGGGCGTATCAGCCAAAAAATTTTAATGACATTGCATTTTCGCTGTCTCTAGGAACCTCCCTACCAATTGGTACTCCTAGGTGTCATAGTTACTAAGCTATTCGCCAAAAATTTATTTTTTTTTCGAGGTGTTTCTAGTTTTTTGCTCAATGTGGGCGAACAGAGCGTGGCATCGAGAAAAAAAGATTCTTGTATTGACTGACTTAATATCGAGTCGACACTGACCAAGTTCAATCTTGTAGCTCTTACCATCTCTGAAATCTGTTTGTTCATACGGACAGACAGAAGGACAGACGGACCGACTCTGCTTGTGATGCTGATCAAGAGTATATACACTCTATGGGGTCTGCCTTCCTTCTGCCTGTTACATACTTTTCACAAACCCAATATACTCTCTCTTGCAGAGAGTATAAAAAGGTTTAATAGTCTTTAATTGACATTCTCATTCAAAAACTACACTAGATGGAAGCGTTCATGATATTCGCTCCGAATTAACGAAGTTATAAAACCGTCTAGAATTACTTCGGAACTGTTGTCCACAGTTAGTTATGTATTCCTTATACCATTTTAAAAAACTCTTATTAATTCACTGGTATGGTTCACGTATATGGTTCCCCCAATACAAGATAAATCTGGACAGAATAGAAGCTGAACAAACACAATTTCTTCTCTGTTATCTTATCATACTAGACTTTTGCTAATAAACCTTCCTTCTTTTCCTGACAAACAAATTAATGGAGAAACAGATACCTCTAATGTAATTTGCGAAATTTGTTTCTAAGCCCTTCAATAATGCAACCATCAGTAATGCTATAAATAATCCGTTTCGTATTTTGTATAATTAATTTAACATTTATAGTTATTATAATAAAGCGATCTCCTTCTGTCCTTCCGTCCGTCTGTCCGTATGAGCACCTGGATATTTTAGACAACAAGAGCTAGAGACACCAAACTTAGAACGAAAGTACGTCTTAATGTCAGGCAGATCAAGTTTATTTCAAATTGTTGCCACGTGCCCTACCGCTCCTGCAAATTGAGAAACACAATTTTCTTAACACCATAACTTGGAAACGACTAAAACTCCTCTTAAAACCTCGCGAAGTTTGGTCCGGATGGGACAACTCTAGCCTATAGCTTCCCCAAAACAAATCGGTCAAAATTTAGAAATTTGTATGAACACATGTAATGTTAGTTTAGCGATCGCAACCAAACTCACACAGAATGTGGATATAATTATTTAAAGTATCCTCACCAAATGTGGTCCGGTTCATGCAACTACAACATATTGAACAAACTGGTCGAAAATGCTAAATTGTATGGAAAATGTAATTATTTATGTGCACTTGCGTGCAATACAGGAATAAACTCTATGTATAACAAAAAATTATTAAATGTAAATGCATATAATCGGAATGTTCAAAAAAATATGGCGTAGTGCAACAGCTAGGGTTGAGGTTTGTTGCCTGGCGTATATTTGTGGATCCAAATTCAAATCCTGTCAGAAAATTAACTTGTTTTTTTTTTACTTTTTTATACTCTCTGCAAGAGAGAGTATATTGGGTTTGTGAAAAAAAAAGTATGTAACAGGCAGAAGGAGGCGTGGCAGACCCCATAAAGTATATATATTCTTGATCAGCATCACAAGCCGAGTTGATATAGCCATGTCCGTCTGTCTGCCTGTCCGTCTGTCTGTCCGTATGAACAACAAGATTTCAGAGCTGGTAAGAGCTACAAGTTTGAATTTGGTCTCTATCGACTCGATATTAAGTCAGTCAATACAAGAATCTTTTTTTTCGATGCCACGCCCCGTTCGCCCACAATGAGCAAAAAAATTGATGTTTTAGGCGAATATCTCAGTAACTATAGCACTTAGGAATACCAATTTTGGTATACAGGTTCCTAGAGACGGCATAATTTTATTGTTATCAAAAATTTTGGACTGCTACGCCCCCTTTCCCACAAGAAATAAAATACTTTTCAAACTTCAATGCCGATTTTATGGCATATGTTCTTATCGTACAGTATTGTTATTTCACATTCATTTGAAGACAAAATATATATAACTATCCTGAAAGTTGCATATAAATCGGACAATAAACAAAAGAGCTAGACATGTAAGAAAGTTAATAATTGAACACAATATCAATGCATGTGTGCAAGCGAGACAGAGACATACAAACATGTGAACGAACGTTTTCGCTGCTTGCTCGCGGCAGCGCTGCCCGCGAATGCTGGCCGGGCCGACCAATTGTGTATGTATTGCATATATACACATACTTATGTGAGTGCATACATATAATGTCAAATGTGTATGTGCATACATACAAACAGATGTTTTTGTTTCAACGTGTTTTATTGCAAGTATTATCAACTGGTATCCGAGTATACCGACTTTATTAAAATGATCGGGAATAAAATGCAGAGAGTATTCTACGGTCGGACGTGCTCGACTGTACTTTTATTTCTTGTTAAATTTTAATTTAACTTAAATACATATTTGAAAATATTAATTTCAAATTATACGAGGTTTATTTTTCGCAAAACATGTTTTTGAAACAAGGCATGTAAGAAAATCTACATATACACATAGGATTGTATATAAAATGGGATTAAAATTTGTATGGAAAAATGTGTACTGCTATGAGGCTCGCTCCACTGTAGCCTCTCTTACTTGTTTTGTCACGAAGTTTTAAGCGCATTGAAGAAGGCATGTCTGACCCTATAGAGTATACATATTCTTGATCAGCATTAACAGCCGAGTCGATATAGTCATGTCCGTCTTTCCGTCTGCTTCTATACGAATTAGTCTCTCAGTTTAAAAGCGATCTTGATGAAACTTGGTACATATGTGTGTTCTCTCTGCACACAGTTCATATGTTAAAATCGGCCGGATCGGATGACTATATCATAAGGCTCCAATTGGAACCGTCGGTTGAAAAAAAAAATTTTTTTCAACTTTCTCAACCATATTAAGCCTATATGCATTTAGTACCAAATCCCTTGTGCAAACCAATTTTCATCCAGATCGGACCACTATATCATATAGCTGTCATAGGAACGATCGGTTCAAAGGCTTAGTATGAAAATTTGTAGTGTCTATTGAGCGAATTCACGCAATACACATGAACTATCATTCCCTATATGCTGACCAAATTTCATCCAAATCGGACTATTATATCATATAGCTTCCATAGGAACAATCGCTTGAAAATGCTGAAAACGCTTAGCATGAACATTTACAGTGCCGATTGAGCGATTTCAACCAAATTCACGCCATACGCATTTGTTATCCTTCCTCAGCTTTTAATCAAATTTCATTCGGACCGGATTACTATATCATATAGCTGCCATAGGAACAATCGGTTTAAATGCTTAGTATGAAAATTTTCGGTGCCAATTAGCGATTTCAATGAAATTCACGCAATACACATAAGCTAACATTCCCTGTATGCTGACCAAATCTCATCAAAATCGGACTACTGTATCATATAGCTTCTATAGGAACAATTGGTAACTGAATCCGAATGAGCGCAATATGCAAGGGTGTTTAATCCTCGGCGAGCCGAAAATAATCGTTTTTTTTTTGTTTTTTCATACTGTTACTTAGTGCATAAGTTTGAGTCTTTTAGTCATATTTTAATGGAATGTATTAGTGTACAATATTAAATTCGTATTTTTATGTAATCTTTGTGCTCAAAATATACCTTTAACCATTAGATGAAGCAGTGTTTTTTGCAATTAAGTGTTTTTTAACATTTATATCTTTTATTCATTACCTGGTGCAAAAACTCCTTATCAGGCAAAACGCGTTGCTCCCAAAGTGCGCATGGTCCACCTAATATATTCTGCTGATCATCGGAATTTACACTGTCGTATGTCTCCTGGAATACAACATGAGTGTCCTTTAAAAAGTTTTTGCCAATAATAAACAGCTCCAACCCTCCTTCCATGGGACAAGAGTATAGTGATTTTTTACAAATCTCTGGAACTCCGGGTGGCTGGGCTGTTAGGATGAATAAAAGGTTAAATTTTATGCTACGAGTTGAAAACATTGCGATCATAATACACTGTCTTCATTAACAAATATTCTACTAATATTCAATGAATCATAGTTTGTATGTATATTTATGTGTTTTACGACCACAGTGATAGAAAAATATAACTTTGTTCTTATACAAAATTGCAGGAGAATTAATCTTCAAGATTCGGCGTTGAAATTGGAAATAAAGGAGTGTATAATATTTTTGGGTGCTTATTTATAAGTACATTATGCATGTGTATTGGTGCGCTTTTGATGAGGTGGCATTCGTGATTGACTTTGGATTGTCAAAAATGCTGCCCAGCCGTTCTCACGCTTGCTATCAAGACGTATCCTACTTGCATGGCTCGTGGATGTTGTTTACAAATGGAACGCACGTTTGTCGCCCAAATTCGGACGTATAGTAATTCGTTTATACATTTTGGACTTCAGGATGAAATGTTTATGAATGTGTTGTCGATATAAAAAAAAAGCCCGTCTTCAGGAGGATACAGTGGTATATAATGAAGGGTTTGGTTCAACTGTGGAATTTAAGGTTTCGGTGTCCTCTTTTCGCTGATTCGCTAATATGTGTATTGGTGTACTTAACAATTATCGCTTACATAGTATTTTTTTTTTTTAAGTACAGTTTTAAACATGTCGATTAGGTATACAAGTAAACTGTTAACTGTAATTATATACATGGTTAATGTGATGTATGATAAAGGTTCTAATTTAGTTATAATGTTAGTTACATATTGTGTATGCTTTGTGTATAATCAACAAGAAAGAAATGTACAGTCGAGCACGCCCGACCGTAGAATACTCTCTGCAATTTATTCCTGATCATTTAATAAAATCCAAGTATATCAATTGATACTTGCAACAAAACACGTTGAAACAAAAACATCTGATTTATGTATACACACACACATACATTTGACATTAAAAGTATGCACGCACATATGTATGTGTGCATATGTTATACATACACAATTGGTTGGCACAGCCAGCATTCGCGGGCAGCGCTGCCGCTAAGCTACGCAAGCAGCGAAAACGTTCGCACACATGTATGTTTCTATCTCGCTCGCACGCATGTATTGGCATTGCGTTCAATTATTAACTTTATTACATGTCTGGCTCTTTTGTTTATTGTCCGATTTATCTGCAACTTCCAGGATAGTTGAATATATTTTGTCTTCAAATGAATGCTAAAAAACAATACTGTACGATAAGAACATATGCCTTAAAATCGGCATTTAAGTTTGCAAATTATTTTATTTCTTGTGGGATAAGGGGGCGTGGCAGTCCAAAATTTTTGATGACAATACAATTATGCCGTCTCTAGGAACCTGGGTACCGAAATTGGTGTTCCTAAGTGCCATAGTTACTGAGATATTCGCCTAAAACATCAATTTTTTACGAGGTGTTTCTAGTTTTTTGCACATTGTGGGCGAACGGGGCGTGGTATCGAAAAAAAAGATTCTTGTATTGACTAACTTAATATCGAGTCGATAAAGACCAAATTCAAACTTGTAGCTCTTACCATCTCTGAAATCTGTTTGTTCATACGGACAGACGGACAGACGGACAGACGGACAGACAGACGGACAGACGGACATGGCTATATCGACTCGGCTTGTGATGCTGATCAAGAATATATATACTTTATGGGGTCTGCCACGCCTCCTTCTGCCTGCTACATACTTTTTTTTTTGCACAAACCCAATATACTCTCTCTTGCAGAGAGTATAAAAACTGTGTTTTTGATGGATAATTTATTTAGTTGAAATGAACAAGATTTTTCTACTCTCTTCAAGAGTATATTGGGTTTGTGAAAAGTATGTAACAGGCAGAGGGAGGCGTGGCAGACCCCATAAAGTATATATATTCTGGATTCGCATCACAAGACGAGTCGATATAGCCATGTCTGTCCGTCTGTCCGTCTCTTTCTATGCGAACTAGTCTTTCAGCTTAAAAACTGTCTTGATGAAACTTGGTACAGCTGAGTATTCTTTTTGCACGCAATTCATATGTTAATATCGGCCAGTTCGGATGACTATATCTTATAGCTCCCATAGGAACAATCGGTTAAAAAAAATCCAATGTGCAAACCAAATTTCATCTAAATCGGACTACTATATCATATGGCTGCCATAGAAACACTCGGTTTAAAATGCAGAAAACGCTTATTATGAACATTTTAAGTATCGATTGAGCGATTTCTACCAAATTCACACAAAATGCATTTGTTATTATTATTCGGCGAGCCAAAGCTAACCTTTTTATACTCTCTGCAAGAGAGAGTATATTGTGTTTTATACTCTCTGCAAGAGAGAGTTTATTGTGTTTGTGAAAAGTATGTAACAGGCAGAAGGAGGCGTGGCAGACCCCACAAAGCATATATATTCTTGATCAGCATCACAAGCCGAGTCGATATAGCCATGTCCGTCTGTCCGTCCGTCTGTCCGTCTGTCCGTATGAACAAACAGATTTCAGAGATGGTAAGAGCTACAAGTTTGAATTTGGTCTCTATCGACTCGATATTAAGTCAGTCAATACAAGAATCTTTTTTTTTTCGATGCCACGCCCCGTTCGCCCACAATGTGCAAAAAACTAGAAACACCTCGAAAAAAATTGATGTTTTAGGAGAATATCTCATCAACTATGGCTCTTAGGAACACCAACTTTAGTATGCAGGTTCCTGGAGACGGCATAGTTGCATTGTCATTAAAACTTGTTGACTGCCACGACGCACACTGGGGCAGCGGGCCGAAAAGCGTGGCAAAAATCATTTTTGTGATGGTAGCGTTCGACAAAAAGAACAAGAAAAAAAAGTACAGTCGAGCACGCCCGACCGTAGAATACTCTCTACATTTTATTTCCGATTATTTTAATAAAGTCGGTATACTCGGATACCAGTTGATAATACTTGCAATAAAACACGTTGAAACAAAAACATCTGTTTGTATGTATGCACATACACATTTGACATTATATGTATGCACTCACATAAGTATGTGTATATATGCAATACATACACAATTGGTCGGCCCGGCCAGCATTCGCTGGCAGCGCTGCCGCTAGCAAGCAGCGAAAACGTTCGTTCACATGTTTGTATGTCTCTGTCTCGCTTGCACACATGCGTCTCTGCAAGAGAGAGTATATTGTGTTTTATACTCTCTGCAAGAGAGAGTTTATTGTGTTTGTGAAAAGTATGTAACAGGCAGAAGGAGGCGTGGCAGACCCCACAAAGCATATATATTCTTGATCAGCATCACAAGCCGAGTCGATATAGCCATGTCCGTCTGTCCGTCCGTCTGTCCGTCTGTCCGTATGAACAAACAGATTTCAGAGATGGTAAGAGCTACAAGTTTGAATTTGGTCTCTATCGACTCGATATTAAGTCAGTCAATACAAGAATCTTTTTTTTTTCGATGCCACGCCCCGTTCGCCCACAATGTGCAAAAAACTAGAAACACCTCGAAAAAAATTGATGTTTTAGGAGAATATCTCATCAACTATGGCTCTTAGGAACACCAACTTTAGTATGCAGGTTCCTTTAGACGGCATAGTTGCATTGTCATTAAAACTTGTTGACTGCCACGACGCACACTGGGGCAGCGGGCCGAAAAGCGTGGCAAAAATCATTTTTGTGATGGTAGCGTTCGACAAAAAGAACAAGAAAAACAAGAAAGAAAGGTTATCTTCGGCTCGCCGAAGATTAAATACCCTTGCAGTCATGCATGTTGCGTTCATTGGATTCAGTTACCAGTGGTTCCTATGGATGCTGTATGATATAATAGTCCGATTTAGATGAGATTTGGTCAGTATATAGGGAATAATAGCAAAGGAGTAGTGCGTGAATTTAGCTGAAATCGCTTAATAGACTTTACAGATTTTCATACCATGCCTTTAAACTGATTGTTCCTATGGCAGCTATATGATATAGTGGTTCGATCCGAATGAAATTTGGTCAACAGCTAGGGAATGATAGCAAATGTTTATGGCGTGAGTTTGGTTGAAATCGCTCAATCGACACTGAATATTTTCATACTAGGCATTTTCATCATTATCAACCGATTGTTCCTATGGAAGCTATATGATATAGTAGTCCGATTCGGATGAAATTTGGTTTGCACATGGGATTTGGTACTAAATGCATATAGGCTTAATTTGGTTGAAATAGCTGAAAAAAAATTTTTTTTGCAACCGATTGTTCCTATGGGAGCTATATGATATAGTCATCCGATCCGGCCGATTTTAACAAATGATCTGCCTGCAGAGAGAATACACATCTGTACCAAGTTTCATCAAGATAGCCTTAAAACTGAGAGACTAGTTCGCATAGAAACAGACGGACAGACGGACAGACAGACGGACATGGCTATATCGACTCGCCTGTTGATGCTGATCAAGAATATATATACTTTATGGGGTCGGAGATGCCTCCTTCAATGCGTTACAAACTTCGTGACAAAATTAATATACCCTCTGCAAGGGTATAAAAAGTACAGTCGAGCACGCCCGACCGTAGAATACTCTCTACATTTTATTTCCGATCATTTTAATAAAGTCGGTATACTCGGATACCAGTTGATAATACTTGCAATAAAACACGTTGAAACAAAAACATCTGTTTGTATGTATGCACATACACATTTGACATTATATGTATGCACTCACATAAGTATGTGTATATATGCAATACATACACAATTGGTCGGCCCGGCCAGCATTCGCTGGCAGCGCTGCCGCTAGCAAGCAGCGAAAACGTTCGTTCACATGTTTGTATGTCTCTGTCTCGCTTGCACACATGCGTTGATATTGTGTTTAATTATTAACTTTCTTAACTTTAACTTTATTAACTTTCTTACATGTCTAGATCTTTTGTTTATTGTCCGATTTAGATGCAACTGTCAGGATAGTTTGATATATTTTGTCTTCAAATGAATGTGAAATAACAATACTGTACGATAAGAACATATGCCATAAAATCGGCATTGAAGTTTCAAAAGTATTTTATTTCTTGTGGGAAAAGGGGGCGTGTATACCAAAGTTGGTATTCCTAAGTGCTATAGTTACTGAGATATTCGCCTAAAACATCAATTTTTTTTCGAGGTGTGTCTATTTTTTTGCTCATTGTGGGCAAACGGGGCGTGGCATCGAAAAAAAAAAGATTCTTGTATTGACTGACTTAATATCGAGTCGATAGAGACCAAATTCAAACTTGTAGCTCTTACCATCTCTGAAATCTGTTTGTTCATACGGACAAACGGACATGGCTATATCGACTCGGCTTGTGATGCTGATCAAGAATATATATACTTTATGGGGTCTGCCACGCCTCCTTCTGCCTGGTCGGGCGTGCTCGACTGTACTTTTCTTACTTGTTTTTTCAAATATCTTTATTGGTTCAAAAGATATGATTTTTGCAAAGTTTTTTGGCCCGCTGCCCCATTTTGCGACGCCCCCTTTTCCCACAAGAAATAAAATAATTTTCAAACTTCAATGCCGATTTTAAGGCATATGTTTTTATCGTACAGTATTGTAATTTCAAATTCGTTTGAAGACAAAATATATTAAACTATCCTGAAAGTTGCATAGAAATCGGACAATAACCAAAAGAGCTACCCATGTAACATGTATAATTAAACGCCATGTCACTGCATGTGTGCAAGCGAGACAGAAACATACAAACATTTGAACGAACGTTTTCGCTGCCGCTAAGGCAGCGCTGCCCGCGAATGCTGGCCGTGCCGACCAATGGTATATGTATTAGATATACACGCATACATATGGATGTGCATCCATATAATGTCGAATGTATATGTGCATACATACAAACAGATGTTTTTGTTTCAACGTCTTTTACTGCAAGTACTATCAGTTGATATTCTCGGATACCGATTTTATTAATATGATCGGGAATAAAATGCAGAGAGTATTCTACGCTCGGGCGTGCTCGACTGTACTTTCCTTTCTTGTTTTTCTTATATAATTTGTCGTTAAGAATAATGCTTAGTACAATGAACAGAACATTTATAATTCCTAAAAAATTTACTTTAATTCTATGTTCTTATTCTTGAAATTGGTACAAAGAAGGAATGAAATTATATTAACTTTTTTTCAATGTATTTCTACTATAAAAACTACACTTTTTATACTCTCTGCAAGAGATAGTATATTGGGTTTGTGAAAAGTATGTAACAGGCAGACGGAGGCGTGGCCGACCACATAAAGCATATATAGTCTTGAAAGCATCATAAGCCGAGTCGATATAGCCATGTCCGCCTGTCTGTCCGTCTGTCTGTACGTATGAACAAAAAGATTTCAGAGATGGTAAGAGCTACAAGTTTGAACTTAGTTAGTATCGACTTGATATTAAGTCAGTCAATACGAGAATCTTTTTGTTTTCGATGTCACGCCCCATTCTCCCACGATGAGCAACAAGAAAGAAGAGTACAGTCGAGCACGCCCGACTGTAGAATACTCTCTGCATTTTATTTCGTTTTATTTAAATAAAGTCGGTAGCCGGGAATATCAATTGATAAATATCGATATCACTAAAACACGCTGAAACAAAATCATATGTTTGTATGTATGCACGTACATATACATATATATACATTTGCCAGTAAATGTATGCACATACACATGTACATATGTAGCATATGTTATACATATACCATTGGTCGTAGCGGCCAGCGTCCGCGGGCAGCGCTACCGCTACACAAGCAGCGAAAACATTCGTTCAAATGTTTGTATGTTTCTGTCTGGCTTGCACACATGCATTGACATTGCGTTCAATTATAAACTTTGTTACGCGCCTAGCTCTTTTCTTTATTGTCCGATTTATATTCAACTTTCAGGATAGTTTGATATAATTTGTCTCTAAACGAGCTTCAAATTACAATACTGTAAGATAAGAATATATGCCTTAAAAATTACGTTTAAGTTTGAAAATTGTTTTGTTTCTTTTAAGAAAAGGGGGCGTGGCGGCCAAAAAATTTCAGTGGCATTGAATTTTGTTTGTGTCTAGGCACATGCCTACCAAAATTGGTACTCCTAAGTGTCATAGTTACTAAGCTAATCGCAAAAAACATCGATTTTTTTTAGGTGTTTCCAGTTTTTCGCTCAGTGTGGGCAAACGGGGCGTGGAATCGAAAAAAGTAAAGATTCTTGTATTGACTGACTTAATATCGAGTCGATACTGACTAAATATGAATTTGTAGCTTTTACCATCGCTGAGACCTGTTTGTTTATAGACGGACAGACAGATAGACAGACAGACAGGCTGACAGACAGGCAGACAGACAGGCAGACAGACAGTTGATTTTGGTTTTTTTTTTTCTATCCAATCATACTTAAATACAACATGGAAAACTATTTGAATGCGGACGCAGCTATTTTCAACGCACACCAATTGATGTGAAACCATCAATGACTGGATTTGGCAGAGCCAAACTATGAAGCCGCCTGCAATACGCTGAAGGAGCGGTTCGACAACAAGCTAGTTTTGACGAAAACGATTCCACACAAACTGTTAGATCAACTATCAGTGACAAACGTTGCATCAAGGAACGCTGACTGCGTTAAGGAATTTCGATACAGAACCCAACAATTTGAATCCAGTTTTGCTAGTACTACTTGCAAAAGAAGTTGAATAGGATTACTTATGTACTACAGGAGCAATTCATTAGTGATACAAAGAAAATTCATCCAATTAAGAAGTTTCTTACCTTCTTGAAACAAAGATTCCTTCCACTGAAAGCCATAGGAGTAAAGCACTACGGCCGCCTAAGGGAACGATCAGAATTGTCAAATCTGCAGTTCATCAGGTCATCGAGTTTATCGATGTGAAAGATTTGTGTCAAAATCTGTAGATGCACGTTTAAAATGGGCACAAAGCCAAAAATTGTGCATAAACTGCCTGCGGCCCAATCATGTCAAAATCATGTTTTCTACGCAACTACTTGAAATGAAATAAAAAACAGAATACGTTGCAGCAACAACAAGCAATTATGTGCCCCTCGCCAATGCTCGAGACACTTCTGGATTCAGGATCACAGGTCAACGTGATTTTTGAAAGAGCCGTAAATACTCTTTCACTTGCGGTCAAAATTCAACCATACGTTCCTTTGGTACCAATCGACCTAACACTGGCGGGACCAACATTTGAGAAACCCAGAAAGGTAGATCTATAACTTGGAGCTGAACATTATTTTGAGCTCATTCTGCCAGAACAACTTCAAACAAGCTAAACAATTTCAACTATGCAGAATTCCAAGTTAGGCTGGATAATAGTTGGCAAACTCCGACGGCTGCTACATGTTCTGTAGCTGTTAAAAATGGAAATGGTTTTTGGAAATTGGATAATCTAAGCCCATTTTCAAAAGAATGTTCAAAAAGTAGTCGAAGGAAAATTCAGTTTCAGCGCTGGGAAAGTATCGTGAGCTGGCAATTAAGCGATTTATTGTATTGGAAAAAAGGCTCTGCCGTGATTAAGATCTACGAGACAGTTAGGTAGAGCTCATGAAAGATTATGAAAGAATCGGCCACATGAGGGAAGTCACATCGCAGAAGGTTCCGAGTTCTAATTAGTTCATTCCACACCATAGTGTGTTAAATCCAGACAGCAGCACAAACAAAAACGAATGCTATAGTCGCCTCGCGACTTTAGGATACCCGTTTGTCAGCTTTATTATATTATTAACAATGGGATATTTTAATAATAACAGTACAATCGTTTAGGCAATCGACCCTTAATTCAGATGGCTTTGGAAACACAGAAAATTTGCATACAAATTCAAATTTACAGCGTATTTTTGACCGATCGTCCCTATGGGAGGTATACGATATAGTCCCCCGATTTGGATGAAACTTGGACAGTATGTTTATATTATTGACAAATGTATTCTGTGTGAGTTTCACTAAGATTGCTTGGCCAACGCAGAAGTTTTTCATATAAATTCATATTTACAGCATTTTTTTGACAGATCGTCGCTATGGAAGCTATACGATATAGTTGTCCGATTTGGATAAAACTCGGTCAGTAAGTTTTTATTTATGACAAATATATCCTGTGTGAGTTTCACTAAGATTGCATGGTTAACGCAAAAGTTATTCATTCAGATTGCTAGGTCAACGCAAAAGTTATTCATATAAATTCATTATTGGAGCGTATTCTTGACCGATTGTCCCTATGGGAGCTATATGATATAGTTGTCCGATTTGGATTAAACTTGGTCAGTATATGGACTAGACGTGTACTTTTTGTGTAAATTTAGTTTAGATAGCATTGCTAACAAAAAAGTTTTCTATACTAAAACATGCTATTTTTACCTTTGTATGAACATACAACGCCCTAAAGTGGGCGTGTCAAAAAACAAAAACACACTTGTACTTCATTTTATCTTTTATTTGCGACCTCTCGGGCCTTTCTAGCTCTTAAAGTCGCTGAGATCCTTTTGTTCACACAAACGGACAGACGGACGGACGGACAGACGGACATGGCTATATCGACTCGGCTAGTCATGCTTATCAAGAATATGCATACTTTATGGGGTCTACCATGCCTCCTTATCCCTGTTACATACATTCCAACGATTACAAATACCCTTTTACTCTACAAGTAACGGGCATAATCAGACAAAAATGGACAATACTTAAAACTTACTACATACAATAAACGTGTAGTGAAACGGATAGTGAAATATACGACAAAACCAAAAGTATACAATTAACTAAATTTGTGACACTTAATTTAACAATTAATTTTTTTTTACAGCAACGAAACAGGTATCTTTGTTCTGAATATTTTGTTTCTTTTCAAAAATCAACCGAAGAAACAAGGAATTTAATTAACGAGGTAATCAAATTAACAAGGCATGGCAGCTCAAAATTTTTAAAGAACCTGCGTACAAGCGTTTGTATTCCCAAGTGCCATAGTTACAGATATATTCGCTAAAAACATCGATTTTTCCGAGGTGTATAGTGCGCGAATGGCGCACGGCATCGGAAAAAAGATTCTGGTATTGACTGACTAAATATGGAGTCGATACTGACTAAATTCAAACTTTAAGCTCTTACCATCCCTGAGATCTATTTGTTCATATGGACGCACAGACGGACAGACAGACAGAAAGACAGCGGAAAGACAGACAGACAGACAAACAGACGGACAGACGGATATGGCTATATCGGCTTGTCTTGTGATGCTGATTAAGAATATGTTCACTTTATGGGGTCTGCCACGCCTCCGTCTGCCTGTTACATACTTTTCGCAAACCCAATATACTCTTGCAGAGAGTTTAAAATAAGATTTTTTCAATTAGTTATGAATACTTACTGCAAATAATGGGATAAGAGCAGACTTGCAGCATCTCAGTACTTCCATCATTTCGTGTAAGTTGTGTACGAAACACCATGCGACATCGAGTGGATTTTTTTTTGTTCTTCCGCGTCAGATGCTCCGGAAAACGATGTTCCACGTCAACATTGCGTTCCTATTGAATAGTTTTACATTTATAAGAATATGTAATATCCGTTTTTTAAGTAAACTTTTTTTTAGAATCTTGTTTATAATTATTATAACAACATAACAAAGTCCGCCGGTTAATCTATGTAAATAAAGATCAGATGTAAAAAGATCAAAAAACTGAAGGAAAGGCTATAGTCGAGCGAGCTGATTGTAAAAGATCCCATGCTCATATTAATGCTCATTTTTTCATAGCAACTCATGTGAATAGCTACAATAGTTTTCACATCATGATGATGTTAAGATAGTTTTTTTTTTAAATTTGCGGAAGCGATAGGGGGCGTGGCAAAAATATAAAATAAAAGTAATCTGCCTGACATATAGACGGACTTTCATTCCACATGCGGAGTCTCTAGCTTTTATAGTCTCCGATATCTAGGGTCAAAAACGCATCCTTTCCCCTGTTACGCACATTATGCTCCTGACAAACCTAATAGACACCATTACTCTTTTTAAGTACGAGGTCTAAAGAATATATATAGTTTTAAGGTGTTAACAACATTAATTTGCTCTAAGTTATATTATGGTTTTTTTGAGCCTTTTATTTTAGCCTAGAGAATTTGAATAAGATTAGTTTAAAACAACAAATGTCATAGTCACTTTGCGGCATTTGAATACCCGTTACTCAGTTGCAATACGTGATTAACATAAGGGTATGATAATAATATTAGTGTAATCGTTCAGAGAATAGATATGGTACTAGTAAGAATGATTTTGATAGCTTGGTAAACGAGAAAGTGTTTTAAACTAATTCATTTTGTAGGCACATTATCGACTAATCTGTCGACAGCTATACGATATCGTATTTCGATCGGGATAAAGCTTGGTTAGGATGTGTTTAAAAAATGTATTCTGTGTTACTTTCATTAAAACAGCTTGGTAAACACACAAAAGTTTCATACTAACTCATAACTAGACTTATATTCTGAGCAATTATCGCTAAGAAAAGCTATAGATATAATTGTATTTAGATTAATTTTGTGCTCACTACACAAATTGCTATGTAAGCTAAATGGCATAGCCGACAGTAAAGTTTAAGTTTAAAGTCTCTAACAAAACATGAGATTTTTATATTTACACGAACATAAAAATTGTAAAAAAGTTGTCAATTTATCTTTTTTTCATATACAATTTTTTTTGTCAAGTTTCTAAAATTTTCCTTGTTTTATGCCGTGGGAAGGGGCTCGGTTTGTGTATTAGAGAGTATTTGAAAAGCCGAGGTAGTGGAAGAGATATAGTAGAATAAAAGGATGATTGTAAGTATTACATAAAAACAAGAAAGAAAAGTATTGTCGAGCACGCCCGACTCTCTGCAAGAATATATTTGGCTTGTAAAACGATTGTAACATGCAGAAGGATGCGCGACAGACCCCATAAAGTAAGATGGTAAGAGCCACAATTTCAGATTTTGTCAGTATCAACACCAAGATAAGTCAGTCAATATAGGAATAATTTTTTTTCGATGCCACGCCCCGTTTGCCCACAATGAGCCAAAAACTAGACACACCTCGGAAAAAATCACTGCTTTTGGCGAACACATGCATTGACATTGCGTTAAAATATAAAGTTTGTTATATGTCTAATTTTCTTGATTATTGTCGGATTTTTATGCAACTATCAGGATAGTTTGATAAAATCAGTCTATAAAGGAGTTTTATATAACAATACTGTACGATAAGAATATATGGCTTAAAATCGGCATACAAATTCCAAAATAATTTTTAATTCTTATGGGAAAGAGGCAGACCATTTTTTTATTCACATTTTATTTGTTCTGATTTTAGGAACCTGCGTACTAAAAGTGGTATTCTCAAATCTCATAGTTACTAAGATATTCGCCAAAAACATCAATTTTTTCCGAAGTGCGTCTTGGTTTTGGCGCATTGTGGGTAAATGGGGAGTGGCATAGAAACCAAAATTTATTCCTGTAATGGCTTACACAATATGGAGTCGATACTGACTAAATTGGAACTTGTAGTTCTTACCATCTCTGAGATCTGTTTGTTTATACGGACAGGCAGACAGACTGACGGACAGTCAGACGTGGTTATATCGACTCGGCTTGTGATGCTGATCAAGAATATACCTACATTATGGGGTCTGCCACCCCTCCTTCTCACAGTTACATACTTTTAACAAACCCAATGTAGGTTATCAGAGAGTGTAAAAAGAAATTTAAACGTTTTGACTTAATCTTCAAGTCATAAAAAAATAAAGTAGTTTTGTAACATTTAAAATTTCGTTAGCATTAGGTGCTGCATCCTTTTATCAAAACTGTTAACATTTATCTAATATTGATTAGATTTAATGGAAAGTTTTAAAGTGAGAGAGTCTAGGTGTAAATAAAAGAGGCATTGGTTTTAAATATTAACAGATAAATTTGCGAGTGTGTCATTATTAATTTTGACTGCTCTTCTTAAAAATAATGCTTAGATTATTCTGAAATGCATGGTTTATTTTATTACTTATTGGTTTCATGGTATTTATAGAAAAACTTAATGACCTTGGTGAAAAACCTCTACGGTTCGATTACACAACGACTTAAACTTTAAAGTCACTAGTTGTCATAAGATTTGTTGGCTTTTAAATGGCCAATAATTTATTTAGTTTCTTTTTATGTTAGGAAATGTTACATTTCCATATGCTGCGTACTAATTAAAATAATACGACTTGACGTGTATGAAATATATCGTGGAAAGAAAAACTCCAACACGAAGTTAAGCAATATTAAAATGAAAAAACAAAAAAATACGGTTATCTTTGGCTCGCCGCGTATTAAATACCTTTGCAGTCATGTATATTGTGTTAATTTGGTTTCAATTACTAATTGTCCCTTGGGTAGCTATATGATATCGTAGTCCCATTGGGATGAAATTTGGTCAGCATATAGGGAATGAAAGGAAATGTGAATTTGTGTGAATCTGGTTTGCTGTCGTTCAGTTGACATTCCAAATTTTGGTAAATGTCTAATATACGGGCCTCAACCCCAAAAATTTTGAAAAAACACGAAAGAATGCTATAGTCGCCTCGCGACTTTAGGATACCCGTTACTCAGTTTAATTATATTATTAACAATGGGATATAATAATAATAATAGTACAATCGTTTAGGTAATCGACCCTATTGATTTTAATTCAGATGACTTGGGAAACACAGAAAATTTTCATACAAATTCATATTTGGAGCGAATTTTTGACCGATCGTCCCTATGGGAGCTATACGATATAGTTGTTCGATTTGGATCGACGTGTACTTTCTCTGTCAATTTGGTTTAGATAGTATTGCTAACAAAAAAGTTTTCTATATTAAAACATGCTATTTTTACCTGTTTTTACCTTTGTATGCACATAGAACGCCCTAAAGTGAGCGTGTCAAAAAACAAAAACAAACTTGTACTGCTTGGGCATTTTATCTTTCGTTTGCGACCACTCGGGCCTTTCTAGCTCTTATAGTCTCTGAGATCCTTTTGTTCACACAGACGGACAGACGGACGGACGGACAGACGGACATGGCTATATCGACTCGGCTAGTCATGCTGATCAAGAATATATATACTTTATGGGGTCTGCCATGCCTTCTTCTCCCTGTTACATACATTCCAACGAATACAATATACCCTTTTACTCTACGAGTAACGGGTATAAAAATCCTCGATGGACCGCGACTTTTGCAGACGAACCTCATTAAAAACTCTTGGGGGTCTCTTATGGTTTACCCAAAAACGCGGTTTAAAAGTTCTTAAAATTACAATTTTTTTAATCTAGGTACCTTTTGAAATTATGTCATAATATCATTTTAAATCAAGTACTCCTTGTGTTGTCCGTCAAGAAATACAATATTAATCTGGTATTCATAGTGAAATATGCTAAAATCTATAGTTTTCATCTAGTTATCTATGCACTACATGACAAACAAAAAAAAAATTAATCTAGTAGTCAATGCCAAGATGACTCAATGCACTTTATACTGCATTTATCGAAGAAGTGCACTCGCGAAATGCATTTGCAATAAAGTTCATATTTTACAAAGCCTTCTAGATTAAAAATTTTTATTTTTGTTTAGAGGAGATAATATATTTTTACCTTCCTCCCACACCTCTGCCTCCACCACCTCCTTCTCATCCAGCTTCTTATTCACCATCTTCACCGCCTCCCCCACCTCCGCCTCCTCCACCTCCTCCTCCTTCACGGAGTACTGCGGAAAAGACAAAAACGATTCTATCTATCTATTGATCAGTGAATTGTAATAGTTTTTTGCATAAAGCACATGGTAAACGACTAACTGGTCCAGAGCCTCCTCCTCCTCCTCCTACAATTGTCACTGTAGTCGGACGAATGAAAAATTCGACCCAAATTGACAGGTGCAATATTGTCGGTGCATCTTTTTTCGAAAGCTAACTAGATTCAAAGGTAAATAGATTAAAAAAATTATATTTTCAAGAACTTTTAAACCGCGTTTTTGGGTAAACCATAAGAGACCCCCAAGAGTTTTTAACGAGGTTCGTCTGCAAAAGTCGCGGTCCATCGAGGATTTTTTTTTCATAATTTTTGGAGTTGAGGCCCGTATATTGTACAATTACCCAAATTTTTATACTAAGAATTTTCAGCATTTTTCAACGGATTGTTTCTATGGCAGATGTAGTCATCCGATCTAGTCGAATGTAACATAAGAACTGCGTGCAGAGAGAATAAACATATGTACCAAGTTTCATCAATATAGCTTTAAAACTAGGAGACTAGTTCGTAAAGAAACAGAGGGAGAGATGGACATGGCTATATCGATTCAGCTGTTCATTTTGATCAAGAATATATATACTTTATAAGGTAGGACACGGCTCTTTCTATGCGTTTCAAACCTTGTGAAAGAAACATAATACCCTTCGCACGAGTATAAAAACAGGTACGAGGTTCATAGCTTCACTTTAGTATCTAGTCCAGGAGAGTCCCAAATAAAATCTTGGACTGTTTTAAGTGAGCACTCCTTTATATGTACTTTGAAACTATTGTTTCACTTGAGATCCCGCAAGCTGTACACTTCCGCAATCTTAACAAGTAAGAAAAGCTACAGTCGAGCGAGCCCCGTACTCATTCTAGGGCGCGTTTTCTATACAAATCACTAATCTTCGACCGATCTATCCTATGGGAGCTATAGGCTATAGTTGTTCGATCCGGATCTTGGGGAGGATAGTTATAATGGTACCATACAAATAAAGTACGAATTTGGTCACGATAGCTCTAGTTGTTTTCAAGTTATGGTGATGTGACAATAGTTTTTAAAATTTGTGGGGCGGTAGGGGGCATGTCAAAAATTTGAAATAAACTTGACCTGCGTACACCATAGACGAATTTCATTCCAAAATTTGTGGTTTGTAGTTTTAAAGATCCACGTTTTCATACGGACAGACAGACAGATGGACATTGCTTTATCCTCTTGTCTGTTGATGCTGCCTATAATAAAAAAAACTGCAATGCCATCTCTAGGCTTCCTTAAAAGAAATGACTACGGGGAGAAGTCACTCGCACTATTGTGGAGAGTCTTCAACAGTTCACCTTTAGCTTCCTCCTTGCCCACACGGTTTGCGCCGCCCGCCCTCAAACCCTGATCAGCAAGGGAAATATCTTGTGGGCTATCAAAATTTGTAAGCTTTTTGTGTCTCCTGGGCTAGGCGGTATAACTCCCGCCTAGTAACTACACAATGAAGATCGAGCTACCTCCTGGCTCCAACAGATCTATTAGAGTATACTCTAATCCGGTCACATCCCCAAACCATGGCTGCACTCCAAGGTTATATTTATACCAAAAGCAGGAAGGGCATCCCATTGCAACCCGAAAGACTTTAGATCCCTAAGTCTCTTCTCGTTTTCCTGAAGCAGCTGGCACCTGCAAGATAGAGCTCCACGATGCATAGCACGCTTAAGGAACGCTCTGAGGCCATAACCGAAGCACATACTTCCTTGGGGGAAAATTTTTGACTGTGAACCTCATCGATCAGTTGATGAAATGTAGTATCGTTTAGGCCTCACTGGGTAACAGCAGTTTGTCGAAATTGGTCACAAAAAACACTCCCCAAGAGGGTGCACTAGCTTCCTGTTTATGGAACATGTTCGTCAATAGACTGCGTTAAGAAATAGATGGAGTTGTATTACTGGTTGTGGCCTACACAGATGATGTTGCCACTGTCTTCTCTGGCAAATTCCCTGAGACTCTTTGCAATCGAATGAGTAGTTCCCTTCTTGTCCTATCAAACTGGGCAAAAAATAACGGATTATTGGTCAACCTCAGCAAAACAAAATTAGTCCTCTTGAAAAACAATTTGAATGCCCAGCTACTCAGTTCTAAGTTTTGCGGGGCTCGGAAGGTCAATTTAAACCAAAACACACAGAGCTGTTTTAAAATTTTTAACTCACTTGACTGGTTTAGATATGAATTTCATTCTGCTGTGTAACTATAATTTAAATTTTAGTTGCAGTAACAGTTTTCTTAATTTGTGGTCAGTAATCTTCCTTAGCGTACGCTACCACCCACAATGATATTTCAAAAACAGTTTTGTGCAAAAAATTACTAGATTTTACTTTGGACCTCTAGTGACCATTTAATATTAAATAACATTTTAATGAAAGTTCACCCATAGAACTTAAAATATGTATGCTTGCGTAATTAAAACTCTTACCTTAAGTATACCAACACAATCGCAAGTAATGCTCATTTCTGTCTCTGGCTTTAAGTCAATTTCAATGACCATTGTGCCATCAACCTTCCTCTCATTGCATTGGGTAGAGTTCTTACCAGCAACCTTGCATGCTTGATAAAACATATGTGGCGTCACGCGTCCGATGTCTGTGCCAATAAACACCTGTAGCACAGCTGCTTTATTGTATCCAGTTAGCCGGACAATGGGAAATCCGTTTCCACTTCGATCCTTTACGGCACCACGGCTGCCTTCTGTCTGGTAACGAGCTCGGTGCTGTTGTTCTGGTTGCGAGACTATTTCCAGCTGTACGTGACCGTCATTGGAACGGGCAACGCTGTGCAGTGGTGTCGATGGCAGTCTTTTGCTTGCCACGCGTGTAGAAGTCCGTGTCCCAAAATATCTAATCAAGAGATAAAGTAAAATATGCTCCCTTGAAAACAGTATTTGGTCTTAATAACCTAATTATAAAGAGACAGTAGGAAAAAAGAAAAACGGTTATCTTCGGCTCGCCGAATATTAAATACCCTTGCAGTCATGCATATTTCGTTCATTCGGATTCAGTTACCAATTGTTCCCATGGAAGCTATATGATATAGTAGTCCGAATTGGATTTCAGTATATAGGGAATAATAGCAAATGTGTATGACGTGAATTTCATTGATATCGCTCAATAGACACTGAAAATTTCCTTATTAAGCCTTTTAACGGATTGTTCCTATGGCAGCCATATGATATAGTCCGATTCGAATGAAATTTGGTCAACAGCTGGGATAGCAAATGCTTATGGCGTGAATTTGGTTAAAATCGCACAATAGACACTAAAAATTGTCATACTAAGCCTTTGAACCGATTGTTCCTTTGGCAGCTATATGATATAGTGGTTCGATCCGAATATAATTTGGTCAACAGCTGGGGAATGATAGCAAATGCTTATGGCGTGAATTTGGTTTAAATCGCTCGAACGACACAGAAAATTTTCATACTAAGCAATTTCAGCATTTTCAACCGATTGTTTCTATGGCAGCTATATGATATAGTCATCCGATCCGGCCGATTTTAGCTTATGAACTGCGTGCAGACAGATTACACATCTGTATTAAGTTTCATTAAAAAAAACAGAGAGACTAGTTCGCATAGAATCAGACGGACAGACGGACATGGCTATATCGACTCGGCTGTTAATGCTGATCAAAAATATACATACTTTATGGGTTCGGACACGCCTCCTTCTACCTGTTACGCACATATCGCTTCAGACAAACTTAATAGACCCCTCTACTCTTTTTTAGAGTACGGGGTCTAAAAACTATAAAGCAAAAAAAAAAAAGAAATCGGACACCGAAACCTGTTCCAGCCTTTGATGCCGGAAAAGACTAACATCCTCCCTCTCATTTTCCTACCAGAGTGTTTAGGACTTTGTAGCAATCTTACTTATATATATTTAAATAGTCTGTCTTTTCCATTTCCTGACATGGCCTTTCCTGAAACATAGTTAAGGCCCGGCATCCTTAACTCTGAAATTCCATCTTGTAAATGCTCTAGCCATAGAAATGACCATACCTCCCGCCGCGGTGTATGCTTATTGCTGTTGATTTTAACATATCTTTGAAAGAAGTAATAACAGATGACTCCATAAATATTGGATTTGTTGCTTCTCCTCCACCATCTTCTAACTCTTCTCTGTATTTTTACTTTTTTCGCCTGTTAAGTCTCCTCTATGCTATCGTGATTTTCTTGTAGTTCTCGGCGATTTTAATATTGTAGGAACTATATGGATTTTTTGTCCGGATTTGCCGTGTTGACCCCTACGTCTCAGTACGATTTTCTTTATGATTTGTTTGGAATTTCCTTACCACACCCTTATCCAATCCTTAATATCCTTATAAACCCGACCTTGGAAGTAATGATTAATTTACCTGCCAAGGTGCCCAGTCCTAGTAGTACTACATGGGCTGATTAGTCGTTAGAATTCGTATTAAGGTGGCAGCTCTGGGAAAAATTGTTAATTATTATCAATGGGTTGGGTAATTGTAGGCCTATAGAAAAAAAAATTTTGGCAATCCCCGCAATAGATAAAAGTTACAATTTATTAAGTTGCACCACCTTAGCTTCAGACGGCAAAAATGGAAAAGGAAATTTTTCGAGTGCTCATAGAACATTGTTTTTTGATGGGAAAAAATGTCGCACAAGACAATGAATGGTTGTAAAAATGTTATCCCGACTCTCATCCATCAAGAGCAACTATTTACTAGTGGTTTCCTGATTTTAAAAGAGGCCGTATGACCACAAAAGATGAACCCTGGCCGGGAAGACCAATAGAGGCTACGAGTTCAGAAAATGTTCGAAAAGTTCATGAAAATGTTAAATGTTAAAAAGAAATCGAACTGAATTTTTTCGCCGTTTCATAACAATGGATGAAACATGGATCCATTACCACACACCAGAGTCAACTCGAAGATCAACCAAGTGGCTCACCAGCGGTGAGAGCAGACCAAAGCGTCCAAAGGACCAACGTTCGGCTGGGAAGGTTCTAGCTTCCTTTTTTGGGGATGCCCATGGTATACAATTCAAAGATTATCTCCAGAAGGGTAGAACAATAACAGAAGAATACTATGTTGCACTTTTGGACAAACTTAAAGAGGAAATTAAAAAAAAATCGGCCCCTTATGGCAAGGAAAAAAGTTTTGTACCACCATGACAACGCACCAGCTCACATCTCCGTCATAGCGATTGCCAAAATCAACAATTTGGGATTCGAATTGGTTCTTCCCCCACCTTATTCTCCAAATTTAGCCCCCAGTGATGATTAGTTGTTCCCAAACTTGAAAAGGTGGCTACAGGAAAAAAAATTTATTCAAATGATGAGGTCATCTCGCAGAAAGAATCGTATTTTGAGGACTCAGACGTTTCGTATTATAAAAAAGGTATAGAAATGTTAGAGAACCGCTATACTAAATGTATTTCCCAGGAAGGGTTCTATGTTGGAGAAAAAATTACATTTTGTACAACAAAAAATTGTTTTTACTGAAAATCTAACCACTTATCAGCCTATGTAGTAAATTTACTAAGCGATCTTGTCAGTTTCGTTATGCCGATTTTAACACGTTAAATGTGCTGTTATCTTAGACTGACTGGTCCCGGCTGTTAATGTGTAGAGATATAGATAGCGCAATCCCAACTTTTTATAATAAGTAGAATTCCTTACTTAATGTCTGTGTTCGGGTTTGTGTTTCAGCTAACACCAACCATCCAAATTGGTTTACGCAGGAGTTAACATTGTTTCAAACTAGAAAGTTGAGATACTGTAAGAGATTCGGGGAAACTGCTTGATCAATCTGAAATCTCTATTTTGAATGAGCGTTACTATATGGAATACCTAGCTGACTATGTACAACAGTTCCGAAGGAATCCTAGACGGTTTTATAACTTCGTTGATTCGTAGCGTAAATCATCAACGCTTCCATCTAGTATACTTTTTGAAAGAGAAGCTGCTAACTCAGGTAAGGCTGTTTGCCAATTTTTTCCAAACTACCTATAGTATGTAGGTTTATAGTTCTGATTCGTAATTTCGTAATTAATTGTAATTTTGCACCAGAAATAACCGAAAGTTTGCTTACATTTACTTGAAGACTATTAAAAAAGTATTTTCACCTGGACCAGACAAAGTCCCAGGCTGTGTGCTAAGGAACAAGCAAACGGACTTTTAAAGCCTGTTAGTTCATAAGCATGGTTAGGTAGTTTGAGAAATTAATGAAATGGTAGTTAAGAAAATACATGGAATTTTAAGTACTAGTAATTAGATGGAATTATTGAATTGTCTTAGAAGTGTAAGCGAATCTCTTATATTTAAGCTAGCGAGTAAGTTCTTGTTTTTTGGCAATGCAGCTGTTGCGAGCGGTTGTTAGTTGATTTGTACCTTTCGCACGCACCGTACGCACGCCGCCAGCCTCTCCGCGTTTGCCAGTCCACCAATAAATTGTACTGTTTACGAAGTTGCAATTTGTTTAATTGTGTTTGCGTGTCGGTTCGGTAGTTGTTTTTTGGTGATTTCCCCTGGATCTGTTGGTCTTAGGAGAAATCTGGAGTTGGCCCGCCTGGATTTGTGGATTTTAAGTGGATTTAACAAGGTAAAATGCCCAGAATTGAGCCCATGAGCGACTCGAAGGAAAATATTAAAAACGAATTAAAATAAAATAAAAGAAAAAACATAAATAACAATAAAATTTTTATTTAAATTGTGTCATTTAATGTATTCATACACGCATATACATATTTGGTGGTGGGTTTTGACCTTTGCTTCATACTTTCGGTTCAGTTCATGCAAGAAAGCAAAAGCGCGGTTATCAGGTGTAAGCATACAGTTGGTGGAGTTTAGCTTGCGTTACTTTATTTTACTTGTTCGTTTTTATACTCTCTGCAAGAGAGAGTATATTGGGTTTGTGAAAAGTATGTAACAGGCAGAAGGAGGCATGGCAGACCCCATAAAGTATATATATTCTTGATCAGCATCACAAGCCGAGTCGATATAGCCATATCCGTCTGTCTGTCTGTCCGTTCGTATGAACAAACAGATTTCAGAGATGGTAAGAGCAACAAGTTTGAATTTAGTCTCTATCGACTCGATATTAAGTCAGTCAATACAAGAATCTTTTTTTTTTCGACGCCCCGTTCGCCCACAATAAGCAAAAAACTACAAGCACATCGTAAAAAAGTGATGTTTTACGCGAATATCTTAGTAACTATGGCACTAAATAACACCAATTTTGGTATGCAGGTTCCTAAAGATAGCATAAATGCATTGTCATTAAAAAATTTTGGTTGCCACGCCCCTTTTTCTCAAAAGAAATAAAACAATTTTCAAACTTGAATGTAATTTTTAAGGCATATGTTCTTATCGTACAGTTTTGTAATTTCACATTCGGTTGAAGTCAAATTATATTAAACTATTCTGAAAGTTGCAGATAAATCGGACTATAAACAAAAGAGCTAGACGCGTAACAAACTTAATAATTGAACGCAATGACAATGCATGTGTGCAAGCGAGACAGAAACATACAAGCATATGAACGAACGTTTACGCTGCTCGTGCGGCGGCAGCGCTACTCGCGAATGCTGCCCGTGCCGACCAATTGTATGTGTATTACATATATGTACATACATTTGTATGTATACGCATACATAGAATGTCAAACGTATATGTATGTGCATACATACAAATACATGTATTTGTTTCAAAGTGTTTTATTGCAATTACTATCAATTGACATACCCAGATACCGACTTTTTTAAAACAATCGGGAATAAAATGCAGAGAGTATTCTACGGTCGGGAGTGCTCGACGGTACTTTTCTTTCTTGTTAGTTTCGCTTGTGTCACCGCGGCTTATACCTACACATAAGCGCTAGCAGACATATATATGTACGCTGAGCAGCTGCAATTCGTATAGTTGTTGTTGGCAAATCGTTCGCCTACATAGGCATGTGCTGTTGTTCTTTTGCATAGAGCGCAATCCACTCCTGTATAACTAAATTCAGCCGAATATCGCTAATTAGGTGATTATCGTTGAAGTTCTGAGTTTGAGTGGCTATTTGCTTTTTGTTACTGCCAGCGCATATCTGCATACGCTGTGTTGCTTTAGCTTCTCTTATCTCTGTGATTCGAGAAGTCTACTTAGTCAGCTGATTAATTTTATTCATCTGATTATCTTCGTTAGCCAACGGTGTTGATCGGCTAACTATCTTTAATCAGCTGATTATCTTTAATAAATCATCATAATCATCTGATCATTCTATCGGCCAACTATCTTTAATCATCTGATTATCTTGGTTCATTCGATCTCTTTATTAGCTGATTATTTCTGGAGATAGTACACTTACGTGCACTAAAACAGATCCAAATTTATAAAAATGTAATATGGCGCACAAATCGGATCTAAATGAAATCGTTCTGGTTGACGAGTGCTCGTTAGTGCTCGTTAGTGCACGTTTAAGCCATTTATTTGCGACATTAGAAAAAGTAGTGAGCGACATCGAGAGACAACGGAGTTCACTCGTTAATAAAATGGTGAACCCGAGCAAATTCGAGATTCAGTGCCGGCTAGACATTCTTAATTCATGTGTTTCTAAAGCCATGGACCTTCAGTCAGAGATCGATGCAATAGATCCTGACAATACTAACCGCGCAATGCTGGTGGAAACGTGTATTCTGGCCCGATCGTCTTACATGTTTTTGGCCATCAAATGTTTGCAAGAGCTGGGTTTGAGTCATAAGGACACCCACGCTCTTGGTTCAAAAATCATTTGTAACGATTTCTACGTCGATGATATGCTTACTGGAGCCGACAATGTTGAAAGATTAAAAAAGATATGTAACTAAGTGCCCGAAATTCTCGAATCGGGCGGATTTCAATTGGCAGAATGATTTTCGAACTATCCAAAGTTCGTAGAAGAAGGCGGAACTGAGAAACTTTTGAGTTTCAATGATGCCGATTCGACAAAAACGCTTGGCATGAGGTGAACACAAAGATTGGATTCTTTCCAGCATCACTTGGATGAGAGTTTTATAAAGTTAAGTCCCACCAAGCGTCATATATTGTCAGTTGCTGCACGAATGTTTGACCCACTTGGCTTGATGAGCCCGATTAGCATAAGGGCAAAAAATCTGTTTCAAGAACTGTGGAGGAGAACCTCCCTGAACTAGATAGAGTTCAAATTCCCAGATACACTTACGCCAGCTCCGATACAAGCATACAAGTGCACGGATTTGCGGACGAATCCAGTCAAGCATACGGGTGCTGCATCTACATTCGGGCTAACAACGGTATCAAAACCGTCTGCCGATTTCTAACGCTGATTTGCTAGAACTAGTTCAGCGAACAGAGTTCAAGGTTGAATTCGATAAGCTCAAAAAGGGTAAAATTGTGCAACTAAGGTTGCTATCACTGACTCCGTTCATTCATAAGTCAGCCGAGTTTGGACGGAGAATTTCGTTAATACGAGTAGGAGGCAGACTGTTGAACGCGCCATTAGATTATGATGTCAAGTTTCCAGTCCTGATGCCAAAAAATTGTTTGCTTGTGCAACTGTATTTGAGAGAGTTGCACATCGGTAATTGCCATGATTGCTAGTGAATGCTCGAAGAGAATTGTTTTAGTTATAAGCCGAAGTTAATGGAGCAAATTATGGGGAATTTGCCGGCCGACCGATTTTCCGCGGTTCGGCCATTCAACGATTGTGGAATAGACTTTTGTGGGCCAGTCAATGTTTCGCTTCGAATTAGAGGACGAGCACCAATAAAAATGTATACTGCAGTGTTCGTTTGTTTTGCTTCGAAGGCTGTTCACCTGGAACTTGTAGCAGACTTGTCCACTAATGCTTTTCTTTGTACCTTGAACAGCTTCATCGCGCGACGTGGCATACCCGTCCGGCTATACTCGGACAATGCGACCAATTTCATGGGGACGAGCAACCTCCTGAGCGAGTTTCAGGACGCCTTCGACCGGCAGCAGGGCAGGCTGCAGCTATTTGCAGCGGAGCGAGGGATGGAGTGGAAGTTCATCCTGCAGAGAGAGAGGCACTTCGGAGGACTGCGGGAAGCAGCAGTGAAGTCGGCCTAGCATCTGCTAATGCGGCAGATCGGCAGCGCGTCGCTCACCGAGGCCGAAGTCCGAGGTCACCTGGCCGACGTAGAGGCGATCCTAAGCTCACGGCCACTGACACCGCTGGGCAGCGATCCCAGCGACGGAGAGGCGCTCACCTCAGGCCACTTCCTCATCGGACGACTTCCCCAGCGACGGAGAGGCGCTCACCTCAGGCCACTTCCTCATCGGACAGCCGCTTCGTTCGCAGCCGCAAGGGTTCGAGCGGACCACACGAAACAACGAAATTTCGTGCTTTCGCAAGTGGCAGCTGCTGTCCATGCTCAGACAGCGCTTCTGGCAAGCGTGGTCGAAGGACTACGTCCACAGCCTTCAGCAGCGAGGGAAGCGGAAGGAGCCGCGTCGTGGACGTAGCTCCAGGAGACGACGAGCGAATCAGGGTCGCCGGCGTTAAAACGGGCATTGGATTTCTTAAGCGCCCAATTGCGAAGCTAGAGAGGCTTCCTCTAGATTGAAGGCGATCCCTTCAAGGTGGCCGGTGTTAGTTCAAAAGCATAATTAGGCAGTTTAAGAAATTAATGAAATGGTAGTTAAGAAAATACATTGAATTTTTAGTACTAGTAATTAGATGGAATTATTGAATTGTCTAGAAGTGTAAGCAAATCTCTTATATTTAAGCTAGCAAATAAGTTCTTGTTGTCGGCTATGCAGCTGTCGCGAGCGGTTGTTAGTTGATTTATACCTTTCGCACGCACCGTACGCACGCCGCCAGCCCCTCCGCGTTTGCCAGTCCACCAATAAATTGTACTGTTTACGAACTTGCAATTTGTTTAATTTAAAAATACTTAAATTTCGATTCGACTTTTTCAAAGCCCTTGTATAAGCTCATTAGGTGTTCCGTTAAATTATGCTGTTTTCCTGATGTTTGGAAAGCATTTGGTATTATTCCTCTATGTTCTAGTTACTTTGAGCATTCGGCAAGGGAGCCATCGCGATTCCTTTTTATTTATAGTATTTATTACTGATCGGCAATCTTTTACTCACGGGTGCTTATGTATGCCGACGACGTTAAGCCGTCTGTTTATCGTCCACAGAGTCACTCCATCAAACCAAGTTACAAGCTGTTCTTTACAGTTTTCAAGCCTGATGTCAAGCTTATTTATTAAATCTTCACTATAATAGATGGAACGTAATATCCTTCAGTAGGCGACTCCCCTTTTTAAACAATTTTATTTTGAATAGCAATGTATACTCCTTCAGTAGGTGACTGCCCCTTTCTAAAAAATTACATTTTAAATAGCAACGTTCAGCAAAGAATTGACTCGGTCAATAATTGGGATATCCTATTTGATCCAAAGCTTCAGTTTGATAAGCATGTTTTGTAAATTACTAATCGATTTGTTGGTGTAAATTTCTTACATAAACTAAACAACGGTGAAATATATTCTTCTGAATTAATCAGCCAGATTAGTTTCGCTGTTCCGAGCAAATCCACTTGAAACTTTCTTCTCCTCTTTGCTCTCCATAACCCTTTCTAATCTTGTGTAGCAACTATAACGAACTATCTCGAGTTGAAGGTAGTCCTACTTCTATCCCTTTAATTAGAATTTCACTTCTGTTTCATCTGTATAGATTGTAAATGTTCTAAATGTGTTCTAATATAGTGTAACCGCTAAAATTAATAAATTCGTTTCGCGATTTTCGTTTGCCATACGCTATGCGGTGTGCACCTTTGTCATTGCATTGTTCGCTGGCGTCCACGGGCTAACAAGATTGCTGTTTGTTGCTGGCCACTTGAATTAACTGTCTCATTAGTATATTAACGTCCATGTCGCTGGACGCAATGAAGATATCGATAAAAGGGCGTAATCGATACTCACAGTTTGAAATTCGAGTACTCCGAATTGTAAGTTAAGTATTAAGTAGTCAGTCTTGAGTACGCGGTAATTGTAAATCGTTATTCAGACACACTTGCAAAGGAATCGCTTTATATACCGACCGGTTGCTAGTTTCTTCTTTTTCCTTTGTATTTCTCGGCCTGAGTAGGACTTTGTGCGGTACGTAAGCTGTTATTGTAATTTATTTTCACCACAATAAAACCCGCCGCTACAAACAGTACGTCGGCAACAGGATCGCTGAAATTCTGGAGTCCACAGAGGTGACTCAATAGATACCGACCATCGACAACGTGGCGGATGAAGCGACAAGGGTGCAAGGGCGCGCGGACTTCAACCAGGAGTCACAATGGCTCTGCGGATCCGAGTTCTTAAAGCAACCAGAGGTTTTATGCCCTCAGCAAGCGGCAGAAGTTGAAAACAGTGGGACCGTCATGGACGACGAAGAACTTCCATGTGAGTTTGCTCTGGTTACCAGTAATAACCCCTTTATAGAGTCTCAGAGATTCTCGAACTATAACCGACTGCTGAGAGCCGTGTCTTGGGTGCTGAGATTCGTCCGTCGTTGCCGTGAGCAGCAAGATAAATCGGAAATGCGCGGCCTCACAGCAGCCGAGTGCGAGAAAACTGAAGCTGTGCTCATTCGTCGAGCTCAAGGAGAAGTATTCGCCAGCGAGATACGCGATTTGCTGGCCAACAAGCCCATCAGCAGCACGAGCGAGACGAAAAGTCTGCTGCCCTATCTAGATGATAAAGGTGTTCTAAGAGCATCCGGTAGGATGTGTACTATATGAAGCAAGGCGGCCAATCATCCTATCGCATAGGCACGAGCTGACGAATATGATCGTGCGCCACTACCACGTTCGGATGAGGCACCAAAATATGGTCACGATCACGGAAATCAGGATAAAGTTTTGGGTCACAAAACTACGCAGGTGGCGTGTGGAAACTCCATCGGGTCAAGCCTCGACCACCTCTAACGGGTCCTTTGCCGGAGGACCGCGTAGAGCCAGGAGGATGGCCATTTGAATGCACTGGCGTGGCCTATTTCGGACCGCTGCTTGTGTCAGTCGGCCGTCGTCAAGAGATGCGATCGGTAGCTCTGTTTACCCACCTTAAAACGAGAGCAATTGGAACTGGCCCACGACATATCGACAGATTCGTGCATAATAGCTATGAGGAATTTCATGTGCATTTCGAAGCGATAACGGCAAAACCTTCATGGGAGCTGACAATGAAGCCAGACGATTTACGGAGGAGTATGAGGCAGAGAAGATCCAGGAAGAGCTATCGGCCAGGCGCTTCAAACGGATATTTAGATGGTGCAGTGTGTGAAGAAAGTAGCGCCTAAGGAACATGTGCTGCATAGTTTCTTGACTCGTTAACTCCCGCCCGCTTACGCATCTGCCAATAACAATCGACAAGGAGGCACTTTTAACCCCGAACGACCTGCTGACAGGAGCGCCGATCATCCTAGACACGCCCAGCGAGGGCCAGCCATTGCGCAAACTATGCGCGATAAGGAAGCAATGGCGTATGGCACGTTTGTTGAGGGACAGGTTCTGGAAACGCTGGAGAAATGGTGAGCTCGCACACAACCTATCGAAGAGGTGTACAGAGTAGTGGATGGAGTACCTCGACGAGCAGCAGTTAGGATCGTGGACAGTGATCGAGTTCACATAATCATGAGTCCCGTCTCCAAGCTGGCAGTCTTGCTGTGTGTGATGCTGCGCTTAACGGGGCCGGAATTAAAATCAATATATCAATTGATAATACTTGCAGTAAAACACGTTGAAACAAAAAAATCTGTTTGTATGTATGCACATACATATACATTTGACATTATATGTATGCACATACATATAAATGTTTGTATATGCTATAAATATACCATCAGTCGGCAAGGCCAACGTCCAGCGGGCAGCGCTGCCGCTACACATGCAGCGTAAACGTTCGCTCACATGTTTGTATGTTTCTGTTTCGCTTGCACACATGCATTGACATTGCGTTCAATTATAGACTTTATTACGCGTCTAGCTCTTTTGTTAATAGTCCGATTTATCTGCAACTTTCAGAATATTTTGTCTCCAAACGAAACTTGAACTACAATACTGTACGATAAGAGCATAAGCCTTAAAAATGACATGAAAATTTGAGAACTGTTTTATTTCTTTTAAGAAAACTGGGCGTGGCAACTTTGATTTTTTCCGAAGTGCCTAGTTTTAAGATCATTGTGGGCGAATGGGGCGTGGCATCGGAAAAAAAAAATTCTTGTATTGACTGACTTAATATGGAGTCGATACTGACTAAATTTGAGCTTATAGCTCTTACCATCGCTGAGATCTGTTTATTCATACGGACGGACGGACATGGCTAAATCGACTCGGTTTGTGATGCTGATCAAGAATATATATACTTTATGGGGTCTGACACGCCTTTTTCTCCCTGTTACATACTTTTCACAAACTCAATATAAGTTCACAAACAAGTTAACGAACAGCCCTCGCGCTAAGTTTGGAGCAACCCGTGCAATCAAATTGCCAACGTCTCGGATGTCAATGCACTGCCCAAACAGTGGCATTGACAGCTTTCGCTACTATTTCACAATCGCAGACATTGTAACGTGAACGTAAATATACTGACATAGCTCGGCGTTCATGAGTCGCGGGCATGATCGCTTATATATTTAGATTTCATTAATAACTATATAGACAATTTTAAATAACTTTGTGTTCAAAGACAAAAACAATTTCACAGCCAAACATTCTGTTTACTTATTTCTGCGCTTGTGAAATTGTTCTTCTAATTTAACGCCGTTGCTTGCGCTAACATTTTGTTTGTGTAGAATTTATCTCACTGCTATCTTCGTGCTCTCTTTTTTATTTACGCTCTCGCCGTGCTCTCATCTACCGCGCTCTTTTATCTTGTTTCTGGGGTTGGCCGGTAATTCTGTATGTTTTCTCTTTCTCGGTCGCCGCGTCTGCGCATAATTTGCTTTTGTGCATTAACTTTTTAAGTAAACATCAGTAGCTATGTGAAAATGTTTCACATGAAAAATGTGCGAGCCGCAACGGCCGAATTATTGACCTGAACGAGTCTAAATCAGGTTTAAAGTGGACATGTTAAGCTTGTAGGGATGTCGAGAGGGATATGATGGGCTTCATGAGACACACTAGAAGAGGCTTTGGGGACCTATTTGGCAGATTTAATTCTATCCGATGGTTTCGCTGCTCTGGATAAAGAATTCAAGGATTTACAATTCATGGATGATTCTCCAAAGCGTAAAAAGGCCAATTTTAGATTGTCGATTGGCCCTAATGAACTTTCGGTCCCTCCGCAGGTTTGTCCTCCCACTTTGTCCACACCTTCATTAATAAAGTTTTCATCCCCATCTTCAAATGTAACAGTTAGTAGGGATGATAATTTTATTTTACCCACAGAAGTTGTCCCGACAAACCCCAAAGAGCTTTCGATTCGTTAACTGCCAACAATGTTGCAGTTGACGAACCAATTAATGAGTCTACCACAATTACACAGAAGTAACTACAGTGTCTAATAAAAAGACTCTTGTAGGAGTTCCACCAAAAAAGCAAATATTTGTATCCAGGCTTGCCTCTAGTACCACATCGGATGATGTCAAGGGTTTATTCAGGCTAAATCAGAAGCCAAAATTACGGTGGAAAAATTTCAGTTCTCATATCTTCCGGAAATTTCCTCATTTAAAGTAAGTGTCCCTGCCAAATATTTCAGCACAATTTGCTGTAAAGAATTTTGGCCAGACCACCTAATAATAAAAGAATATACAGCAAAGAAAAAAAATCAGACTCCGATTGCACTGCCTCTCAAACCTATTTCGGCCTCTGACTAACTTCCTCCCTCTCATTTGCCTATCAAAATGTTAGAGGTCTTTGTAGTGAGCTAAGTAATATCTATAGTCTATCATTTCAATTTCAAGTCGTTGTCTTTTTTGAAACATAATTAAGGCCCGATATTCTAAACTCTGAAATTCTATCTAATAAATTCTCTATCAATAGAAAAGATCGTGCATCTCGCCGTGGTGGTGGTGTGCTTACTGCCGTTGATGTTAACTTATCCTCTGAAATCCTCTGAAGAAGCAATAATCGATGGCTCTATAGATATTGAATTTGTTCCTATTAAGTTATGCCTAAATAAGATTAGTGTTTTCATAACTTGTTCCTATATTCCTTCATTTTCTGACTCTTCTCTTTATTTAATTTATTTATCAGCTGTTAAATCAGTCTCCTCAATGCTATCCAATCATGATTTTCTTGCAAAGCGGCGATTTTAATATTGCAGGAACTACATGGACTTCGTGTCCTGACTCTGCCGTGTTGACCCCTACGACCCAGCACGATTTTTAAATGGTTTGTTTGGGATTTCATTGTTTCAGATCAATTCTATCCAAAATTCATTAAATACAATGCTCGACTTGATTTTTGTTTTGGATCCATCCTGCTTTTCTGTTTCCCGTACTACACCCTTATCCTATCCTGAAGATCCTTATCATCCGACTTTGGAGGTGTTGATTGATTAACCTGTTAAGGTGACTAGTACTAGAAGTAAATCTACTAAGCGTTCTCGTCAGTTTCAAGACACCGATTTTAACAGGTTAAACGAACTATTATCCGAGACTGAGTGGTTCCAGCTGTTCATGTGTAGAGATATGGATAGTGCAATCACATTTTTTATTATACTTTGAATTCCCTACTCGATGTTTGTGTTCCGGTTTGTGTGCCAACTAGGTCTAACAAGCCGCGAGTTAACATTGCTTAAAAATAGGAAGTCGAGATTTTATAAGAGATTCAGGGAAACAGGCTCTTCCGTGTATCTTTCTCGCTATCTTATTGCTTGATCTGATTTCTCTGTTTTGAATGACCGTTGTTATAAGGAATACCTTACTGACTGTGGGCAACAGTTACGTTTATTCGAAGCGTGAATCATCAACGCTTCTATCAAGTGTAGACTTTGAAAGAAAAACTCCTAGCTCAGATCAAGCTTTCGCCGATTTTTTTGCCGATTTTTTTTCAAACTACTTATAGTGTGCAGGATTATATTTCTAATTCACCTTAAACTTATCGTGTTAATTTCTTTAATTATAATTTCGCACCTATAATCACTGAAAAATCGCTTTTACTTAATTTAAAAGCTGTTTAATATTTTTTTCACCTGGACCGGACGGAGTCCCAGGCTGTGTGCTAAGAATCTGTGCAGACGGCCGTTTAAAACCGCTGTATAAATTATTTACATTACCTGTTGAATCATGCTGTTTCCCTGTAGTTTGGAAATCATCTTACATTATTCGTCTTCACAAAAACGGAAATAAATTCAATGTCTGCAACTATATTTCCAAGTTGCCTGCTATTTCTAAGACATTTGAGAAATTAATAACTTCTTAACTGCGAAATTTCTGTAGATTTATGATTTCACCCTGCCAGCATGGGTTTGTGAAATATAGATCCACTACCACTAACCTGTTAGAGTTCACATCGTTCGCTTTACAGGGCTTTGATAAAAAATTGCAAGCTGACGTCATTTATACAGATTTTAGCAAGGCTTTTGACTCCTTAAGTACAGCCTCTTAATACTTAAATTCAAACTTTTGGGACTTTTTTATAACTTTATTTTGTGGATTTCGAACTACTTAAGTTCTAGAACACAACAGGTTTATTTTAATGAAACACTATCGAAGTCCGTTCAAATTTCTTCGGGCGTTTCACAAGGAAGCCATCTCGGTCCTTTGTTATTTGATCTGCCATCAGCAATCAGTCACTCTCGGGTGCTCATGTATGCCGACGACGTTAAACCAGGTTACAGTCTGATCTTTATAGCTTTCAAACCTGGTGTCAAGCTAATTTATTCTAAACAATTATATTCTGAATGGCAACTCCCTTCACAGAATTGATTCGGTCATTGATTTGGGTATCCTAACGGATCCAAAGCTCGAGTTTGGGAGGCATGTTTTATCAATTACTAACCGTGCTTCTGGTGTCCTGGGTTTCATAAAGAGCTGGTCAAAAGAATTTAATGATCCCTTTTTAACAAAAACACTTTTCACTACCTTGATACGTCCTATTCTTGAATATGGATCTTGTATTTGGTCTCCCCAATACAGGATTTATCAAGATAGAATAAAATCAGTACAAAAACAATTCTTTTTGCTCAAGGGCCCTTAACTGGAATACTAACACACGCTTGCCATCTTATCGTAGTAGACTTCTGCTATTAAATCTTCCTTTTCTTTCTTTGTCTGATCGTAGGACAGTGCTCGGTGTAATCTTCTTACACAAACTAATTAACGGCGAAATTTATTCCACTGAATTAATTAGCCAAATTAATTTCGCTGTGCCGATCAGACCCACTAGAAACTTTCTTCCCCTTTCTCTTCAACCCTGTACTACTAACTTTGCTATTCATAACCCTTTCCGAATCTTCTGTAGTAACGACAACAAACTTTCTTGAGTTGTAGGTAGTTCTACTTCTATCCCTTTAATTAGAGATTCTATTCTTTGTCACCTGTCTAGATTTTAATTAATATAGTTTACATAAATTATTATATATTTTGTCGTATTGTAATGTATTTTGTTTATATTATAATCGTTTTAACTAATAAATCCGTTTCGCGTTTTTCGTTAGCCGTACTTTATGCGGTGTGCCCCTCGGTCGGTTGGGAGGGAGGTGGCTGCATTATTTGCAGGGTTGCGCGCGTTAACAAGCACGCCGCTTGGTGTTGTTGGGCCACTTGAATGTACTGTCTCGTTAGTACATCAACGTCTAATTAAAAAACATGTAAGTGACTGTTCAGCAGCAACAGGAAACTGAATCGAAAAATTGAATAAAAATAAAACTTAAGTGGCAGCGCGAATATAAGCACAAAGTAAACTAATAAATGAGTTCGATGAATGAATTTGAACCAAAGTTTAACTGTGTGCAAGTTTATTGTTGATTTTCTCCTAGTTGTTTGCTTCCCGCGAACTGCTAATGAGCTGGACCTATAGGGACATTAAAGTTGAATTCGACAGTGACGAAGGAAATTGTTTAGGCTTTGCACCCCACACATTTAACCAAACAGAAATGGACCACACAGAAGTAGAAGCTCTCAGCAGCGTTCTTATACAACAACAACAAATCAGATATGAAATGCACACCGAAATTCAGGCATTGAGAAATCAAGTGAGCTCTCTTAGAATAGAAACGCCTCAATTGCAAGTATATAAATGGGCAACGATCGACCCCAATAGTAGATTTGAGGTCAGGCTAGACGTTGCGAAATTAGTGCCGACTTTTAGTGGTGACTACGAAGAATACGTCTCTTGGAAACAAGCAGCCATAGAGATATACCAAAGTTTCAAACGTTATAATGGGAGTGAAACGCATTACCAAGCTGTGGCTATTTTGAAAAATAAAGTCTGTGGCGCTGCGAGCGCAGTGCTTACATCCCACAGCACTGTGATCAATTTCGATACAATCACTGCTAGACTTGATTCCACACACGCAGACAAAACTTCTCTGGTATCCTAAGACAGCGACTAGAATTAGTCAGGCAAAGGTGACCTAGACTTAATGCACGTCACAAATAAAATTGCTATGCCTCATGGTGAACAGGAGGCAGCTATTCTTAATGCAGAAATTAGGAACGACGCCCTGCACGCTTTCATGGCAGGCCTTAGGAACCCCCTCAAAGCACTGGTTATACCAGCGCAGCCTAAAGATTTGCCATCCGCTTAAGCGTTGGCTCGCGAGGCTGAAAATAACATAGAATAGCGGTTGAGGATTGGAATCATTCAGGGGACGCTAAAAGACACGGAAATCGGCCTTTGCCGAGACAAGGAAAAAACTTAAAAAAAAACCCACATTTCAAACAGAATCAAAGCAAAACCCAACAATTTGGACCAAGTCCAAGCAACAAAACTCCAGACCAAGAGCAGAGCCAAGTGCAGCTCATGGACATTGATCCGTCAAGCTCCAGGTTAATTTATGTAAAACCCGTAAATGAGTTAAAAAACCAACCACCTGTCGACATCGCAGGTGTGATCCAGTAAAATCAAAGAAAAAATTTTCCAGGAACAATTTTGGAAAAATTGCTTTTTTTTATTTTAACTCTTTATTGTACTTTTTCTCCGATTTTGACGCGGTCTGTTTTATTTGATAGGGTAAACGAAATATTTTTTCTGCTTTTTTCGATTTTTGGGTATTTTGGCTAAAAAAGAATAAAAAGGATGCGTTGCATATTTTCATCATATGCACAAAGGGCTACAATTTGTACAGTAAATGAATTAAATAAAAGAAACAAAATATACAAAACAAAAGTAAGAAACATAGATTATTTAACAAAAATATTTAATTTATTTTTGTTAAATAATCTATGTTTCCCAAATTACTTTTGTAAGAAAAATATAATTCATTTTTTTTTTTAAATTTGCAATGCAAAAATTTGCTACACGGGTCTCTTTTATAAATCGCAAAATTGGAGGGAAAATTGTCGAAATGTATACAAAAACATATGATAGTGACACCAAACCTTTAAAAATAGAAAGAACCAACTGTCCAGTATACCTCATATCAGTAAAAGGTTTCTTTAAGGGCCACACTTTATTTTACGTGGAAAAAGCCTACCCATTACAGATATGCATCACAGACTAATAAAGCGTTAAATTCTCGCGACACATTCGATGCTATAATAGGCTTTGATCTGTTATTACAGGCGGGGGCAACTTTAAATTTACACAGTAATAATATAACCTATGGCAATACGACGGAGATATTACAACACCACTTATGCGATAGTGTACATTTCACACGCATAGACGACATAATAGTACCCGATGATGTAAGGGACAAGTTTTAAAAGTCATTCTGGAAAGGATTGGAGCATTTTCGACCTCTAACGATGTGTTGCCGTTCAACACTTCGGTTTTTTCCACAATCCGCACCGTTGACGACAAAGAGGTATATTCAAAATTGTACCCGTACCCTACAAGCGTAGCTGATTTCGTCAACAACGAAATCGCCCAGTTACTGATAGATGACATTATAAGACCATCACGATCTGCGTTCAATAGCCCTACATGGGTAGTTGACAAAAAGGGTCCAGACGCTAATGGCAGCAAAAACAAACGAGTCGTCATTGACTTTCGTAAGTTAAACGAGCGAACCATTGCCGACAGATACCCAATGCGAAGTATTCCAACGATTCTAGCGAATTTTGGAAAAGCGAAATTTTTCACAACACTAGATTTAAAATCAGGATACCACCAGATTTATCTAGCTGAAAAAGATCGCGAGAGTACGGCATTCTCAGTAAACGGCGGAAAGTACGAATTCTGCCGGTTACCCGTTGGATTGAAAAATGCGGGAAGTATCTTTCAAAGGGCAATTGATGATGTTCTAAGAAAACAAATCGGTAAAATATGGTACGTCTATGTTGTTGACGTGATAATATTTTCGGAAAGCGTGAAAGAGCATTTCTAACACATTGGCATAGTACTCCAACGGCTTTGCGACGCCAACACGAGCGTCTAGAAAGAAAAAACCAGAATTCTTTAAAGAGAGCGTTGAGTATTTAGGTTTCATTGTCCCAAGTAATTAAGTGAAAACCGTCCCCGAAAAAATCACAGCAATACAGGAATATGCCGTACCAAAAAACCTTCTTGCATTAACATTGTTTTTGGGCCTTGCTAGCTACTACAGGGCTTTGATCAATCGCCAGACCTTTGACTACCATGCTTAAGGGAGAGAACGGCATAGTAAACAAAAACACATGTCGAACAAGAAAGAAAGGTACAGTCGAGCACGCCCGACCATAAAATACTCCCCGCATTTTATTTTCGATTATATGGTAATATTATTAAATTCGGTATTGGGATATTACAATAGACAGTACTTGCACTAAAACATGTTGAAACAAAAATATTTGTTTATATCTGTATGTGTACACATACATATACATTTGAATTTATAAATATACACAGACATACATATGTAATACATATACTATTGGTCGGCACGGCCCGAGTATAACAGAAAAGCGTTGCAAAAATCATATCTCTTGAACCAATAAAGCTATTTGAAAACAAGAAAGAAAAGTACAGTCAAGCACGCCCGACTGTACAATACTCTCTGCTTTTTATTCCCGATCATTTTAATAAAATCTTTATCCGAGAATATCAACTGATAGTAATTGCAGTAAAACACATTGAAACATAAACATCTGTCTGTATGGATGCACATACATATGTATAAATTTGACATTATACGTATGCACACACAAATGTATGTGTGTATATATAATACATATACAATTGGTCGGCACGGCCAGCATTCGCGGGCAGCGCTGCCGCTAGACAAGCAGCGAAAACGTTCGTTGTATATTTCTGTCTCGCTTGCACACATGCAGTGACTTGCATTCAATTCTAAACTTTGTTACGTGTCTAGCTCTTTTATTTATTGTCCGATTTATATGCAACTTTCATACTTTCAACTGTCCATCTGTCCGCCCGTATGAACAAACAGATTTCAGAGATGGTAAGAGCTACAAGTTTGAATTTGGTCAGTATCGACTCGATATTAAGTCAGTCAATACAAGAATCTTTTTTTCGATGCCAACGCCCCCTTTTCTTGAAAGAAATTAAACAATTTTCAAATGGGAATGTAATTTTTAAGGCATATGTTCTCATCGTACAGTATTGTAATTTCGAATTCGGTTGGAGACAAATTATATCAAACTATCCTGAAAGTTGCATATAAATCGGACAATAAACAAAAGAGCTAAACATGTAGCAAAGTTTATATTAAACGACATGTCATGCATTCGCTGCTTGTGTAGCGGCAGCGTTGCCCGCGAATGCTGGCCGTGCCGACCAATGCATATGTATTACATATACACACATACATAAGTATGTGCATACATACATATGTTTTTGTTTCAACGTGTTTTATATCAAGTACTATTAATTGATATACCCGAATACCGATTTTACTAAAATATTAGGAAATAAAATGCAGAGAGTATTATACGATCGGGCATGCTCGACTGTACTTTTCTTTCTTGTTATTATTGACAAATATATTCTGTGTGAGTTTCATTAGGATTGCTTGGTCAACGCAAAAGTTATTCATATAAATTCGTTATTGACCGATTGTCCCTATGGGAGCTATAAGATACAGTTGTTCGATTTGGATTACACTTGGTCAGTATATGAACTCCATAGACGGGTATATTTTGCGTAAATTTTGTTTAGATAGCATTGCAAACAAAAAAGTTTTTTATACTAAAACATGCTATTTTTACCTGTTTTTACCTTTGTATGAACATAGAACGTCCTAAAGTGGGCGTGTCTAAAAACAAAAACAAACTTGTACTGCTTGGGCATTTTATCTTTCATTTGCGACCTCTCGGGCCTTTCTAGCTCTTATAGTCTCTGAGACGCTTTTGTTCACACAGACGGACAGACGGACGGACGGACATGGCTATATCGACTCGGCTAGTCATGCTGATCAAGAATATATGTACTTTATGGGGTCTGCCATGCCTCTTCTTCCTGTTACATACATTCCAACGATAACGATATACTCTTGTACTCTACGAGTAACGGGTATAATCAATATCCTTTTAATATAAAACAAGAAAGAATGCTATAGTCGCCTCGCGACTTTAGGATACCCGTTACTCAGTTTAATTATATTATTAACAATTTAATATATTATTATACCCGTTACTCGTAGAGTAAAAGGGTATATTGTATTCGTTGCAATGTATGTAACAGGGAGAAGGAGTCATGGCAGACCCCATAAAGTATATATATTCTTGATCAGCATGACTAGCCGAGTCGATATAGCCATGTCCGTCTGTCCGTCTGTCCGTCCGTCCGTCTGTCCGTCTGTGTGAACAAAAGGATCTCAGAGACTATAAGAGCTAGAAAGGCCCGAGTGGTCGCAAACGAAAGATAAAATGCCCAAGCAGTACAAGTTTGCTTTTGTTTTTTGACACGCCCACTTTAGGGCGTTCTATGTGCATACAAAGGTAAAAACAGGTAAGAATAGCATGTTTTAGTATAGAAAACTTTTTTGTTAGTAATGCTATCTAAACCAAATTGACACAGAAAGTACACGTGTACTACGTATACTGACCAAGTTTGATCCAAATCGGACAACTATATCATATAGCTCCCATAGGGACAATCGGTCAAAAATACGCTCCAAATATGAATTTATATGAATAACTTTTGCGTTGGCCAACCAATCGAAGTGAAACTTACACAGAATATATCTGTCAATAATATAAACATATTGACTAAGTTTCATCCAAATCGGACGACTATATCGTATAGCTCCCATAGGGACGATCGGTCAAAAATACGCTGTAAATATGATTTTGTATGAAAATTTTCTGCGTTTCTCAAGTCATCTGAATTAAAATCAATAGGGTCGATTACCTAACCGATTGTAATATTATTAATATTATTAATAATATATTATATTGTTAATAATATAATTAAACTGAGTAACGGGTATCCTAAAGTCGCGAGGCGACTATAGCATTCTTTCTTGTTAAATTTTAATTATTACCATCAACTTCAATCAGGAGTGCGGATGTAGAGATGCCTGTTCTTATTCTTCGTACTTGCATGTTAAGCATAAGGTCGGTGGTTCAAACGCCGCGGCGTTCACGGACATTTCGCTAACTTTTGTTATTTAATTAAAAACTATTACATGTAAATGCAGATAATCGGGATCTGCTCAAATGTAGGGCGTGGTGCAGATGCTAGCGTTCTGACCCGTGTGTGTGAAGTCGCAGGTTCGAATCCCGTCTGTGAATAATTTGTTTTATTTTTGTTTTTTTTTTTAATTTCAATTTTAACTGAAAATTTAAACTTACTGACAAGAACGTAAACGCGTTTTATTGTGGTTTCCCAACCTTGGCTAGTTTTCAGCAAGAGCTAGTATCACTCTTCAGGACAACGAAATTTTGGCACTGCAAGCATATGGTAACCGATGTTACCGCCAAAAGTGACCAAGTTGAAATTTTCAATAACGAACATTATCGCGCTCATAGAGCAGCGCAGGCAAATATAAAACAAGTCCTGCGGGAGTATTATTTTCCAAAAATGACCAGATTAGCGAAATAATGTCTAATTGCACAACATGCACCACCTGCAAATATGACAGCCACCCACCATCGTATACCGGCGAAATGATACATATTGACAAATTTTCTACTGATCAGAAACTGTTCATGGCATGTGTTGATAAAATGTTTAAAGTTAGCCATTGTGCAACCTCTACTATCACGAGCAATAACAGACATTACCATATCCGTATAACAATTGGTCAACATTTTTCCAAAAATAAAAACAATTTATTGTGAATTCAGAAACGATTACGTCGCTACTAAAAAACCGATTCAATATAGATGTAGTAAACACGGCTCCATTACATAGCTGCTCAAACGGACAGGTAGAACGTTTCCACAGCACACTATTAGAAATAGCCAGATGCATTAAAATCGACAAAAAACTTAATGATACAACGCAGATAACAGTAAGAGCAGCAATAGTATACAATTGAGCAATCCATTCAGTCAGAAACCATAAACCAATAGACCTAATACACACACAAAATATTGAACTACAAGAAAAAATCAAGGACAGAATAATCAAAACCCAGCCAGATCAGCTCACCAGATGTAACGCAGATGTAGGCAGAATTGGTTATTCGATGTAGGTGTAGGGTATTCATGAAAAGATTAGAAAACAATCTAACCCCACTGTATTCCGAGAGACGCGTACAAACAGACCTGGGAACGTCTGTACTTATTAGGGGGAGGTCCATAATGACAACCTGAGGTAAATTTATAAAAATAGGTTTCGCACAATTACTATAGTTCTGCTTTACATTTCCTACAGATTGATCATGATAGCTCTGTCAATTCTAACCAAGCGGGGGCGCGGATCACCGATTTCTCAAATGCAAAATACATCCCTGTGCTAGACAGTTTACCATGTTTTACTATGGGAACAACGTAACTTCATAAGACACTCAACTAATTTGACCGAATTCACGAATATCATAGATGATACTGTAAATTTGTCAGAAATCTTTTGGAATAAGATATAGAGAATGTCCAAAATTTATTGTCCGCTTTAATGATTCACCACAGGATAGCAAGAAGTTTAGATTTCTTAGGCACAGCACTGAAAGTTGTGGCAGGAACGCCTGATGGGGCAGATTTGGAAAGAATTCGAGTTACAGAAGCACAATTAATAGAATCAAACAAAAGGCAAATAATAATCAATACAAAAACTCAAAGTTAAATCAAACTAATAAACTAACAAGAAAGAAGAGTACAGTCGAACACGCCCGACCGTATAATACTCTCTGCATTTTATTCCCGATTTTATATAATATATAAACGATTGGTCGGCACGGCCAGCGTGAGCGAGCAGCGCTGCCGCTACACAAGCAACGAAAAAGTTCAGTCACATGTTTGTATGTGGGGCATGCGGGGCGTGGCATCGAAAAATAAAAGATTCTTGTATTGACTGACTTAATATCGAGTCGATACTGATTAAATTCAAAGTTGTAGCTCTTACCATCTCTAAAATCAGTTTGTTCATACGGGCAGACAGACTAGCATGGCTATATCGACTCGGCTTGTGATGCTGATCAAGAATATATATACTTTATGAGGTCTGCCACGTTTCCTTCTGCCTGTTACATACTTTCACAAACCTATTGGGTTTGCAGAGAGTATAAAAATATCAAAAAAGGCAAAAATGTTTGATACCGCACACTTGTATGAAACACTTCTAGCAAGAAATATAATTAATTAATTAATTACAGAAATACAGAACCTTATTCTTACAATCACGCTTGCCAAATCAAATATAATAAACCCAACAGTTTTCGATCATAAAGACTTAATATCTATTTTTACTGAACAGCTCGCAGAGGTCTCCATAGTTATTCTAATGAAAGTATCCAATATTAAAATATTTCAGTCCGATAGTACCATTCATATACTTGGAATTCATAATTTTTCCTGTGCCACACTATAAAACAGTGCTGCAAATTCATGTGAACATAGTAGCCGAATGCAAAGACGGAGTAAATGCAGTCACCGATTGCACCACAACCAACCATGTAACATTCTGCAAACTGGCCAATCACGACACATGTGCTCGCGGATTACACTCAGGCGAATCAGCGACATGCCGCAAGCAACCCAGTCACCTGGAACCCATCATAAGGGTTGATGAGGGAATAATCATCAAAAACGAGCATGCGAGCATCAGTGTAGATGGAGGCTTCACAATGTACTTCAAGGGAACTCATCTTATAACGTTTAAGCACAACGCCTCGATAAACGACACCATTTTTCTTACCCACAGCAAAAATGTCGACAAGATTTCTAGCATTCCGGCTTCCCCTTTGTTAAACATCACGGGACACGTCCATGTGCTGATCCTATCTCTCCGTCGAAGAATAAACGAACACAACTTACACGAAATTCGGGAGCTTACCGAAGATTTAACATCCAGCGGATCTCCCAAGGTCTAGTTTACCATTGAATTTAGATTTAATTTCATATTTCTACTTATGAACTTAGCTTCAGTCTTAAATCCATTCTTTTCTCAACATCAGTTTTGTTCGTACAGCTTAAGCTAACGCTTGTTAATAAACATTGCTCCGGCATTGCCGGCAAAACCTTGATTATTATACATTACATTGCTGAGCCACAACGTCTGTAATTCGAGTACTTAAAGGTATTCGATCATAATATTCATAACTAAACATCGATCTGGCCAATGGTATAATCCGAAGAGGACCACTGGACTGGACGATCTTAATAACTTATACTCTTGCAGAGAGTATAAATAAGAAAGAAAAGTACAGTCGAGCACGCACGATCGTATTTATTCCCGATTGCATTTTATTCCCGATTATATAGTTATGTTAGTTTGATATAAAATTTGTCTCCAAACGAACTTCAAATTAAAATACTGTACGATAAGAACACATGTCTTAAAAATGACATTCAAGTTTGAAAATTGTTTTATTTCTTTTGAGAAAAGGGGGCGTGGCAGCCCAAAAATTTTAGTGGCATTGCATTTATGCTGTCTCTAGGAACCTTCATACCAAATTTGGTATTCCAAAACGGCATAGTTGCTGAGCTATCCGTGGCCGACCCCATATATTATAAAGATTCTTATGTTATATTATTATATTTGGAATGAAAGTTTGTCCATGGTGTATGCAGGTCATGTTCATTTCAAATCTTTGCCACGTCCCCTACGCCCCCGCCAATTGTAACAAGAAAGAAAATTACAGTCGAGCACGCCCGACCGTAGAATACTCTCTGCCCTTTATTCCCGATCATTTTAATAAAATCAGTATCCGAGAATATCAACTAATAGTACTTGCAGTAAAAGACGTTGAAAGACGTTCAGCTCGGAAGTTAAGCCTCTTTTATAGAGATATCTATGGTTTTAGGCCGTGAATTTCTAAGTAATGCGGTGGCGCGGATGATTAGTATTCGATCGTTGAACGGGAGGTCGTGGGTTCGAATCTTGGTCCGTCATCAAAAAGGATATATTTTATTGTGTTGTTTAAATGTGTTGCATTATCGAAAAAAAATTGTTTATTAACAAACAATTGAAAAATTTTTTTAAACTGGTTTTTGATAAAAAAAAAAATTTTTATTACTAAATGAAAACATGCAACAATTGGAGCTATTGAATTATATTCTTTTAAAGGATTGACCGCGACTCGAACCCACGACTTTTGTTCGCCGATCAAGCACTTAACCGGCAACGCCATCACGACACTTGAAAGTTTTCGTTCCAAAACCATACATATAAAAGAGGCTTTACTACCTAGCTGGATAACTATTTTGTCAAAAATAGAATTAAGGTCGGCACGGCCAGCGTCTGCAAGCAGCGCTGCCGCTACACAAGCAGCGAAAACGTTCGCTCACATGTTTGTATGCTTCTGTCTCGCTTGCACACATGCATTGACATTGCGTTCAATTATTAACTTTCTTAAATGTCTAGCTCTTTTGTTTATTGTCCGATTTATATGCAACTTTCAGGATAGTTTTATATATTTTGTCTCCAAACGAATTTGAAATTACAAGACTGTAAGATAAGAACATCTGCCTTAAAATCGGCATTGAAGTTTAACAATTATTTTATTTCTTGTGAGAAAAGGGGGGCGTGGCAGCCAAAAAATTGTAATGGCATTATATTTATGCCTTGACTAGGAACCTTCACACCAAAATTGGTGTTCCTAAGTGTCATAGTTATTGATATATTCACCTAAAACATCAATTTTTTACGAGGTGTGTCTAGATTTTTGCTCATTGTGGGCGAACGGGGCGTGGCATCGAAAAAAAAAAAAGATTCTTGTATTGACTGACTTAATATCGAGTCGATAGAGACCAAATTCAAACTTGTAGCTCTTACCATCTCTGAAATCTGTTTGTTCATACGGACGGACAGACAGACGGACAGACGGACATGGCTATATCGACTCGGCTTGTGATGCTGATCAAGAATATATATACTTTATGGTGTCTTCCTCGCCTCCTTCTTCCTGTTAAATACTTTTTTTTCACAAACCCAATATACTCTCTCTTGCAGAGAGTATAAAAATCAATTTTCACGTCACCATAAATTGAAAACGATTTGAGCTACTCTAATGTGTAGTACCATTATAACTAACCTCACGAAGTTTTGTCCGGAACCATAGCCTATAGCTCCCATTGGACGAATCAGTCGAAAATTTGTGACTTGTATAGAAAAACCCGCACTAGAATGAGTACGGGCCTTTTATGGTCTGCTCGCTCGACTGTAGACTTTCAAACTTATTTTGTGTCAGATCAATAGATTACAAGTAATAAATAGAGCAGTTTGGGACCTCGCGCCGAAGACGGCCAACAAAAAACTATTCTGAGCCGCTGTTTTGGAAAAACAAAATTTTTATACTCTCTGCAAGAGAGAGTACATTGAGTTTGTGAAAAGTATGTAACAGGCAGAGGGGAGCGTGGCAGACCCCATAAAGTATATATATTCTTGATTAGCATCACAAGCCGAGTCGATATAGCCGTGTTCGTCTGTCTGTCCGTCCGTATGAACAAACAGATTTCAGAGATGGTAAGAGCTACAAGTTGGAACTTGATCAGTATCGACTCGATATTTAGTCAGTCAATACAAGAATCTTTTTTTTGTTTTTTATCGACGCCACGCCCCATTCGCCCAGAATGAGCACAAAATTAAACACACCTAGAAAAAAAAATGTATGTTTTTAGCGAATATTTCAGTAACTATGGCACTTAGGAATACCAATTTTGGTATGCAGGTTCCTAGAGACGGCATTAATGTATTGTAATTAAAATTTTTGGACTGCCACTCCCCCTTTTCCCACAAGAAATAAAATAATTTTCATACTTCAATACCGATTTTAAGGCTTATGTTCTTATCGTACAGTATTGTAATTTCAAATTCGTTTGTAGACAAAATATATCAAACTATCCTGAAAATTGCATATAAATCGGACAATAAACAAAAGAGCTAAACATTTAACAAAGTTTATATTAAACGATATGTCACTGCATGTATGCAAGCGAGATAGAAACATACAAACATGTGAATGAACGTTTTCGCTGCTTGTGTAGCGGCAGCGCTGCCCGCGAATGCTGGGCGTGCCGACCAATGTATATGTATTACATATACATACATACATTTGTGTGTGCATACGTATAATGTCAAATTTATACATATGTATGTGCATCCATACAAACAGATGTTTTCGTTTCAACGTGTTTTATTGCAAGTACTATTAATTGATATACCCGAATACCGATTTTATTAAAATATTAGGAAATAAAATGCAGAGAATATTATACGGTCGGGCGTGTTCGACTGTACTTTTTTTCTTTTTTTTTTACCCTGGAAAGGTTAAATAAAGTTGTGTTAAAGCTTTAAGACAATATATTCATTTTATAGCTGCTAGAAATAGGTTTAAAAATTACAGACTTTTGAGGTTTCTACATGGACTTTCGCCCTAAAGTTGCTTTGCTCGAACGATCGAAAAACGATACGGTGACCGTCGTTGATTAGTGACTGAAATCAAATGGATGTTCGGATTATTTAGAAACAATCATATGTTTTTTGGTTAGGTGCTGTTAATTTGATTTTTGCACAAAGTAAACGAACATACCCGAGTATACACATGTATCTTAACAAAATTTGGGGTGGATTAGAAAACTATAACACAACTTTGTTACTATGCAAACATCTAAATTTAACATGAATATAGTTATTTCCTGAAAAAGTTTGGGGTCTTTTACAATTTGAGCATAGGATGCACGAGCTTAAATATGTTCTTATAATTTATCCTTAAACGATTTTAAGGGTATGCGATTATTGAGGTAAGGACAGAAAAGACAGAAAAGCAAGTAAACTCACCTTGGGACAGATATGCCGCGAACTAAATGGGGTTGTGGTGAATGAAGGAATTGTTGCTGTTGTTGGTTTTGATAATGTTGCTGCGGTGAGTTAATTACAGTAGCACCCACCGTGACTGATTCCACAGTTGTAGTTTCCACGAAATTCGGGCTAGCTTCAATTTCTGGAGAGGTATTGTTACTATTTGCGCAACTGTTTCGGGTATTGGTCGACCCACAGCCCATATTTGTAGTTTGAGCGAAGCCTAACGCACTATCATTTGAAGTGTCCCCTGACAAAGGATGCAGTCGTTGCAGTATTCGCTTTCCGGGAACCATTTTGGCTGAGCCTGTCTATTTAGTAAATGTATAAATTTTAATAAAAAAATTTAATTCAATGACTGTGTCTTACCCTAACAATTGAATGTAATTTTCCTGACAGTCCCTTTCCTTGCTGCCTTTTTGACGGTATGCGAAACCCTCTACGATGTATCCGAGGAATCATATTTGAATTTGTAGACACCGTCATACGCCCTAAAAAGGATATAAAAATTAAACTATTTTAATCGGTAAGGATTCATGTAGGGAATGCTACAAAAGTAGGAAATCGAATTTATATATGCCGTAAGTTTTTTAATAACGAATATGCAGTAGGATACAGTTTTGGGGGCAACATACATATATGGTCTTTCATTCCGAATTTGGTGGCTCCAGATTTTATAGTTTTTGAAATGTATCGCTATATCGACTGTTGATACTGATCAAGAATATGTACACTTTTGGACGTCGGAAATGCCTTCTTCTGCCTGATACGCACATTTCACTTCTGATCACCCTTTTTCTCAAAAAAAATAAAACAATTTTCAAACTTGAATTTCATTTTTAAGGCATATGTTCTTATCGTACAGTATTGTAATTTAAAATTTTTTACAGATAAATTATATCAAACTATGTTAAAAGTTCTAGATAAATTGGACCATAAAGAAAAGAGCTAGACACGTAGCAAAGTTTATAATTGCCAAATGTACATATATGTATGTGCCTACATACAAGAATATGTTTTTGTGTCCACGTGTTTTTCTGCAAGTACTATCCATTGTAATACCCCAATTCCGATTTTAATAATATAACCATTTAATCCGGACTGAAATGCAGAGAGTACTTTTCGGTCGGGCGCGCTCGACTATGCTTATCTTTCTTGTTAAGATTTAGATAAAGAAAAATAAAAACTTACTTTTATCAATTGGGAGGCAATCGCTAAATGTCTCACTCTCACTTTGCAGACAAACGAGACCTAAGCACACTCAAATACCAACAGACTACCATGACCCAAAAAGGACAACAGACCGTTTAGGAATTTTATCAAAATATTTATAAACATTTATCCTTGATCCTCAACATGGATAGCTGCATGAACTTAGATCGACAAACTGAGATAGTGATAACAAAATCCTATAAGGACAGATCACTAGATACGTTTATAAGAGGACTACGTGTTGATCTACCACGTTTTTTAGGTATCAAGGAAATAACTGATTTGCCACAAGCCTTGCATTTGTGCCTTAAGTTAGAAAACCAAACCTACAGGACAAACTACGTAAACAATAGACAACAAACCGTAAAATTCAGAAACGTAGACCAAAACCCAATTCCGGAACCTTGTAGGTTCACACCGACATAGCTAAACAACCCAACTTATAGACATCCAACATACTTACCACCTCAGAACCAAACTCCAATTCCTTAACGGAGGCTATTACCTCAAACCAGACCATTCTACACTTATAATCAAGTACAGCCCGGTCATTTCCAAAGAACCCTACAACAGGTTGGTTATCAGCCACAATATTGGCTACAACCGAACCAACCCGATAAATGTCGACAGACTCAACCAGTAGTCCCACCTCGTCCTACTGCAGGCTAGCCTGCAGAACCAATGGACGTTGACCGGAGCTTACAAACAAAGATGGTCAACTTTATGAACCGACCTCAGTTTGAGCCCGGTAAAAGGCCGACATTCGCCGCTAATCAAGATGGGAAAAGACAGAAACTTTTTAATACGGAAGGAACAGAAAATCAAGGACAAAACGAACATGGCTATGCTGTGGCATAAGCCACAATGAAAGACTATGACAGATACGAACAGTAAATGACAGAAGCTAACACCCTGAAAGAATATGACACGAACCTGGCAGAATATATGGATCAGGCCAATTCAAACAACGAACCAAAATCCGCACTATACCCTGATACAGATTTGAATTTTTTAAAGTGAACGACTCGTACCTACCATATTTCGAATGTAGAGTGGGGGGTCACCAATCTTACAAAATTCTTATACCAAAACATGCAACCAATTCAAAACCAAACGAAACACCTTTCCAGACAATAACTTGTAAACTTATTCGTCCTTGAAATCATTTCATGCCATTTTTTGCAAGGATAGCCATAAGGATTTAGAAACAGTAATTGATGTGGCTAACACAGTAATAACAATTAAAGGAGAAAAAAGATACAGATAAAAAAAAGAAAATTTATAGCAGTTAATACAATCATACCCAGGACAGAACATTTAGAAGACGAACTAAAACTAGAACTTGACCAATTGGTCCATAGATATCCTAATCTCTTTGCGGACCCAAATGAAAAACTAACCTACGCTACGAATGTTGAAGCAAAAATAAAAACCTCTACCGATTCCCCAATATACTCAAAATTCTACCAATATCCAATGTCCCTAAAAGATTAAGTGAATAGACAAATCCAAGAGCTGCTAGACAATGGCATTATTCGACCTTCACGGTCACCTTATAACTTACCAGTATGGATAGTTCCTAAAAAACTAGACGCATCTGACGAAAAAAATTTAGAATGGTCATAGACTATAGAAAACTCAATAAATCCACTATAGCAGACAAGTACCCCATTCCCGAGATTAATGAGGTATTAGCTCAACTCGGCAACAACAAACTCTTTTTGTTCGCGCCTTAAAAGCGGCTTTAATCGAATCCCTCTAAAAATGTCAGATATTCCAATTACAGCATTCTCAGTGAATAACGGAAAATATGAGCTTACACGACTCCCATTTGGATTAAAAAATGCACCATCCATTTTTTAACTTGCGTTCGATGACATTCTCAGAAAACACATCGGGAAAATTTGTTACATTTATATCGACGACATCATTATCTTTAGTACAGAAAGGGAATCGCATACAAAAAACCTTTAAACAATTTTCATAATTCTTCAAATGCCAATTGGACAAATGTGAGTTTTACAAAAAGGAGGTCGACTTTTTAGGGTTCGTCATTTCCGACAAAGGCAGTGAAACCAGCCCAAACAAAGTATTAGAAATAGCTAATTACCCACAGCCCAGAACTTTAAAGGATTTAAGAGCAGAAGGTTCATAAGAGATTTCGCTAAGCTAGCTAAGCCACTTAGCTTTTTTTTTAAGAAGGGAAGATAGACGAGTGTCCAAGAACGATTCATAGAAAAACAAAAGCAAGACAGAAAAGTACAGTCGAGCAAAATACTCTTCGCATTTTATTCTCGATCACATGATTATATAATTATTATATATATTATTGGTATTGGGGTATTGCAATATAGCACGGTGAAACAATCACGTCTGTTTGTATATATGCACATTAAATGTATGCATGTATATATATGTAATACATACAAATACCTTTGGTCGGAACGGCCAGCGATGCCGCTACACAACCAGCGTTAACGTGCGTTCATATGTTTGTATATTTCTGTCTCGCTTGCACGCATGTATTGATATTGCGCTCAATTATAAACTTTGTTACGTGTCTAGCTCTTTTGTTTATAGTCCGATTTATCTGGACCTTTTAGGATAGTTTGATATAATTTGTCTCCAAACGAATTTCAAATTACAATACTGTACGATAAGAACATATGCCTTACAAATATCATTCTAGTTCGAAAATTGTTTTATTTTTTTGAGGAAAGGGCAATTGTTAATTTTAGTAGCATTTCATTTATGCTGTCTCTAGGAACTTTCGAACCAAATTTGGTATTCCAAAGTGACATAGTTACTGAGATATTCGACAAAAAGATCGATTTTCTTCGAGGTGACCATAGTTTTTTTGCAATGTGCTGGGACGGTACAGGGCGTGGCAAAGATTTGAAATAAACTTGATCTGCTTGAGAAGCAGACGGATTCTTATTCCAAATTTGGTGGCTCTGTTGATGCTGATCAAGAATATATATACTTTATGGGGTCGGAGAAGCCTCCTTCTGCCTGTTACGCACATTTCGCTTCAGACAAACCAAATAGACACCTCTACTCTTTTTTAGAGTACCGGATCTAAAAAGATATGCCCACCAATTATTATGAAGGTTTTTACTGGACGCCAGGAATACATGGCATTTGAAGATACCGGCAGCGATATACGTTTATACAAGAATCGCAAGCATCCACAGGAGTTTTTCGGTACGAATCAACTTAGGTTCTCCACGGTTTTAAAAAGGTAATTTCAGAATCAAAGGAATGCATTGTAACCGATTTCAAAACGGACGAACAACTCCAAAAGCCATACATTTATTTAGTGCCTGATGAAGTATTGAAGAATGCTGTTCTACTGGGAAGAGTCCAAGAGTCCTAAGAAAATAAATATGAATTTATATATATAGTGACATATTCATACTGATTATGTCTACAAAATTATTTAATAAAAGTACATAAGAGTCTAGCCGCTGAATTGCATATCAGCAGCTATCCGCTAATTTAAACATTCCCAAGCTGCACTTGTAAACAAGTTCGGCAACTATAAACAAAGAATAGCCAAACTGGCGCGTCTCCCCCAATCGATCAGCATCGACAGAGATAACGCGCGGTCAGCATAAATCTTTTCCCACAAATTCCGTTCCCACTGAAAATTGTAAACATTTAAACCCTCAAATAGTTTTCGTTATTAATAAATAAGGAATCATTTGTTAGTCTTAAGCTGTTCGTTAATAAAGCAAGTTGTCGTGAATTAAATCGTTCTGACTCCGTCTTTTAATCTCAGCGTTGCCGTTAGCTTGTGTCGCGGCATTAGTTCGACTAACTTTTACACATCAAATATCTAATTGGCGCAGCCGGTAGGATAACAATAAATTGTGGATCCTGATGCAAAGCTAAGCTATTAATTCTTGTGTCCCGTTTACTGTTATCCGCTAAACAACCAACGTTAAGGCAACCCAAGCGACGGTCAATATCGCGTCAAGTTTTTAAAAGAAAACCTCGACAGTGACGTGAAAACCAAAAATCGCATATTGTCATAGCCACGGATTGTGCACAAAAAAAAAAAAACTTGAAAAACAAATTCAAGAAGACGCGATAGAATTCGAAGAGAAAATAAATCCAGAAATTTCTGGTTATCTCAAAAAAATTCGAAAGTGCTATCTGTGCAAACCAAACAATTTTAACTATAAGTTTACAAATTAAGTGAATAAAATAAAAGATATAACCAACAACAAAAACTAAGAAATAAGAAAAACTTAAAACCAAACACAATAATAATGGAAGGAAACGCAACAACATCTCTGACCGATGCCAACATGGCACAAGTGATCAACCAACTCAAAAATGTTGAGAAGTTCACTGGAGACAAGAACGCTTTATACACGTTCATCAACCGGATCGACTATATTTTGGCCCTCTATATCACCAACGACGCAAGGCAGAGGTCAATTATATTTGGACTTGTGGAACGCTGCATCAGCAGTGAAGTGATGTTATCCCTTGGCGTAAACAACCTGATGACTTGGACGGACCTTCGAAAGCAACTAATACTGAACTACAAGACGCAAACTAAGAATCACATCTTACTGGAGGAATTCAGGAGCACCCCATTTAAAGGCAACGTGCGAGCATTTCTAGAGGAAGCAGAACACCGTAGGCAGACATTAATGAGTAAGCTAGAACTAGAAAATAACACTGACGAGAAAATATTGTATGCGCGACTAATTAAAACTAGTATTGATGACCTTATTCAAAAATTACCAACAAACATTTGCATTCGAATTATAAATTGCGAAATTCCCGATCTAAGATCCCTAATTAACATTCTGCAAGAAAAAAATCTTTATAACGAGCCCTGTCCTAATCTAGCACAAAATAAAGTTAAACAAGAAAAATATTTGAAGCCAGCCGATCAACCAAACCCAAATATTCAAAGATTCCCCACTTTCCTTCAACCAAATCAACCCTATGTCCCATATCGACCCCATCAACCTTATTATCAACCATATTATCAACCATCACCCATCCATACTAACAACAACATTTCTAATCCTAATAATTATTCACCTCAACCAATGCAACAAATACCTATCCCAATTAGACCAACATATTTTACACCAAGACCGAACCTTAGACAGAACCAATTTGACAACAATCGTTTCGGACAAGTAATTCCACAACAAAACGCTTCTAATAGTTCCGGCGTAGCTAACCAACCGACTAAACGTGCTAGACCTGCAGAAAGTGGACAGAGTAAGATGAGCATTGACCAAGAAGCTAGAAATCAGGAAGAATTAAATTATCATGCTTACATCCAACAAGAATATTATAATCAATGCGCTGCTTATCCAGAATATTATCCACAATATTATCAAGCAGAAAGTTACCCACAAAACCCAGACTATACATACACACAGTCAGCCGAACAGGAGACAGAACAGCCAAATGAAATAGAAATCAAGCAAGCCGAAAATTTTCAGCCTCCAGCCTCGGAAACCAGCAATACATAATAATCACTTATAAAGGCAAAAATCTGAAATGCTTAATAGATACAGGATCTACTGTAAATATGATGACATCAAATGTTTTCAATTTACAAGTTCATGACACCGACTGTTTCATTCAAACCAGCAATGGACCTTTAACTATCACAAAGAAAGTTAACGTCCTTTCCAACAACCTGTTCAAGGGCAATAATGAATTTCTTCTACATCAATTCTCCCCAGACTATGATTTATTAATTGGTAGAAAAATGCTTTCAGAAGCACAAGCCGTTATAGATTATAAAACTCAAACTGTTATTTTATACAATAGAAAGTATAAATTAACCAACGATATTCCAATCACAAATCAGAACCATTTCTTAGCCCAACCAAATCCTGAAACTAATCAACATTTTAATAATCCAATTAAAGAAATTTCCGAAGACCAAGAATCCGTAAGCCCTTACCGGTTAGAACATTTAAATGAAGAAGAGAAAATTAATTTAATTGTGTTGTTGAAACAATATCAACACATACAAATTAAAGAAGGCGACCAACTTAGTTTCAGTAATCAAGAAAAACACATTATAAATACTACCCACAATTCAGCCTTACATGCAAAATCATACAGTTATCCACAAGCATATGAACAGGAAGTTGAACATCAAATTCAAGACATGCTTAATCAAGGTATCATACATCCTAGCAATTCCCCTTATTGTAGTCCTATATGGATCGTACCAAAAAAGCAAGATGCTTCAGGTAAACAAAAATTCAGAATCGTAATCGACTACAGGAAATTAAATGAAGTAACTATAAGCGACAAACACCCAATACCAAACATGGACGAGATATTAGGCAAACTAGGCAGATGTAATTATTTCACTACAATTGATCTTGCAAAAGGATTCCACCAACTTGAAATGCATCCAGATTCCATTCAAAAAACAGCTTTCTCTACTAAACACGGCCACTATGAATATCTTCGTATGCCATTTGGATTGAAAAATGCACCCGCAACCTTTCAACGTTGCATGAATAATGTTCTAAGACCGTTACTAAACAAACATTGTCTAGTATATCTCGATGATATAATTGTATTCTCAACATCTTTAGAAGAACATTTGCAATCACTCAAATTAGTTTTCGAAAAGCTTTCTGAAGCAAATCTCAAACTACAACTTGACAAATGCGAGTTTCTAAAACAAGAAACTACATTTCTAGGACATGTCATAACTAAGGATGGAATAAAACCCAATCCCGATAAAATCAAAGCAATCCAGAAATATCCAATCCCCACAAAAACCAAAGAAATAAAAGGTTTTCTTGGATTAACAGGTTACTACAGAAAGTTTATTCCAAATTTTGCAGACATAGCCAAACCAATGACAGCAGTACTTAGAAAAGACTCAAAAATCGACATTAAAAATCCAGATTACATTAGAGCTTTTGAAAAATTAAAACAACTAATTTCTAATGACCCCATTTTAAAAATTCCAGACTTCAAAAGTAAATTCATTTTAACCACTGACGCAAGTAACGTAGCTCTTGGAGCTGTACTCTCTCAAGACGGACATCCCATTAGTTTTATTAGCAGAACACTCAATGACCACGAAACTAACTACAGTGCCATAGAAAAAGAGCTTTTAGCAATTGTATGGGCAACAAAAACAAAATGGTTGTACAAAATGAAAGAACCAAATTCAAAATTAACCCGATGGAGATTTAAATTATCTGAATATGACTTTGACATAAAATTTATAAAAGCATAAGAAAGCCACATAGCGGACGCTCTATCACGAGTAAAAATAGAACAGACTTATTTCGGAGAAGAAACACAACATAGCGCTAACGAAGACAATAGCAATTTAATATTCATTACAGAAAAACCAATAAACACATTTAAAAGACAAATTATATTTTCCAAAGGCATTCCAAACATAAAAAAAGAAAACTACTTTAAAAAATTAATTATTCACATTACATACGATAACATGACTAAAGACAAAGCTGAAAAATATTTAATAGACCATTTTTGCACAAAAACCAGTGTACTGTTTATAGACAGTGATGCAGATTTTGAAATAATTCAAAATGCACACAAAGAAATTATTAACACTAGCCATACTAAAATTCTTCGAAGCCTCATTCAATTAAAAAATATTAACTCCTATGCCGAATTTAAAGAACTTATTTTGAAAACCCATGAAAAGCTCCTACACCCCGGAATTCAAAAAACAAATAAACTTTTTTGTGAAACCTATTATTTCCCTAACAGCCAATTATTAACGCAAAACATAATAAACGAATGTCAAATTTGCAACTTAGCAAAATCAGAACACAGAAACACAAAAATGCCAATGAAAATTACCCCCAAGCCAGAACACTGTCGTGACAAATTTGTAATCGATATTTATTCCTCTGAAGGCAAACATTATCTAAGCTGCATGGACATTTATTCAAAATTCGCTACTCTTGAAAATATTAAAACAAAAGATTGGATAGAATGCAAAAATGCATTAATGCGCATATTTAATCAATTAGGAAAGCCAATATTATTAAAAGCTGACCGAGATGGATTGTAGAATCAATTCTTTACATCTACAATCACAAAACAAAACATGACACAACTGGACAAACTCCTGCACACATATTTTTATATGCAGGACAACCAAAATTAGACACCCAAAAAAAAAAAGAAAAAGTAATAGACAAAATTAACAGTGACCGACAAGAATTCGAAGTAGATACCAGATATCGAAAAGGACCATTACAAAAAGGAAAATTAGAAAATCCCTTTAAAGCTAATAAAAACGTTGAACAAACAGACCCAGACCATTACCAAATTACTAACAGAAATAGAATTACACGCTATTATAAAACACAATTTAAAAAATTAAAAAAAATTAACCAAATTCAAATTCCACAGGTTTCTACATTATAATCATACTATTGTTCACCCACTTTAACATATGTAACACCCAACAAATCCAGATAAATAACCTGGACACGGATCACGGATACTTACTATTTTCGGACAAACCTTTAGAATTACCAACCCGGTTCGAACATCACTCATTGCGAATTAACATAACAGAAATAATCATAGCAAACGAATATTTCCGTAGATCTATTTCTCTATTTAAAAACTCAACACAAATTGATCACTTATACAATAAATTACAGCAAGAACTAAATGGTATAATCTTTCATCATGAAAACCGTAATAAACGCGGATTGTTCAATGCAGTAGGCTCATTATACAAATTCCTTTTTGGTACACTTGACGATAACGACAGAGTAGAGTTCGAAAACAAATATTAACAATCTTTCTTTAAATATTGTTCAAATTAATGAAATAAATGATATAATAAACATAATTAACGATGATTTGAAAAAAATACAAGATCACCAAAACAAGAAAAGCATACAAGATACATTTACTTACCAATTATCACAATTTATAGAATACGTTGAAGACATAGAAATGGGTATGCAATTGTCAAGACTAGGACTTTTTAATCCAAAATTACTAACCTATGACAGACTTGACAGCATCAATAACAGAAACATACTACTAATTAAAACATCTACTTGGATTAACTACCAAGATAACATCATATTAATAGTATCCCATATCCCAATTGACTTTCAACTCACAAACACTATTAAAATTATCCCATATCCTGATCATAATGGCTATCAACTTAACTACATTAGTAGTACTTCTTATTTCGAAAAAGATAATAAAATTTATACCCGAGAAAATGAACCAATAATTGACGAATGCATTACAAAAATATTACTACATACAAATCCAATCTGTAATTTTGAACGAATAAATTCTAAAGAAATGATAAAATATATTGAACCAAATACTATTGTAACTTGAAATTTGACTAATACAACCATAAAACAAAATTGTCAGAAAAATAATGTTAATCTTAATATCCAAGGTAATAAAATTATTAATGTAAATCAATGTAAAATACAGATAAATGATATAATTTTAAGCGATAATTATTTGCAACCAGAAGTTGATCTTACGCCATTGTATCCACCAATAGAAATAATCAAAGTCAAGCCTATAAAACATGATGATATTATTAAAATAATATCCCAAAATAATGTCTTTACACACACAATTATCGTAATCATAATCATTTTATTCATAATCATATTCTTATATCTTAAATACGTATCTTGTAATCCAATAATATTAATCCATAAAAAATTTAAGAAACAAATTCACAAATCCAGCAACGAAACAGAGCAATCGGTCCAGCCAAAAGAACAGCAGCAAGAAGAAACAGTAATCGAGATGACACAATCACCCTTACCAAAATTGTACCCTTCAGTGTCAACTTGACTCACAAGCTCGCCTCTTAAGGAGAGGGAAGTGACATATTCATACTGATTATGTCTACAAAATTATTTAATAAAAGTACATAAGAGTCTAGCCGCTGAATTGCATATCAGCAGCTATCCGCTAATTTAAACATTCCCAAGCTGCACTTGTAAACAAGTTCGGCAACTATAAACAAAGAATAGCCAAACTGGCGCGTCTCCCCCAATCGATCAGCATCGACAGAGATAACGCGCGGTCAGCATAAATCTTTTTCCCACAAATTCCATTCCCACTGAAAATTGTAAACATTTAAACCCTCAAATAGTTTTCGTTATTAATAAATAAGGAATCATTTGTTAGTCTTAAGCTGTTCGTTAATAAAGCAAGTTGTCGTGAATTAAATCGTTCTGACTCCGTCTTTTAATCTCAGCGTTGCCGTTAGCTTGTGTCGCGGCATTTGTTCGACTAACTTTTACCAAAAAAATATTAATTTATATATATATAAAAAAAAAAAAAAATAAATAAAAAAAAAAATTTTTTTTTAAAAAAAAAAAAAAAAAAAAAAAAAAAAAAAAAAAAAATAAAAAAAAAAAAAAAAAAAATATTTTTTTTTTATGTGTGGGAATGCAAATATACACATAATTAGATTTCATTACATGCCTTCTTTAAAAAATATGTTTTGCGTAAACATAATTCTTGTATTAAGGGCCGGATTTACCATATAATGTCATGGGGTCAGGTGTGGTGGGGGCCTCTAAAATAGAGCTCGAGATCCCAGAGATAAAAATGAAATTTTAGAAGAATCTTATCTCTTACTTTATTTTACTGAATATTATAAGAACCCAGCGTATTAACTGTCCGCGATTTTTCTGCGCAAAACTCTTCAACAGTAATTTACAAGACAGATTACGGAGGATATCATTTTCCAAACTGAGACGTATCAAATGTACCAATTAAAAAAATGTCTAATTTTCGTGTCTTTGATAACACAGTATCATGGCCCGCTTTCTTTTCTGCAGCCATTTTTCTTTTTTCCTAGCCGCATTTTTGAACCCTTGGAGTTTTCTGTCGATCACTTTTTCGGTCATCCATGCCGTCTGTAACCGCACTTTGTTGAAACGAACAAAAGCCTAATATGTTTATTTTTTACCGTTAAATGTTCTTTTCAGTTCGCTTGAGTGATTTTTATCGATGAATTTATAATGAGCTAAAGCTAAGGAGCTCTATAGTTGATAAGTTTCTTTGCTCGACATTTGATTTAGTAGTTCTTTTTTTCGTGGACGATATTTTTACTAGTTTGTTTCAGTGGCTCCATCGAAATAATTCCAATTCATTTGAATTGCTTATACTGTTACATTAACTTGAACATTAGTTTGGTATAGAAAATAGTTTGGTATAAAACAGCGATTTACAACATTTTTCATTGCGTGTGGCGGAGGCCCTCTAGTGGTTGAGACCCTGGGGCCCTAGTCCCATTGGTCCCTATGTAAATCCGGCCCTGATTGTATTAAATATAATTTGAAACTAATATTTTTGAGTATGACTGTATTTAATTTAAATTCAAGTGAAATTAAAAATAGTACTTAATTAAAATTTACATTAAAAAAAAATTAAATTTAAATTTAGAAACGTACATAAAAAGAATTATTCACTCGAACCTGCGACCTCACATACATGGACCAGACAACAAATCGCAACTCTAGCCCCATGCCCTACTTTAAGGCAGATTTTGACTACCTGCGTTTACATGCAATAATTTGTTTTTATATAACAGAAATTAATAAAATGTTCGTGATGGCGTTCGAACCGCAGACTTCAGGGTTAACATACAAGTACGAAAAATAATAACAGGCATCTCTACTACTTATACCACACTTTTCATTGGACTTAACGAAGTCATCATAGAGTTAGCTCTTTTGTTGCAAGCAAGTGTTTGTATACAATTATTGATACAATTCAGCATTTTTGATCAGTTTGTTCAATATGTTGATATTGTCTGAGACGGACCAAATATTCACCATATTATACTTTTATAAATTATATACGCATACTGTGTAAGTTTGGTTGCGATTGCTCAACTAAAACTACATGTCTTCATACAAATTTTTTATTTTCAACCGATTTGTCCCATAGGAGCTATAGGCTATAGTTCGATATAGTCCGATCCGGTTTAAACTTGGTGAGGATAGTTATAATGGTACCATACCCATACCATACACATTGCTCTAGTCGTTTTCACGTTATGGTGATGTAACATAGTTTTGGCGAGTCGACTAAAGTCGCTATATTATCTTGGCAGTTGATTCTGATAAAGAGTTTACGCATTATGTAGTCAGCCACGCCTCACTCTGCCTGCTACGCACATTTGGTTTCTGACAAACCTAACAGGCCTCTCCTACTCTTTTTTAGAGTACGGGATCAAAAAATGAGAGCTAAACAAAATCGGAAGAATTTTGTCGGCCCACCTTATACATCTGTTAACTTCTTGCACTAGCTTTTAAAACTCAATCGAATTAACTGTTTTTGCAAAACAGATGCTTCAATTATTAACTCGAAATAATATTCTTTGTAATATTTCTTTTGCGAACAGAATTAATTTAAAACATGTACAATGTGTTATACAGTCAACTCTCGTTTTTCCGAATTTCGAGGGATACTATAAAATATTACTAACTATCGAATGTTTGAAATCAAAGGTTTTTATTTAAATGCGCCAGTGTTTCATGCGTAACTATCGAATGTTTGAAATCAAAGGTTTTTATTTAAATGCGCCAGTGTTTCATGCGTAACTATCGAATGTTTGAAATCAAAGGTTTTTATTTAAATGCGCCAGTGTTTCATGCGCACAGTAAAGGTAGTTTCAGGGGAGTCCCAAAATTAAAATTCAAAGTTCTAACTAACACACCAAGATACTTCGCAAATTTAAATTGTCGAGTGTTTGACCACATGAGTACGAAATACTGCGTCTTAGCAATGATTGTACCCGGAGGGCATATCGTTATCGTTGGAATGTATGTAACGGAGAAAAGGAGGCAGGCAGACCCCAAAAAGTATATAATTCTTAATTCGGCCAAAAATATGCTTTTAATATGAATTAGTATGAAAAACTTTTGCGTTTACCAAGCATTCTTAGTGAAACTCACACAGAATATTTATATATATATATTTTATAATATCAACATACTAGCCAAGTTTCATCCCAATCGGCCGACTATACCGGATAGCTCCCATAGGAACAATCGGTTCAAATAATGCTCTAAATTTGAATTTGTATGACAATTTTCTGTGTTTCCCAAGCCAACTGAATTAAACTCACTAGGGTCGATTGCCTAAACAATGGTTCTACACTACGGAGCATAACTAAAAGCGCACCCACTTTTTCCTGTGTAGCGTCCGTTTTCAACGGAATATCAAAAAACTGTAAATGAGGTATGAAAGGGTGTTGAAAATAGAATTATTTAAGACCAAAACCAAAACAACCACGTTAACGGTGCTTTTCTAATCTGGAAAAAGGTGATTTCTGCGCTGCTGGCGAACTATAAGCGCACCTGTTTTGCTTCAATTATATCGTAGGTTTTGACTGGCGCGCATTAACTGAGCACTAAGATTATTTTAAAATATTACAAATTAAGAGTACCACGTGGTGCATATATAACAGAAATGGAAAAAATTAAAATTCTGGCCCATTTTGATGAATGAATCTAGAAGAGGAATTTGTTCGGCGGATTGATCTTTCCGACTGTGTTGTTAGAAATTTTTTTTAGGGTACCGAAAATTACGGTAAAAATAAGGCGGGAGGCCCAAAATCGAAAATTTCCGATCGATCGGTGCGACGAATTGTTAATTCTGCAAATAATTTCATGAAAACGGCACGTGAAATCGCTAATGAAATTGACCAAAGTGGATCCTGTTGGTCATATTACCGGGTATAAAAGAAGTCGAAAGTGATAAAAAAGGCAGAAGCTGCAACCAGCACCTCGATTGCTGGACCGGCACATAACTGATCGCCTGGAATTTGCCAGGATAAACATGGCAAAGGACGGGAAAAGTGTACCAAAAATAAAGAAATATTTGTGGTAAATCAATTACTTTAATTTAATTGTTTTAACTTTACCGAATATTTTTTCTGACGAAATTAGTTTAATTTTGATGGACCCGAAGGCTTTGATGGACATTGGAGGGATTTAAGAAAGGATTCACAACATTTCTTTAAGAGAAACTTCAGAGGCGGATCTCTAATGGTCTGGGGTGCTTTCACAGTGAATGGCCGCTTGGAATTAGGATTTCACAGCATCCGTATGAACTCTATAGAGTATTTAGAAGTTTTACAAATGAACCATCTGCCATTATTTAGAAGTAGAGGAGCAAGAAAGTGGGTGTATCAACATTACATTAAAAAAAAATTAAATTTAAATTTAGAAACGTACATAAAAAGAATTATTCACTCGAACCTGCGACCTCACATACATGGACCAGACAACAAATCGCAACTCTAGCCCCATGCCCTACTTTAAGGCAGATTTTGACTACCTGCGTTTACATCCAATAATTTGTTTTTATATAACAGAAATTAATAAAATGTTCGTGATGGCGTTCGAACCGCAGACTTCAGGGTTAACATACAAGTACGAAAAATAATAACAGGCATCTCTACTACTTATACCACACTTTTCATTGGACTTAACGAAGTCATCATAGAGTTAGCTCTTTTGTTGCAAGCAAGTGTTTGTATACAATTATTGATACAATTCAGCATTTTTGATCAGTTTGTTCAATATGTTGATATTGTCTGAGACGGACCAAATATTCACCATATTATACTTTTATAAATTATATACGCATACTGTGTAAGTTTTTTTGCGATCGCTCAACTAAAACTACATGTCTTCATACAAATTTTTTATTTTCAACCGATTTGTCCCATAGAAGCTATAGGCTATAGTTCGATATAGTCCGATCCGGTTTAAACTTGGTGAGGATAGTTATAATGGTACCATACCCATACCATACACATTGCTCTAGTCGTTTTCACGTTATGGTGATGTAACATAGTTTTGGCGAGTCGACTAAAGTCGCTATATTATCTTGGCAGTTGATTCTGATAAAGAGTTTACGCATTATGTAGTCAGCCACGCCTCACTCTGCCTGCTACGCACATTTGGTTTCTGACAAACCTAACAGGCCTCTCCTACTCTTTTTTAGAGTACGGGATCAAAAAATGAGAGCTAAACAAAATCGGAAGAATTTTGTCGGCCCACCTTATACATCTGTTAACTTCTTGCACTAGCTTTTAAAACTCAATCGAATTAACTGTTTTTGCAAAACAGATGCTTCAATTATTAACTCGAAATAATATTCTTTGTAATATTTCTTTTGCGAACAGAATTAATTTAAAACATGTACAATGTGTTATACAGTCAACTCTCGTTTTTCCGAATTTCGAGGGATACTATAAAATATTACTAACTATCGAATGTTTGAAATCAAAGGTTTTTATTTAAATGCGCCAGTGTTTCATGCGTAACTATCGAATGTTTGAAATCAAAGGTTTTTATTTAAATGCGCCAGTGTTTCATGCGTAACTATCGAATGTTTGAAATCAAAGGTTTTTATTTAAATGCGCCAGTGTTTCATGCGCACAGTAAAGGTAGTTTCAGGGGAGTCCCAAAATTAAAATTCAAAGTTCTAACTAACACACCAAGATACTTCGCAAATTTAAATTGTCGAGTGTTTGACCACATGAGTACGAAATACTGCGTCTTAGCAATGATTGTACCCGGAGGGCATATCGTTATCGTTGGAATGTATGTAACGGAGAAAAGGAGGCAGGCAGACCCCAAAAAGTATATAATTCTTAATTCGGCCAAAAATATGCTTTTAATATGAATTAGTATGAAAAACTTTTGCGTTTACCAAGCATTCTTAGTGAAACTCACACAGAATATTTATATATATATATTTTATAATATCAACATACTAGCCAAGTTTCATCCCAATCGGCCGACTATACCGGATAGCTCCCATAGGAACAATCGGTTCGAATAATGCTCTAAATTTGAATTTGTATGACAATTTTCTGTGTTTCCCAAGCCAACTGAATTAAACTCACTAGGGTCGATTGCCTAAACAATGGTTCTACACTACGGAGCATAACTAAAAGCGCACCCACTTTTTCCTGTGTAGCGTCCGTTTTCAACGGAATATCAAAAAACTGTAAATGAGGTATGAAAGGGTGTTGAAAATAGAATTATTTAAGACCAAAACCAAAACAACCACGTTAACGGTGCTTTTCTAATCTGGAAAAAGGTGATTTCTGCGCTGCTGGCGAACTATAAGCGCACCTGTTTTGCTTCAATTATATCGTAGGGTTGGACTGGCGCGCATTAACTGAGCACTAAGATTATTTTAAAATATTACAAATTAAGAGTACCACGTGGTGCATATATAACAGAAATGGAAAAAATTAAAATTCTGGCCCATTTTGATGAATGAATCTAGAAGAGGGAATTTGTTCGGCGGATTGATCTTTCCGACTGTGTTGTTAGAAATTTTTTTTAGGGTACCGAAAATTACGGTAAAAATAAGGCAGGAGGCCCAAAATCGAAAATTTCCGATCGATCGGTGCGACGAATTGTTAATTCTGCCAATAATTTCATGAAAACGGCACGTGAAATCGCTAATGAAATTGACCAAAGTGGATCCTGTTGGTCATATTACCGGGTATAAAAGAAGTCGAAAGTGATAAAAAGGCAGAAGCTGCAACCAGCACCTTGATTGCTGGACCGGCACATAACTGATCGCCTGGAATTTGCCAGGATAAACATGGCAAAGGACGGGGAAAAGTGTACCAAAAATAAAGAAATATTTTTGGTAAATCAATTACTTTAATTTAATTGTTTTAACTTTACCGAATATTTTTTCTGACGAAACTAGTTTAATTTTGATAATCCCGAAGGCTTTGATGGACATTGGAGGGATTTAAGAAAGGATTCACAACATTTCTTTAAGAGAAACTTCAGAGGCGGATCTCTAATGGTCTGGGGTGCTTTCACAGTGAATGGCCGCTTGGAATTAGGATTTCACAGCATCCGTATGAACTCTATAGAGTATTTAGAAGTTTTACAAATGAACCATCTGCCATTATTTAGAAGTAGAGGAGCAAGAAAGTGGGTGTATCAACAGGATAATGACAAAAAATTGATGTTTTAACATGGCCATTATGCTCTCCTGGCCTAAATCCAATGGAGAACCAATGGGGGATCCTAGTGCGATCGATTTATGACAAAAATAAACATTTCGACTCAATACGAGAGCTTAATGCTGCCGTTATAAGGGCTTGGGAACAAATTCCACTAAATACCCTAGAAAATTTTATTTTGAGCATGCCCAACCGCTTATTTGAACTTATTAAAACTGATGAAGGCTATTCTTATTATTTAAACTAAAAAAAATTACATTTCTTTCATTACTTGTAAAATAAACACCTCATTCCAAATTTTTCTACGTGCGCTTATGGTTAGCCAGCAGCGCAGAATCCAGATTAGAAAAGCACCGTTAACGTGGTTGTTTTGGTCTCAAGTAATTCTATTTTCAATACTCTTTCATACTTCATTTACAGTTTTTTGATATTCCGTTTAAAACGGACGATACACAGGAAAAAGTGGGTGCGCTTATAGTTATGCTCCGTAGTGTATTATTATTATCATATCCCATTGTTAATAATATAATAAAATCGAGTAACGGGTATATGCAAAGTCGCAAGGCGATTAGAGCATTCTTTCTTGTTTTTTATATTTTTTATAATTCGAAATATACAGAGATTTTGTAGGGGACTCGTGGTAACTTTGAACTAATAAGAGGTTCGAAGTATCGCAGGTTTGAAATAATAAGAGTCGACTGTACTTGATTGGCTTCATTGGCGGTGTTAAGTTTAAAACTGATCAAAATTGAAGATGCCGTTCTTAGACCTTGTGTTCAAAAAGAGTACAGTGCTATATCGTTTCGTCTGTTGAACCTGATCAAGAATATGTATACTGTATGGGATCGCAAATGCTTACTTCTGCCTGTTACGCACTGACCGCCTGTCTGTATGAACAGATCTTAGAGACTTTAGGAGTTAGAACCACTAAATTTGAAATGAAAGTCCGTCTATAGTGTACGCAGATCAAGTTTATTTCAAATCGTTGCCACGCCCCCTACCGCACCCGCAAAGTGTGAAAAACTATTTTCACATTTTATAACTTGGAAACGACCAAAGCTAACGGGATCAAATTCACACATTCTGTGTATGATATCATTGTAACTATCCTCACCAAGTTTGATCCGGATCAGACAACTAGAAGGAGGCTTCTCCGACCCCATGAAGTATATATATTCTTGATCAGCATTAACAGGCGAGTCGATATAGCGATGTCCGTCCGTCCGTATGAACACCTGGATCTTCTAAACTACAAGAGCTAGAGCAACCAAGCTCTTACCGCCCCCGCAAAGTGTATAAAACTATGGTCACCTCGGAAAAAATCTATGTTTTTGGCGAATATCTCAGTATCTATGTCACTTAGGAATACCAAATTTGGTACGAAGGATCGTAGAGACAGCACAAATGCAATTTCATTAAAATGTCAATGCATGTGTGCAAGCGAGACAGAAATATACAAACATATGAACGAACGTTTACGCTGGCTGTGTAGCGGCAACGCTGTCCGCGGACGCTGGCCGTGCCGACCAATGGTATATGCATTACATATACATACATACAAAGGAATGTACATACATATAATGTCAAATGTATATGTATACATACAAACGTATATAAAATTGGAATCACTCTACTTCTTTTTCCTTGTTTGAATGGAGAAATGCACACTACTGTGAGTATGGGGTCTATTACAGTCGGCTCGCTCGACTGTAGCCTTTCTTACTTGTTTGTTTTCTCTATAAAATAAAATTTCCATTCTATTTTATGGTTATGTTAATTTAAACCTTTAGAATGTTAGAATGTTGGTCAAACTGGATCTTCGAACGATAGATTCTTACATTCGTCCTTGAGGGCTTTCAGGGTCTAAGGATGCCTAAAGATATTTGCAAATCAAAAGTGCCGAGACGCATGGCTTATAAAGTCAGAATTTAATGACTGGGTAAGAAGTGTCCACAGATCTCACAAAAATGTACTTAGTTTATTGCACCAACAATGAATTAAAAAAGTTAAATTTTTATGAAAATCACTGTCTTCTTCATAGCTTCTTTTATTTTAAAAAAAAATTCAGTATATATATTCTTGATCAGCATCACGAGCCAAGTCGATATGGCCATGTCCGCCTGTCTGCCCGTCTGGCTGTCTGTATGTCTTTTTTTGTTGATGCCACGCTCCATTCGCCAACAATGAGAAAAAACTAGAGACACCCCGGAAAAAGTCGATGTTTTTGGCGAATATCTCAGTAACTATGACACTTGGGAATACCAATTTTGGTACATTTTGGTTCATAGAGACAGCATAAATGCATTGTCATTAAAAATTTTGAGATACCACGCCCCCTTCCCACAAATAATAAAATAATTTGCAAACTTCAATGCCATTTTAAAGGTATATGCTCTTATCATACAGCATTGATGTTTAAATTTCGTTTGTATGTCAAATATATCAGATTATCTTGAAAGTTGCATAAAAATCCGACCGTAATCAAGAAAGTTAGACATATAACAAATTTTATATTTGAACGCAATGTCAACGTATGTGTTAAAGCGAGACAGAAACATTCAAGCATATGAATGAACGTTTACGCTGCATGTGCGGCGGGAGCGCTGCCCGCGTACGCTGGGCGTGCCGATTAGTGGTATATATATTTTATATACATACATTCATATACATGTGCATACAAGTAAATGTAATGCGAATTCAGCTCCATATCCAGTGTTCGGTATCCAGCGGCGTATGTCCAGCGTTGTTGTAGATCACTCGCTTCCGGTAATCCATTAGACTTGAAGTTCACTAACTTCTGGCCTTGAGCTTAGCAATGAAACACTTGTTATTATGCGGGTATGCTGGAGAAGTGCATTTATTAATTTAACTGTTCAGTCCAGTGCTTGATACAAAACTGATTTTATTTGAACAAATAATGTGAAACTAAACCAAAGTACATAAATAATGCATCGTTGGCAAATTCTTAAACATGCAATGGGCTCGTGGTCTGTAGAGCCGACTCAGCATAATTCTAATGATAGCTCAACATTTGCGACACAACCAAAACTGCTGGCAATTGCTCTGACCCACATTATTTTGGATACAGCAACATTGTGATAGCGTGGTTTGTTCGATGTGTTCATTGCGATGACCGTTCGTTGACTTGGTTGTTAACTGCTCTCCCCATAAGATTGTTGCCGTTCCCGGTGACACTTAACTCCCTTACCAGAGCTTGCAGTTTGATGGAAGACCTTAGCCGGTACCAGCACTGGTATATTACGCCGATACAACAAAATGTGACGTGGATTGTTACGCCAGTTACGAACCAAATTTTGGGGCTCTCCAGAAATCACATCATCTCTCAAGTTCCCGAAGACATGTACTCATTCATTCGTTATAGCAATGGTAGGCTAAGAACTTGATAGTGTCCTGTAATGATTAGCAATGGTGAAGCCGCGATGCCTGGACTCTTGTTTAGGACTCCGTTGTAGTGATTGAAGGTAGTCTCGTTCGCTCTGCGTTCGAATGTGATGTGTGTGTGCCTTTTGTTGTCATCATGGGACCATCATCTAACTCTGCTCTTGCTGATTGTTCGTTGAGAATGATTATTCCTTCCTCTACTATGGTGAGTGGTTCCAAGTGGTTCGGTTGTGCTTGATATAACGCCGAACCTGCCGAGTGTAATCCGCTGGCACAATAATAATAGTAAAATCGATTAGGCAATCGACCCTAGTTAGTTTAATTTAGATGGCATGGGAAACACAGAAAATTTTCATACAAATTCAAATTTAGAGCATTATTCAAACCGATCGTCTCTATGGGAGCTATAAGATATAGTCGCCCGATTAGGATCAAACTTGGTAAACAGTATGTTTATATTATAGATAAAAATATTCTGCGTGAGTTCCACTAAGATTGCTTGGTAAACGCAAAAGTTTTTCATCTTAATTCATATAAGGAGCATATTTTCGACCAATTCTAAGGAAAAAATCCTATAGATATAGTTCACCGATTTGAATCAAACTTGGTCAGTATATGTACTCCCTAGACATGTATTCCCTATGTAAATTTGCTAACAAAAAAGTTTTCAATACTAAAACATGCTATTTTTAACTGTTTTTACCTTTGAATGAACATAGAACGCCCCAAAGTAGGCGTGTAAAAAAACAAAAACAAACTTGTACTGCTTGGGCATTTTATCTTTCATTTGCAACCTCCCGGCCTTTCTAGCTCTTATAGTCTCTGAGATCATTTTGTTCACACAGACGGACAGACGGAGATGGCTATATCGACTCGGCTATTCATGCTGATCAAGAATATAAATACCTTATGGGGTCTGCTATGCTTCCATCTCCCTGTTACATACATTCCAACGTTCTCGTATTGCTAATGTTAGAAGATTGGCGTGCTTAACAAAGCCAAGATTTTCTCGAAATCTTAGTTGGTGTGAAAAACTTTGCTATCAAGATTCAGAAATGAAGTAATCCGAGACAAGCATTATTGGAAAGATCGACATTACTTGACCTCCATGTTTTCCATTATCTGTGATAACAACCTAGGTTTGTACAAAAAAACAAGAAAGAATGCTACAGTCGCCTCGTGAATTTCATACCCGTTTAGAATACCCGTTACTCAGTTTTATTATATTATTAACAATGGGATATGATAATAACAATAGTACAATCGTTTAGGCAATCGACCCTAGTGAGTTTAATTCAGATGACTTGGGAAACACAGAAGTTTTTGATATAAATTCATATTTACAGCGTATTTTTGACCGATTGTCCCTATGGAAGCTATACGATATAGTTCAGTACATGAACTCCCTAGACGGGTATTTTTTGTGTACATTTTCTTTAGATAGCATTGCAAACAAAAAAGTTTTTTATATTAAAACATGTTATTATACCCGTTACTCGTAGAGTAAAAGGGTATATTGTATTCGTTGCAATGTATGTAACAGGGAGAAGGAGACATGGCAGACCCCATAAAGTATATATATTCTTGATCAGCATGACTAGCCGAGTCGATATAGCCATGTCCGTCTGTCCGTCCGTCCGTCTGTCCGTCTGTCCGTCTGTGTGAACAAAAGGATCTCAGAGACTATAAGAGCTAGAAAGGCCCGAGTGGTCGCAAACGAAAGATAAAATGCCCAAGCAGTACAAGTTTGCTTTTGTTTTTTGACACGCCCACTTTAGGGCGTTCTATGTGCATACAAAGGTAAAAACAGGTAAAAATAGCATGTTTTAGTATAGAAAACTTTTTTGTTAGTAATGCTATCTAAACCAAATTGACACAGAAAGTACACGTCTAGGGATTCCGTATACTGACCAAGTTTGATCCAAATCGGACAACTGTATCATATAGCTCCCATAGGGACAATCGGTCAAAAATACGCTCCAAATATGAATTTATATGAATAACTTTTGCGTTGGCCAACCAATCGAAGTGAAACTTACACAGAATATATCTGTCAATAACATAAACATATTGACTAAGTTTGATCCAAATCGGACAACTATATCATATAGCTCCCATAGGGACAATCGGTCAAAAATACGCTCCAAATATGAATTTATATGAATAACTTTTGCGTTGGCCAACCAATCGAAGTGAAACTTACACAGAATATATCTGTCAATAATATAAACATATTGACTAAGTTTCATCCAAATCGGACGACTATATCGTATAGCTCCCATAGGGACGATCGGTCAAAAATACGCTGTAAATATGATTTTGTAAGAAAATTTTCTGCGTTTCTCAAGTCATCTGAATTAAAATCAATAGGGTCGATTACCTAACCGATTGTAATATTATTAATATTATTAATAATATATTTTATTGTTAATAATATAATTAAACTGAGTAACGGGTATCCTAAAGTCGCGAGGCGACTATAGCATTCTTTCTTGTTTTTACCTGTTTTTAAATTTGTATGAACATAGAACGCCCTAAAGTGGGCGTGTCTAAAAACAAAAACAAACTTGTACTGCTTGGGCATTTTATCTTTCATTTGCGACCTTTAAGGGCTTTCTAGCTCTTTTAGTCTCTGAGATCCTTTTGTTCACACAGACGGACGGACGGACGGACAGACGGACATGGCTATATCGACTCGGGTTTTCATGCTGATCAAGAATATATATACTTTATAGGGTCTACCATGCCTCCTTCTCCCTGTTACATACATTCCAACGATTACAATATACCCTTTTACTCTACGAGTAACGGGTATACATAATAACCATAGAGGTAAAAATAAGATATTCTTACAATTAAAACAAGTATACTACTATCCTAATCTTTAAAATAAAATTAAACAGGAAAGAATGCTATAGTCGCCTCGCGACTTTAGAATACCCGTTACTAAGTTTTATTATATGATTGACAATGGGATATGATAATAATAATAGTACTATCGTTTAGGCAATCGACCTAGTGAGTTTAATTCAGATGGCTTGGGAAACACAGAAAATTTTCATACAAATTCAAATTTAGAGCATCATTTAAACCGATCATCCCTATGGGAGCTATATAATACAGTCCCCCGATTCGGATAAAACTTGGTCAGTATGTTTTTATTATTGACAAATATATTCTGTGTGAGTTTCATTAAGAATGCTTGGTCAAAGCATAAGTTATTCATTTAATGTCATTATTGGAGCGTATTATTGACTGATTGTCCCTATGGGAGCTATACGATATAGTAGTCCGATTTGGATCAAACTTGGTTCAGTATATGTACTCCCTAGACGTGTACTTTCTGTGTAAATTTAAATAGCAAATTTATATAGCATTGCTAACAAAAAAGTTTTCAATACTAAAACATGCTATTTTTACCTGTTTTTACCTTTGAATGAACATAGAACGCCCTAAAGTAGGCGTGTAAAAAAACAAAAACAAACTTGTACTGCTTGGGCATTTTATCTTTCATTTGCGACCTCTCGGGTCTTTCTAGCTCTTATAGTCGCTGAGATCCTTTTGTTCACACAGACGGACAGACGGACATGGCTATATCGACTCGGCTAGTCATGCTGATCAAGAATATATGTACTTTATGGGGTCTGCCATGCCTCCTTCTCCCTGTTACATACATTCCAACGATAACGATATACCCTTTTACTCTTCGGGTAACGGGTATAATAAATTTTTCAGGAGTAGTAAACCTACAAGATACTGGCAAAGATTTGAAATAAACTTGATCTTTCTAAATTTGGTGGCTTGTAGTCTAGATAATATAGGTGTTCATACGGACATCGCTATATCGTCTCGGGTGTTTATGAACATTTCGCTGCTGACGAACCTAATAGACCTTCGGCCAACACACAAAAATAGATTCAACGAAGAAGTGGTAGACGAGTATAAAAAGTAAGCGTGGAAACCACAAATCTACTCTTTGACGCTAGAAAAAATGAGAAGTAGGATAGATACACAAATCAAGAATCCAGATTAAAGCCGATTATTTTTAATTCACAAGCCGTGGAATTTAAGCAATTTATTGAACTGTGGTCAATAAGCCAAACGTAATTTTCAATTCTTAGCTCAAACAAAAAAAACAGAAAATTATAAATATCTAGAAACAAGTTCAGGAACAAAAGCCCAGAAATATGAACCAGTTAATATGTACACAGTTATTGTGAAATTTGGAATAAAAAAATTAATCCCTCAATTTGGTATACGAAAATGAAATAATTCTACTAATATGGATAAACAAGAGTATGCGATTATGCATATAAGCAAAGCTAAACTTAAAAGAAGTAAGAAAGGCTACAGCCGAGCGAGCCGACTGTAAAAGACCCCGTACTCATTGTAGTGCGCGTTTTTCTATACACATCACCAATTTTTGACCGATTCGTTATAGGCTATAGTTCCGGATAAAACATGGTAAGGATATATATAATGGTACCATACAATGTCCTAAAGGAGCTATAGGCTATAGTTGTCCGATCTGGACCAAACGTAGTGAGGATAGTTATAATGGTACCATACACATAGTGTGTTAGTGTGATTACAATCGCTCAACTAAAACTTTATGTCTCCATACGAATCACCCATTTTTGACCGATTTGTCCCATGGGAGCTAAAGACTATAGTTGTCCGATCCAGATCAAACTTAGTGAAGATAGATATTCAAGCATATTTAGTAGTTTAAGAAATTAACTTAATTTTATTTAAGAAAAAAACAAGTAAGGAAGGCTACAGTCGAGCAAGCCGACTGTAATAGACCCCGTACTCACTCCAGTTTTCATTTTACCATAAAAATAACTGACTGACTGATCTGTCTTATGGGAGCTATACGGAGCTGTAAATCACCATTTTTCGACCGATTTGTCCTATGGGGCTATAGGATATAGTTGTCCGATCCGGATTAAAGTTGGTCAAGATAGTTATAATGGTACCATGCACATAATATGTGAATTTGGTTGCGATCGCTCAGCTTAGACTACATGTCTCCATACAAATCACCAATTTACGACCGATTTGTCCTATGGGAGCTATAGGTTATTGTTGGTCCGGACCAAACTTGGTGAAGATAGTTATAATGGTACCATACACATACTGTATGAATTTGGTCCCGATAGCTTTAGTCGTTTTCAAGTTATGGTGATGTGAAAAAAGATTTTTACAATTTGCGGGGGCGGTAGGGGGCGTGGGAAAAAATTAAAATAAACTCGATCTGCCTGGCATATAGACGGACTTTCATTCCAAATTTGGTGGCTCTAGCTCTAGTGGTTTAGAAGATCCAGGTGTTCATTCGGAAGGACAGACAGACAGACGGACATCGCTATATCGACTCGGTTGTTGATGCTGATCAAGAATATATATACTTTATTAGGTCGGAAAAGCCTCCTTCTGCCTGTTACGCACATTTCGCTTCAGACAAACTTAATAGACCCCTCTACTCTTTTTTAGAGTACGGGGTCTAAAAATGAAGTATTAGACTAAGTAATGCAGTTACCTAACCTAATGAAGTATGTAAACTATACTGTATGTAAACAAACTCTTATACTTAAACTAGCTTGTACGTTTAATAGCAATCGGCAGCGCAACTTTTGCATATTTCGAACACACTGCACGCACATCGCCAGCCTCTACGCGTTTGCTTGTCCATAAATAAAGTGTAACGATTCTGAATTTGCAATTTGCTTTATTTAAATTATTTGTTTTTTTTTTGTTTCGATTTTTCATTGGTGCCCGAGCAGGGACTTTCAGTCGCGTTTGTTGGTCTTTTGGACATTTCAAGGCTTTGGATTGTTGTGCGTGTCGGTTTTGAATAAATTTGTTGTTGTATCTTCCCTGGAGCTGTTGTAGTAGTTGTAGAACTTGAACCACCTGGAGTTGAAGACACTTGAGTCCCAACCCATAATTGAGCCCATGAGCGACTTTCCTGATGATCAGGTAACAATGCCCAAACAAGTCAGTGCATAGGTGATATTAGAAAGTGCAAGCTTGGAAGCGGCACATATTACATGTACATAACTAAGTACCGCTCCCTTTGTTGCACATAATAGACATTGCCTTTCGGCACTGATAAATTTGATTTACTTGAATAACTCGAAGCAAAACATTAAATACGAATTTAAGTAAAATAAAACAAAAAACATAGATAAAAATAAAATATTTATTTAAATTGTTTTATTTAATGTATTCATATACGCATATACATATTTGCCGTTCCTCTTAAATCCGCTATTCGCTAAGATCTGCATATGTTCGGTGGTGGGTTTTGACCTTTGTTTCTTACTTTTCGGTTCAGTTTTTGCACATAAGCAAAAGCGCGGTTAGCAGGTATATACATACAGTTGGTGGCTTGTGTCATCGCTGCTTATACATACACATAAGTGCTAGCAGACATACATACGTACGCTGAGAAGCTGCAATAATATATAATATATGCAATAATATCTATAGTTGTTGTTGGCAAATCGTTCGCCTACATACGCATGTGCTGTTGTTGTTTATAAAAGTTTAACATGGCGCACAAATCGGATCTAAATGACAGGTTGACGCGAAAATTTGTCTTAGTGCTCGTTTAAACCAGTTTTTTGTTAAATTAGAAAAAGTAGAGAGCGACATCGAGCGATGTTCATGTTCATGTTCAGTCTGCTTGGAGCGCTAGAGCTTTATTAGATTCAGGTTCTCAGGTGAATTTTATGACAGAAAGTCTGGCTCAAGCCTTGCAGCTTCAACGCATGAGTAAGACCTTCACCGTAACGTCGGTTGGACAGTCGAGTCTGGTAGAGAAAAGCGAAGTATCGACAGTAGTGTCTTCTCGTGTATCTACACATCAGTTCAGCGCCGAGTTCTGGGTGCTGAAATCGGTTTCGAGCAGGCAGCCTGACTATGATCTTCCCATTAATCGGTGGAAGATTCCACCAAACATAAAATTGGCTGACCCGGAATTCCATAAACCTCAGCGAATTGATCTGCTGCTGGGAGCAGATTCCTTTTCCGATTTGTTGTGCACTGGACAAATAAGATTGGCAGGAAATGGCCCATTGCTACAAAATACTTTGTTCGGTTTTGTAGCATTCGGGCGGTGTAAGAAAATGCATACCCAAAGCCCTGTATGCTGCGCAGTAATGCAACCTAAAGATGATCGACTGGAGACTCTCGTAGATAGATTCTGGGAACTGAAAGCTATCCCAGAGACAAATGGGTTAATAAAATATTCTGCAGAGCACCTTGCGTGTGAACAAAGTTTTCAGGACAGTGTACATAAACTGCCGACAGGACACTTTGAAGTCAACTTGTCGTTCAAGACTGATCCGCAAGTGCTAGGCTCTTCTTTTGAAACACAGAAAAGATGGTTTCTCGCGTTTGAGCGTAGAGTTTCAAAAGACGTGGAGCTCAAGCAAATGTATATGAGTTTTATGAACGAGTATCTCGAATTGTGTCACATGTCTGTTATAGGCACAGAAGTTCCATCAGGACGACACTGCGTCATTCCACACTAGTGCGTCCTGAGACCTGATAGTAGTTCCACCAAACTTCGAGTCACACTCTCTGAACGAGTTACTCATGGTGGGGCCTACGATTCAGAGGGATCTAGTTTTGTCAATTCTAAGGTTCCGTCTGAGCCGATATGCCCTCACGGCAGACGTTAAAAAGATGTATCGTCAAGTAAGCACATCCCATGACGATCGACGATTTCAGCTAATTGTTTGGCGCGAAAATCCATCAGATGAGCTTCAAATTTACCAATTGAACACGGTGACTTATAGAACTGCGTCCGCATCGTTTTTGGCCATCAGATGTTTGCAAGAGCTGGGTTTGAGCTATAAGAACACCCACGCTCTTGGTTCAGAAATCATTTGTAACGATTTCTACGTCGATGATATGCTTACGGGAGCCGACTATGTTGAAACTTTAAACAAGATATGTAAAGAAGTGCCCGAAATTCTCGAATCGGGCGGATTTCAATTGGCAAAATGGTTTTCGAACCATCCAACTTTCGTAGAAGAAGGCGAAACAGAGAAACTTTTGAGTTTGAATGATGCCGATTCGAAAAAAACGCTTGGCATGAGGTGGACACCGAGATTGGATACTTTCCAGTATCACTTGGATGATAGTTTCACAAAGTTAAGTCCCACCAATGGTCCTCCATAAAGCATATACTGGACCGATGTCGAATCGAGAGTGTGAATTTCTGATTCAGAGATCAAAATACATTGGATAAATACTTCCCCTACAATATTAGCAACATTCGTAGCCAATCGACTTGCAGGCATCCAAGAGATGACACAGAACGTATCTTGGAGACATGTACCAACGTCAAGTAATCCAGCTGATTTGGCGTCGAGAGGGTGTGACGTTCATGAACTCTTACAGTCAATTTGGTTTAAAGGTCCACCATTTCTCTGCAAGAATAAAGGACAATGGCCTCACAATGAACACTTCGAGATACCTAAGGAGTTAAAAGAGAGTGGGTGTAAAAAGTCAGCACTCGTCTGTTTGGTTAATAGCTCGAGATGGTTGGCTGAGTTCTTCGCCCGGTTTTCGTCATGTCGCAAAATGGTTCGAATAGTTGCGTACATGTACAGATTTGTATCCAAGTCAAACCAAGAAACACATACTGTCGAACTAGGCCCAAAGGAATTGAATTTCGCATTTTCGAAATTGCTAGAACTAGTTCAGCGAACAGAGTTCAAGGTTGAATTCGATAGGCTCAAAAAGGGGTAACATTGTGCAACTAAGGTTGCAATAACTGACTCCGTTCATTCATAAGTCAGTCGAGTTTAGACGGAGAGTTTCGTTAATACGAGTAGGAGGCAGACTGTTGAACGCGCCATTAGATTATGATGCCAAATTTCCAGTCCTGATGCAAACAAATTGTTTGCTTGTGCAACTGTATTTGAGAGCGTTGGCTAGTGAATGTTCGAAGAGAATGCACTCAGGCAGTGCGGAAATGCGTCCATTGTTTTAGGTATAAACCGAAGTTAATGGAGCAAACTATGGGGAATTTGCCGGCCGACCGATTTTCCGCGGTTCGGCCATTCAACGTTTGTGGAGTAAACTTTTGTGGCCCAGTAAATGTTTCGCTTCGAATTAGAGGACGAGCCCCTATAAAAATGTATATTGCAGTGCTCGTTTGTTTTGCTTCGAAGGCTGTTCACCTGGAACTTGTAGCAGACTTGTCCACTAATGCTTTTCTTTGTATCTTGAACAGCTTCATCGTGAGCCGTGGCCTTCCCGTCCGTTTATACTTGGACAATGCGATCAATTTCGTGGGGACGAGCAACCTCCTAAGGGAGTTTCAGGACGCCTTCGACCGGCAGCAGGGCAGGCTGTAGCTATTTGCAGCGGAGCGAGGGATGGAGTGGAGGTTCATCCCGCCGAGAGCGCCGTACTTCGGAGGACTGTGGGAAGCAGCAGTGAAGTCGGCCAAGCTTCTGCTAATGCGGCAGATCGGCAGCGCGTCGCTCACCGAGGCCGAGATCATCCCATGCTAAATTTTAATTTATGGTCAAGATTATATACCCAAAAAGAACTTTTTTTATATAGCCAGACTGTTTTCAAGAAAAATTGGTGACTTCCCGAATTTTCAATTGTATGTGCTAAAAATTAAAGCTTCAGGTCTTTAAAGCTAACAATTTGAGCTGGACACAAAAAGGGGAATATTTTCGTTAACTTTAAGTTAGAACAAAAAAGAAAAGTACAGCCGAGCACGCCCGACCGTAAAATACTCTCTGCACTTTATTCACGATTAATTGCCAAAATCCGGGTATTACTATTAGTCGGTACGGCTAGTGTCAGCGGGCAGCGTTGCTGCGTAAACGTTCGTTTATATGTTTCTATCTCGGTTACACATATGCATTGACACTGCGTTCACATTTAAACTTTGTTTCTTTTGTTAATAGTCCGATTTATATGCAACTTTCAGGGTATTTTAAAATATATTTTCTCCATACAAATTTCAAATTGCAATACTGTACGACATGAAGAAATGCTCTCAAAATGGCCTGAAAATATTACAATTGTTTTATTTCTTTTGGGGAAAGGGGTCGTGGCAGCAAAAATATGTATGACATTGCATTTGTGCTGTCTCTAGGAACCTGCCTACCGAAATTGGTATTCCTAAGAGCTATAGTTACTGAGCTATTCGCCAAAAACATCAATTTTTTCCGAGGTGGGTCTAGTTTTTAGCTCATTGCGGGCGAATGGTGCGTGGCATTAAACAAAAAGATTCCTGTATTGACTGACTTAATATCAAGCCGATTCTGACTAAATACGAACTTGTAGCTCTGACCATCGCTGAGATCTGTTTATTCATACGGACAGACGCAAATGGCTGTTTCGACTTGGCTTGTGATGCTGATCAAGAATATTCATACAGTTGTGTTCAAAATAATAGCAGCGCATATAAGCTCTGATTTTAAAATTGATAAATAATGTCATAATGACCACAGATCAATAATTTTTTATTTTATTTAGTATATATATTTCATATCAAACAATTTAAGCGTGTTTCTTCATCAAAAAACTTCTTTAATTTTTAAATTTATTTAAAAAATGTTAGTAATGGAGAAATTGTCCTGTTCAAAATAATAGCAGCAAAAATCAAAAATTTTAATTATGTTAACAAAATTTAGTTTATAGCTTCATATACTGAATTAACTATGTTACTAATGAACTAATATTTAGTTCTGAACCCCTTTTAACCCAAAACAGCTTCACATCTCCACGGCATGGAGTCAATTAGGTCCTGGCAACGCTTCAGAGGATTCTGAGCCCATACATCCTGAACAACTGGCCAAAAATGTGCTCTAGTCGACGGTTTTACCTTCGACACACTTCGTTTGACATCCCCCATAAGTTTTCAATTGGGTTCAGATCTGGGGACTGAGCTGGAGATGTTTTCGATCTTTTCCGTTACAAACCACTGTTTGGCAAGTTTGCGGTTATGCTTAGGATCATTGTCCTGTTGAAAAGTCCATTTTATTGGCATTTTCCAAGAGGATAATAGTAGCATCACATTTTTTTAGCATTTCCACGCATACATTTTGATCCATGATCACATTAATCATATGGAGTGGGCCTACGCCGCTATATGAAAAGCAGGCCCATATTAAGATTTTTTAATCCACCATGTTAAACTGACTTTAGAGTGTGGTTAGGCTGATATTCAGACTTCTTAATTTTCCTCTTCCTTACACTCTTCCTTACACTCCTTGAACTAGATAGAGTTCAAATTCCCAGGTACACTTACGCCCGCTCGGATACAAGCATACAAGTGCACTGATTTGCGGACAAATCCAGTCAAGCATACGGGTGCTGCATCTACATTGGGGCTAACGACGGTATCAAAACCGTCTGCCGATTTCTAACGGCAAATGCAAAAGTCGCTCCACTAAAAGCCAAGTCCACTCCCAGACTAGAACTGTGTGCAGCGTATATGTTAGCTCAACTATGGTCCTCCATAAAGCATATACTGGACCGATGTCGAATCGAGAGTGTGAATTTCTGGACTGATTCAGAGATCAAAATACATTGGATAAATACTTCCCCTACAATATTAGCAACATTCGTAGCCAATCGACTTGCAGGCATCCAAGAGATGACACAGAACGTATCTTGGAGACATGTACCAACGTCAAGTAATCCAGCTGATTTGGCGTCGAGAGGGTGTGACGTTCATGAACTCTTACAGTCAATTTGGTTTAAAGGTCCACCATTTCTCTGCAAGGATAAAGGACAATGGCCTCACAATGAACACTTCGAGATACCTAAGGAGTTAAAAGAGAGTGGGTGTAAAAAGTCAGCACTCGTCTGTTTGGTTAACAGCTCGAGATGGTTGGCTGAGTTCTTCGCCCGGTTTTCGGCATGTCGCAAAATGGTTCGAATAGTTGCGTACATGTACAGATTTGTATCCAAGTCAAACCAAGAAACACATACTATCGAACTAGGCCCAAAGGAATTGAATTTCGCATTTTCGAAATTGCTAGAACTAGTTCAGCGAACAGAGTTCAAGGTTGAATTCGATAAGCTTAAAAAGGGTAACATTGTGCAATTAAGGTTGCAATAACTGACTCCGTTCATTCATAAGTCAGTCGAGTTTAGACGGAGAGTTTCGTTAATACGAGTAGGAGGCAGACTGTTGAACGCGCCATTAGATTATGATGCCAAATTTCCAGTCCTGATGCAAACAAATTGTTTGCTTGTGCAACTGTATTTGAGAGAGTTGGCTAGTGAATGTTCGAAGAGAATGCACTCAGGCAGTGCGGAAATGCGTCCATTGTTTTAGGTATAAACCGAAGTTAATGGAGAAAACTATGGGGAATTTGCCGGCCGACCGATTTTCCGCGGTTCGGCCATTCAACGTTTGTGGAGTAGACTTTTGTGGCCCAGTAAATGTTTCGCTTCGAATTAGAGGACGAGCCCCTATAAAAAATGTATATTGCAGTGCTCGTTTGTTTTGCTTCGAAGGCTGTTCACCTGGAACTTGTAGCAGACTTGTCCACTAATGCTTTTCTTTGTATCTTGAACAGCTTCATCGTGCGCCGTGGCCTTCCCGTCCGTTTATACTTGGACAATGCGATCAATTTCGTGGGGACGAGCAACCTCCTAAGGGAGTTTCAGGACGCCTTCGACCGGCAGCAGGGCAGGCTGTAGCTATTTGCAGCGGAGCGAGGGATGGAGTGGAGGTTCATCCCGCCGAGAGCGCCGTACTTCGGAGGACTGTGGGAAGCAGCAGTGAAGTCGGCCAAGCTTCTGCTAATGCGGCAGATCGGCAGCGCGTCGCTCACCGAGGCCGAGATCATCCCATGCTAAATTTTAATTTATGGTCAAGATTATATACCCAAAAAGAACTTTTTTTATATAGCCAGACTGTTTTCAAGAAAAATTGGTGACTTCCCGAATTTTCAATTGTATGTGCTAAAAATTAAAGCTTCAGGTCTTTAAAGCTAACAATTTGAGCTGGACACAAAAAGGGGAATATTTTCGTTAACTTTAAGTTAGAACAAAAAAGAAAAGTACAGCCGAGCACGCCCGACCGTAAAATACTCTCTGCACTTTATTCACGATTAATTGCCAAAATCCGGGTATTACTATTAGTCGGTACGGCTAGTGTCAGCGGGCAGCGTTGCTGCGTAAACGTTCGTTTATATGTTTCTATCTCGGTTACACATATGCATTGACACTGCGTTCACATTTAAACTTTGTTTCTTTTGTTAATAGTCCGATTTATATGCAACTTTCAGGGTATTTTAAAATATATTTTCTCCATACAAATTTCAAATTGCAATACTGTACGACATGTAGAAATGCTCTCAAAATGGCCTGAAAATATTACAATTGTTTTATTTCTTTTGGGGAAAGGGGTCGTGGCAGCAAAAATATGTATGACATTGCATTTGTGCTGTCTCTAGGAACCTGCCTACCGAAATTGGTATTCCTAAGAGCTATAGTTACTGAGCTATTCGCCAAAAACATCAATTTTTTCCGAGGTGGGTCTAGTTTTTAGCTCATTGCGGGCGAATGGTGCGTGGCATTAAACAAAAAAGATTCCTGTATTGACTGACTTAATATCAAGCCGATTCTGACTAAATACGAACTTGTAGCTCTGACCATCTGAGATCTGTTTATTCATACGGACAGACGCAAATGGCTGTTTCGACTTGGCTTGTGATGCTGATCAAGAATATTCATACAGTTGTGTTCAAAATAATAGCAGCGCATATAAGCTCTGATTTTAAAATTGATAAATAATGTCATAATGACCACAGATCAATAATTTTTTATTTTATTTAGTATATATATTTCATATAAAACAATTTAAGCGTGTTTCTTCATCAAAAAACTTCTTTAATTTTTAAATTTATTTAAAAAATGTTAGTAATGGAGAAATTGTCCTGTTCAAAATAATAGCAGAAAAAATCAAAAATTTTAATTATGTTAACAAAATTTAGTTTATAGCTTCATATACTGAATTAACTATGTTACTAATGAACTAATATTTAGTTCTGAACCCCTTTTAACCCAAAACAGCTTCACATCTCCACGGCATGGAGTCAATTAGGTCCTGGCAACGCTTCAGAGGATTCTGAGCCCATACATCCTGAACAACTGGCCAAAAATGTGCTCTAGTCGACGGTTTTACCTTCGACACACTTCGTTTGACATCCCCCCATAAGTTTTCAATTGGGTTCAGATCTGGGGACTGAGCTGGAGATGTTTTCGATCTTTTCCGTTACAAACCACTGTTTGGCAAGTTTGCGGTTATGCTTAGGATCATTGTCCTGTTGAAAAGTCCATTTTATTGGCATTTTCCAAGAGGATAATAGTAGCATCACATTTTTTAGCATTTCCACGCATACATTTTGATCCATGATCACATTAATCATATGGAGTGGGCCTACGCCGCTATATGAAAAGCAGGCCCATATTAAGATTTTTTAATCCACCATGTTAAACTGACTTTAGAGTGTGGTTAGGCTGATATTCAGTGTTTGGCAGACGACGGACATATTGTCTAGATCCAGTTCCACCAAAAAACACAATTTTAATCTCGCCAGTCCAGAGAACCTTGCCCCACTTTATCAAGCGCCATTTCAGGTGCACTTCAGCAAAGTGTATTCGAGCTTCTATGTGTTTAGAAGTAAGTAGATAGGGATTTCATGGACTTCGGGCATTGAACTTGTGTTCCAGAAATCTTCGCCGAATAGTTACACTACTCATTGACAAGTTTAGGTCTGCTTTTAATGATTCTGCAGACGCGAATGGTTTATCCTTGCTGGAGCGCACAATGCGTCCGTCATCAATTTGTGTGATATTTCTTTTCTTGCCGCGGGTTACGCATTTGTGGCGATAGTTAATGGCATAAGAGACCATTTTAGCAGAACATCCAACCAATTTTCCGATTTCCCTGTATGCTTTTCCTTGTTTTCTAAGGATTAATATCTATTCGCGCTTTTCCTTTGAGCAATAACTGCTTCTACCCACTATAGTACAAATTTTTTCACTATTATTATGTATTTCCATGTAAATAATAGTAAACTCACTAATTCAACTTAATTTCAACAAATCAACAACTTTAACTTGAATATTTTCTAACATTGAAATGAAGCGCTGCTATCATTTTGAACAGCAAAATTTCTGTATTTTTACGCAAAATTATCAAAAAACGGTAAAACAAAGCAATTCCAACGGGATTTTTTAATTTTCCTCTTCCTTACACTCTTCCTTACACTCCTTGAACTAGATAGAGTTCAAATTCCCAGGTACACTTACGCCCGCTCGGATACAAGCATACAAGTGCACTGATTTGCGGACAAATCCAGTCAAGCATACGGGTGCTGCATCTACATTGGGGCTAACGACGGTATCAAAACCGTCTGCCGATTTCTAACGGCAAATGCAAAAGTCGCTCCACTAAAAGCCAAGTCCACTCCCAGACTAGAACTGTGTGCAGCGTATATGTTAGCTCAACTATGGTCCTCCATAAAGCATATACTGGACCGATGTCGAATCGAGAGTGTGAATTTCTGGACTGATTCAGAGATCAAAATACATTGGATAAATACTTCCCCTACAATATTAGCAACATTCGTAGCCAATCGACTTGCAGGCATCCAAGAGATGACACAGAACGTATCTTGGAGACATGTACCAACGTCAAGTAATCCAGCTGATTTGGCGTCGAGAGGGTGTGACGTTCATGAACTCTTACAGTCAATTTGGTTTAAAGGTCCACCATTTCTCTGCAAGGATAAAGGACAATGGCCTCACAATGAACACTTCGAGATACCTAAGGAGTTAAAAGAGAGTGGGTGTAAAAAGTCAGCACTCGTCTGTTTGGTTAACAGCTCGAGATGGTTGGCTGAGTTCTTCGCCCGGTTTTCGGCATGTCGCAAAATGGTTCGAATAGTTGCGTACATGTACAGATTTGTATCCAAGTCAAACCAAGAAACACATACTATCGAACTAGGCCCAAAGGAATTGAATTTCGCATTTTCGAAATTGCTAGAACTAGTTCAGCGAACAGAGTTCAAGGTTGAATTCGATAGGCTCAAAAAGGGGTAACATTGTGCAACTAAGGTTGCAATAACTGACTCCGTTCATTCATAAGTCAGTCGAGTTTAGACGGAGAGTTTCGTTAATACGAGTAGGAGGCAGACTGTTAAACGCGCCATTAGATTATGATGCCAAATTTCCAGTCCTGATGCAAACAAATTGTTTGCTTGTGCAACTGTATTTGAGAGAGTTGGCTAGTGAATGTTCGAAGAGAATGCACTCAGGCAGTGCGGAAATGCGTCCATTGTTTTAGGTATAAACCGAAGTTAATGGAGAAAACTATGGGGAATTTGCCGGCCGACCGATTTTCCGCGGTTCGGCCATTCAACGTTTGTGGAGTAGACTTTTGTGGCCCAGTAAATGTTTCGCTTCGAATTAGAGGACGAGCCCCTATAAAAATGTATATTGCAGTGCTCGTTTGTTTTGCTTCGAAGGCTGTTCACCTGGAACTTGTAGCAGACTTGTCCACTAATGCTTTTCTTTGTATCTTGAACAGCTTCATCGTGCGCCGTGGCCTTCCCGTCCGTTTATACTTGGACAATGCGATCAATTTCGTGGGGACGAGCAACCTCCTAAGGGAGTTTCAGGACGCCTTCGACCGGCAGCAGGGCAGGCTGTAGCTATTTGCAGCGGAGCGAGGGATGGAGTGGAAGTTCATCCCGCCGAGAGCGCCGTACTTCGGAGGACTGTGGGAAGCAGCAGTGAAGTCGGCCAAGCTTCTGCTAATGCGGCAGATCGGCAGCGCGTCGCTCACCGAGGCCGAGATCATCCCATGCTAAATTTTAATTTATGGTCAAGATTATATACCCAAAAAGAACTTTTTTTTGTATAGCCAGACTGTTTTCAAGAAAAATTGGTGACTTCCCGAATTATCAATTGTATGTGCTAAAAATTAAAGCTTCAGGTCTTTAAAGCTAACAATTTGAGCTGGACACAAAAAGGGGAATATTTTCGTTAACTTTAAGTTAGAACAAAAAAGAAAAGTACAGCCGAGCACGCCCGACCGTAAAATACTCTCTGCACTTTATTCACGATTAATTGCCAAAATCCGGGTATTACTATTAGTCGGTACGGCTAGTGTCAGCGGGCAGCGTTGCTGCGTAAACGTTCGTTTATATGTTTCTATCTCGGTTACACATATGCATTGACACTGCGTTCACATTTAAACTTTGTTTCTTTTGTTAATAGTCCGATTTATATGCAACTTTCAGGGTAGTTTGACATATATTGTCTCCATCCAAATTTCAAATTGCAATACTGTACGACATGAAGAAATGCTCTCAAAATGGCCTGAAAATATTACAATTGTTTTATTTCTTTTGGGGAAAGGGGTCGTGGCAGCAAAAATATGTATGACATTGCATTTGTGCTGTCTCTAGGAACCTGCCTACCGAAATTGGTATTCCTAAGAGCTATAGTTACTGAGCTATTCGCCAAAAACATCAATTTTTTTCCGAGGTGGGTCTAGTTTTTAGCTCATTGTGGGCGAATGGTGCGTGGCATTAAACAAAAAGATTCCTGTATTGACTGACTTAATATCAAGCCGATTCTGACTAAATACGAACTTGTAGCTCTTACCATCGCTGAGATCTGTTTATTCATACGGACAGACGCAAATGGCTGTTTCGACTTGGCTTGTGATGCTGATCAAGAATATACATACAGTTGTGTTCAAAATAATAGCAGCGCATATAAGCTCTGATTTTAAAATTGATAAATAATGTCATAATGACCACAGATCAATAATTTTTTATTTTATTTAGTATATATATTTCATATCAAACAATTTAAGCGTGTTTCTTCATCAAAAAACTTCTTTAATTTTTAAATTTATTTAAAAAATGTTAGTAATGGAGAAATTGTCCTGTTCAAAATAATAGCAGCAAAAATTTTAATTATGTTAACAAAATTTAGTTTATAGCTTCATATACTGAATTAACTATGTTACTAATGAACTAATATTTAGTTTTGAACCCCTTTTAACCCAAAACAGCTTCACATCTCCACGGCATGGAGTCAATTAGGTCCTGGCAACGCTTCAGAGGATTCTGAGCCCATACATCCTGAACAACTGGCCAAAGATGTGCTCTAGTCGACGGTTTTACCTTCGACACACTTCGTTTGACATCCCCCCATAAGTTTTCAATTGGGTTCAGATCTGGGGACTGAGCTGGAGATGTTTTCGATCTTTTCCGTTACAAACCACTGTTTGGCAAGTTTGTGGTTATGCTTAGGATCATTGTCCTGTTGAAAAGTCCATTTTATTGGCATTTTCCAAGAGGATAATAGTAGCATCACATTTTTTAGCATTTCCACGCATACATTTTGATCCATGATCACATTAATCATATGGAGTGGGCCTACGCCGCTATATGAAAAGCAGGCCCATATTAAGATTTTTTAATCCACCATGTTAAACTGACTTTAGAGTGTGGTTAGGCTGATATTCAGTGTTTGGCAGACGACGGACATATTGTCTAGATCCAGTTCCACCAAAAAACACAATTTTAATCTCGCCAGTCCAGAGAACCTTGCCCCACTTTATCAAGCGCCATTTCAGGTGCACTTCAGCAAAGTGTATTCGAGCTTCTATGTGTTTAGAAGTAAGTAGATAGGGATTTCATGGACTTCGGGCATTGAACTTGTGTTCCAGAAATCTTCGCCGAATAGTTACACTACTCATTGACAAGTTTAGGTCTGATTTTAATGATTCTGCAGACGCGAATGGTTTATCTTTGCTGGAGCGCACAATGCGTCCGTCATCAATTTGTGTGATATTTCTTTTCTTGCCGCGGGTTACGCATTTGTGGCGATAGTTAATGGCTAAGAGACCATTTTAGCAGAACATCCAACCAATTTTCCGATTTCCCTGTATGCTTTTCCTTGTTTTCTAAGGATTAATATCTATTCGCGCTTTTCCTTTGAGCAATAACTGCTTCTACCCACTATAGTACAAATTTTTTCACTATTATTATGTATTTCCATGTAAATAATAGTAAACTCACTAATTCAACTTAATTTCAACAAATCAACAACTTTAACTTGAATATTTTCTAACATTGAAATGAAGCGCTGCTATCATTTTGAACAGCAAAATTTCTGTATTTTTACGCAAAATTATCAAAAAACGGGAAAACAAAGCAATTCCAACGGGATTTTTTAATTTTCCTCTTCCTTACACTCTTCCTTACACTCCTTGAACTAGATAGAGTTCAAATTCCCAGGTACACTTACGCCAGCTCGGATACAAGCATACAAGTGCACTGATTTGCGGACGAATCCAGTCAAGCATACGGGTGCTGCATCTACATTGGGGCTAACGACGGTATCAAAACCGTCTGCCGATTTCTAACGGCAAATGCAAAAGTCGCTCCACTAATAGCCAAGTCCACTCCCAGACTAGAACTGTGTGCAGCGTATATGTTAGCTCAACTATGGTCCTCCATAAAGCATATACTGGACCGATGTCGAATCGAGAGTGTGAATTTCTGGACTGATTCAGAGATCAAAATACATTGGATAAATACTTCCCCTACAATATTAGCAACATTCGTAGCCAATCGACTTGCAGGCATCCAAGAGATGACACAGAACGTATCTTGGAGACATGTACCAACGTCAAGTAATCCAGCTGATTTGGCGTCGAGAGGGTGTGACGTTCATGAACTCTTACAGTCAATTTGGTTTAAAGGTCCACCATTTCTCTGCAAGAATAAAGGACAATGGCCTCACAATGAACACTTCGAGATACCTAAGGAGTTAAAAGAGAGTGGGTGTAAAAAGTCAGCACTCGTCTGTTTGGTTAATAGCTCGAGATGGTTGGCTGAGTTCTTCGCCCGGTTTTCGTCATGTCGCAAAATGGTTCGAATAGTTGCGTACATGTACAGATTTGTATCCAAGTCAAACCAAGAAACACATACTGTCGAACTAGGCCCAAAGGAATTGAATTTCGCATTTTCGAAATTGCTAGAACTAGTTCAGCGAACAGAGTTCAAGGTTGAATTCGATAGGCTCAAAAAAGGGGTAACATTGTGCAACTAAGGTTGCAATCACTGACTCCGTTCATTCATAAGTCAGTCGAGTTTAGACGGAGAGTTTCGTTAATACGAGTAGGAGGCAGACTGTTGAACGCGCCATTAGATTATGATGCCAAATTTCCAGTCCTGATGCAAACAAATTGTTTGCTTGTGCAACTGTATTTGAGAGCGTTGGCTAGTGAATGTTCGAAGAGAATGCACTCAGGCAGTGCGAAAATGCGTCCATTGTTTTAGGTATAAACCGAAGTTAATGGAGAAAACTATGGGGAATTTGCCGGCCGACCGATTTTCCGCGGTTCGGCCATTCAACGTTTGTGGAGTAGACTTTTGTGGCCCAGTAAATGTTTCGCTTCGAATTAGAGGACGAGCCCCTATAAAAATGTATATTGCAGTGCTCGTTTGTTTTGCTTCGAAGGCTGTTCACCTGGAACTTGTAGCAGACTTGTCCACTAATGCTTTTCTTTGTATCTTGAACAGCTTCATCGTGAGCCGTGGCCTTCCCGTCCGTTTATACTTGGACAATGCGATCAATTTCGTGGGGACGAGCAACCTCCTAAGGGAGTTTCAGGACGCCTTCGACCGGCAGCAGGGCAGGCTGTAGCTATTTGCAGCGGAGCGAGGGATGGAGTGGAGGTTCATCCCGCCGAGAGCGCCGTACTTCGGAGGACTGTGGGAAGCAGCAGTGAAGTCGGCCAAGCTTCTGCTAATGCGGCAGATCGGCAGCGCGTCGCTCACCGAGGCCGAGATCATCCCATGCTAAATTTTAATTTATGGTCAAGATTATATACCCAAAAAGAACTTTTTTTGTATAGCCAGACTGTTTTCAAGAAAAATTGGTGACTTCCCGAACTATCAATTGTATGTGCTAAAAATTAAAGTTTCAGGTCTTTAAAGCTAACAATTTGAGCTGGACACAAAAAGGGGAATATTTTCGTTAACTTTAAGTTAGAACAAAAAAGAAAAGTACAGCCGAGCACGCCCGACCGTAAAATACTCTCTGCACTTTATTCACGTTTAATTGCCAAAATCCGGGTATTACTATTAGTCGGTACGGCTAGTGTCAGCGGGCAGCGTTGCTGCGTAAACGTTCGTTTATATATTTCAATCTCGGTTACACATATGCATTGACACTGCGTTCACATTTAAACTTTGTTTCTTTTGTTAATAGTCCGATTTATATGCAACTTTCAGGGTAGTTTGACATATATTGTCTCCATACAAATTTCAAATTGCAATACTGTACGACATGAAGAAATGCTCTCAAAATGGCCTGAAAATATTACAATTGTTTTATTTCTTTTGGGGAAAGGGGTCGTGGCAGCAAAAATATGTATGACATTGCATTTGTGCTGTCTCTAGGAACCTGCCTACCGAAATTGGTATTCCTAAGAGCTATAGTTACTGAGCTATTCGCCAAAAACATCAATTTTTTCCGAGGTGGGTCTAGTTTTTAGCTCATTGTGGGCGAATGGTGCGTGGCATTAAACAAAAAGATTCCTGTATTGACTGACTTAATATCAAGCCGATTCTGACTAAATACGAACTTGTAGCTCTTACCATCGCTGAGATCTGTTTATTCATACGGACAGACGCAAATGGCTGTTTCGACTTGGCTTGTGATGCTGATCAAGCATATACATACAGTTGTGTTCAAAATAATAGCAGCGCATATAAGCTCTGATTTTAAAATTGATAAATAATGTCATAATGACCACAGATCAATAATTTTTTATTTTATTTAGTATATATATTTCATATCAAACAATTTAAGCGTGTTTCTTCATCAAAAAACTTCTTTTAATTTTTAAATTTATTTAAAAAATGTTAGTAATGGAGAAATTGTCCTGTTCAAAATAATAGCAGCAAAAATCAAAAATTTTAATTATGTTAACAAAATTTAGTTTATAGCTTCATATACTGAATTAACTATGTTACTAATGAACTAATATTTAGTTCTGAACCCCTTTTAACCCAAAACAGCTTCACATCTCCACGGCATGGAGTCAATTAGGTCCTGGCAACGCTTCAGAGGATTCTGAGCCCATACATCCTGAACAACTGGCCAAAAATGTGCTCTAGTCGACGGTTTTACCTTCGACACACTTCGTTTGACATCCCCCCATAAGTTTTCAATTGGGTTCAGATCTGGGGACTGAGCTGGAGATGTTTTCGATCTTTTCCGTTACAAACCACTGTTTGGCAAGTTTGCGGTTATGCTTAGGATCATTGTCCTGTTGAAAAGTCCATTTTATTGGCATTTTCCAAGAGGATAATAGTAGCATCACATTTTTTAGCATTTCCACGCATACATTTTGATCCATGATCACATTAATCATATGGAGTGGGCCTACGCCGCTATATGAAAAGCAGGCCCATATTAAGATTTTTTAATCCACCATGTTAAACTGACTTTAGAGTGTGGTTAGGCTGATATTCAGACTTCTTAATTTTCCTCTTCCTTACACTCTTCCTTACACTCCTTGAACTAGATAGAGTTCAAATTCCCAGGTACACTTACGCCCGCTCGGATACAAGCATACAAGTGCACTGATTTGCGGACAAATCCAGTCAAGCATACGGGTGCTGCATCTACATTGGGGCTAACGACGGTATCAAAACCGTCTGCCGATTTCTAACGGCAAATGCAAAAGTCGCTCCACTAATAGCCAAGTCCACTCCCAGACTAGAACTGTGTGCAGCGTATATGTTAGCTCAACTATGGTCCTCCATAAAGCATATACTGGACCGATGTCGAATCGAGAGTGTGAATTTCTGGACTGATTCAGAGATCAAAATACATTGGATAAATACTTCCCCTACAATATTAGCAACATTCGTAGCCAATCGACTTGCAGGCATCCAAGAGATGACACAGAACGTATCTTGGAGACATGTACCAACGTCAAGTAATCCAGCTGATTTGGCGTCGAGAGGGTGTGACGTTCATGAACTCTTACAGTCAATTTGGTTTAAAGGTTCACCATTTCTCTGCAAGGATAAAGGACAATGGCCTCACAATGAACACTTCGAGATACCTAAGGAGTTAAAAGAGAGTGGGTGTAAAAAGTCAGCACTCGTCTGTTTGGTTAACAGCTCGAGATGGTTGGCTGAGTTCTTCGCCCGGTTTTCGTCATGTCGCAAAATGGTTCGAATAGTTGCGTACATGTACAGATTTGTATCCAAGTCAAACCAAGAAACACATACTGTCGAACTAGGCCCAAAGGAATTGAATTTCGCATTTTCGAAATTGCTAGAACTAGTTCAGCGAACAGAGTTCAAGGTTGAATTCGATAGGCTCAAAAAGGGGTAACATTGTGCAACTAAGGTTGCAATCACTGACTCCGTTCATTCATAAGTCAGTCGAGTTTAGACGGAGAGTTTCGTTAATACGAGTAGGAGGCAGACTGTTGAACGCGCCATTAGATTATGATGCCAAATTTCCAGTCCTGATGCAAACAAATTGTTTGCTTGTGCAACTGTATTTGAGAGCGTTGGCTAGTGAATGTTCGAAGAGAATGCACTCAGGCAGTGCGAAAATGCGTCCATTGTTTTAGGTATAAACCGAAGTTAATGGAGAAAACTATGGGGAATTTGCCGGCCGACCGATTTTCCGCGGTTCGGCCATTCAACGTTTGTGGAGTAGACTTTTGTGGCCCAGTAAATGTTTCGCTTCGAATTAGAGGACGAGCCCCTATAAAAATGTATATTGCAGTGCTCGTTTGTTTTGCTTCGAAGGCTGTTCACCTGGAACTTGTAGCAGACTTGTCCACTAATGCTTTTCTTTGTATCTTGAACAGCTTCATCGTGAGCCGTGGCCTTCCCGTCCGTTTATACTTGGACAATGCGATCAATTTCGTGGGGACGAGCAACCTCCTAAGGGAGTTTCAGGACGCCTTCGACCGGCAGCAGGGCAGGCTGTAGCTATTTGCAGCGGAGCGAGGGATGGAGTGGAGGTTCATCCCGCCGAGAGCGCCGTACTTCGGAGGACTGTGGGAAGCAGCAGTGAAGTCGGCCAAGCTTCTGCTAATGCGGCAGATCGGCAGCGCGTCGCTCACCGAGGCCGAGATCATCCCATGCTAAATTTTAATTTATGGTCAAGATTATATACCCAAAAAGAACTTTTTTGTATAGCCAGACTGTTTTCAAGAAAAATTGGTGACTTCCCGAACTATCAATTGTATGTGCTAAAAATTAAAGTTTCAGGTCTTTAAAGCTAACAATTTGAGCTGGACACAAAAAGGGGAATATTTTCGTTAACTTTAAGTTAGAACAAAAAAGAAAAGTACAGCCGAGCACGCCCGACCGTAAAATACTCTCTGCACTTTATTCACGTTTAATTGCCAAAATCCGGGTATTACTATTAGTCGGTACGGCTAGTGTCAGCGGGCAGCGTTGCTGCGTAAACGTTCGTTTATATATTTCAATCTCGGTTACACATATGCATTGACACTGCGTTCACATTTAAACTTTGTTTCTTTTGTTAATAGTCCGATTTATATGCAACTTTCAGGGTAGTTTGACATATATTGTCTCCATACAAATTTCAAATTGCAATACTGTACGACATGAAGAAATGCTCTCAAAATGGCCTGAAAATATTACAATTGTTTTATTTCTTTTGGGGAAAGGGGTCGTGGCAGCAAAAATATGTATGACATTGCATTTGTGCTGTCTCTAGGAACCTGCCTACCGAAATTGGTATTCCTAAGAGCTATAGTTACTGAGCTATTCGCCAAAAACATCAATTTTTTCCGAGGTGGGTCTAGTTTTTAGCTCATTGTGGGCGAATGGTGCGTGGCATTAAACAAAAAGATTCCTGTATTGACTGACTTAATATCAAGCCGATTCTGACTAAATACGAACTTGTAGCTCTTACCATCGCTGAGATCTGTTTATTCATACGGACAGACGCAAATGGCTGTTTCGACTTGGCTTGTGATGCTGATCAAGCATATACATACAGTTGTGTTCAAAATAATAGCAGCGCATATAAGCTCTGATTTTAAAATTGATAAATAATGTCATAATGACCACAGATCAATAATTTTTTATTTTATTTAGTATATATATTTCATATAAAACAATTTAAGCGTGTTTCTTCATCAAAAAACTTCTTTAATTTTTAAATTTATTTAAAAAATGTTAGTAATGGAGAAATTGTCCTGTTCAAAATAATAGCAGAAAAAATCAAAAATTTTAATTATGTTAACAAAATTTAGTTTATAGCTTCATATACTGAATTAACTATGTTACTAATGAACTAATATTTAGTTCTGAACCCCTTTTAACCCAAAACAGCTTCACATCTCCACGGCATGGAGTCAATTAGGTCCTGGCAACGCTTCAGAGGATTCTGAGCCCATACATCCTGAACAACTGGCCAAAAATGTGCTCTAGTCGACGGTTTTACCTTCGACACACTTCGTTTGACATCCCCCCATAAGTTTTCAATTGGGTTCAGATCTGGGGACTGAGCTGGAGATGTTTTCGATCTTTTCCGTTACAAACCACTGTTTGGCAAGTTTGCGGTTATGCTTAGGATCATTGTCCTGTTGAAAAGTCCATTTTATTGGCATTTTCCAAGAGGATAATAGTAGCATCACATTTTTTAGCATTTCCACGCATACATTTTGATCCATGATCACATTAATCATATGGAGTGGGCCTACGCCGCTATATGAAAAGCAGGCCCATATTAAGATTTTTTAATCCACCATGTTAAACTGACTTTAGAGTGTGGTTAGGCTGATATTCAGTGTTTGGCAGACGACGGACATATTGTCTAGATCCAGTTCCACCAAAAAACACAATTTTAATCTCGCCAGTCCAGAGAACCTTGCCCCACTTTATCAAGCGCCATTTCAGGTGCACTTCAGCAAAGTGTATTCGAGCTTTTATGTGTTTAGAAGTAAGTAGATAGGGATTTCATGGACTTCGGGCATTGAACTTGTGTTCCAGAAATCTTCGCCGAATAGTTACACTACTCATTGACAAGTTTAGGTCTGCTTTTAATGATTCTGCAGACGCGAATGGTTTATCCTTGCTGGAGCGCACAATGCGTCCGTCATCAATTTGTGTGATATTTCTTTTCTTGCCGCGGGTTACGCATTTGTGGCGATAGTTAATGGCATAAGAGACCATTTTAGCAGAACATCCATCCAATTTTCCGATTTCCCTGTATGCTTTTCCTTGTTTTCTAAGGATTAATATCTATTCGCGCTTTTCCTTTGAGCAATAACTGCTTCTACCCACTATAGTACAAATTTTTTCACTATTATTATGTATTTCCATGTAAATAATAGTAAACTCACTAATTCAACTTAATTTCAACAAATCAACAACTTTAACTTGAATATTTTCTAACATTGAAATGAAGCGCTGCTATTATTTTGAACAGCAAAATTTCTGTATTTTTACGCAAAATTATCAAAAAACGGTAAAACAAAGCAATTCCAACGGGATTTTTTAATTTTCCTCTTCCTTACACTCTATTCTAATAAAAATATTCACTGGTGTTCGATTTTTAAGAATGAACACCCGCAAAATTCAGTCATATTTGTCAGCAAAAAGAGCGCTGCTTTTAATTTGAACACAGCTGTATATACTTTATGGGTCCTGCCACGCCTCCTTCTGCCTGTTACGTACTTTTCACAAACCCATTATACTCTTGCAGAGACTGTTAAAAATAAGTTTAATAAAAGTAAACAAGAATGAAAAGTACAGTCAAGCACGTCCGACCATAATATACTCTCTCTATTTTATCTCGATTATATTGGTAAAATCGGTATCCGGGTATTATTATTGATCGGTACGGCCAGCGTCCATACACTTGTATGGTTAATTCCTTCCTATGTTTCTGTATCGCTTGCATTCATGCATTGACATTACGTTTAATTATAAACATTGTTACGTGTCTAGCTCTATTGTAAATAGTCTAATTTATATGCAACTTTCAGGATAGTTTGATATACTTTGTCTCCAAACAACATTCAAATTACAATCTGTACGATAAGATGAAATGTTCTAAAAACGGCCTGCAAATATTAAAATTGTTTTTTTTTTCTTTTGAAAAAAGGTGGCGCGGCGGCCCAAAATTTTTGGTGAGATTGCACTTATGCCGTCACTATGAAGCTGACTACCAAAATTGGTACTCCCAAGTGCCATAGTTACTCAAGTATTCGCCGAAAACATCGATTTTTCCCTAAGTGTGTCTAGTTTTCGGCTCTTACCATCTCTGAGATCTTTTTGTTCATACGGGCAATCAGACAGACGGACATGGCTACATCGGCTCGTCTTGTGATGTTAATCATAAATAAAAGTCAAAAGTGTCAAAACGCCGCGATTATTAAATTAAATTCTTTCTACAGTGCTAAACAGCAGTAGCGAATGAATTAAACAAAAACTTTGTCATATCCGAAACAAGTAAGAAAGGCTACAGTCGAGCGAGCCGACTGTAAAAGACCCCGTACTCACAGAAGTGCGCGAAAAATAAGAAAAGCGGAGTGATTCACATTTTGTATACATACATATTTATATACAAATGTATGTAAATATATACACAATTAAATGCACAATTTCCTTACTTGGCTTATTTTAAAAATAAGCCGTGTTTTACAATTTGAAATTATTATTTTACAATTCGAAATTATTATTTTAAATTTAAATTGAAATAAAAAAAAAAAATAATAATAATCAAAATAATTCACTGACGGGATTCGAACCTCGGAACTTCAAGCACACGCGTCAGAGCCCTAACAGCTGCACCACGCCCCTCTCTTAAAAGTGCTCGACTATCTGCATTTACATCTAATATTTTTTTGTTATCTTGTTATTTAACAAAAATTAATAAAATGTCCCTGATGACGGCGCTCGAACTAATGATCCCGGAGTTAACATACAAGTGCGAAGAATTAGATCAGGCATCTTTACTACTTAGACCACATTCCGCATTGAATTTTATGTAAATTAATAAAATTTGAAAAGTAAACAAATAGCATATGTCACTGACTGGATTCGAACCCGGGATCTCGGGCCAACAAACACGTACGAAGCGCGCATCTCTACTACCCAGACCACGCTCCTTATTGAAGTTGAAGTAGGTAAACGTAGGGTTAAATTTTTTGTTGCAAACAAGTGTAAACAAACAATTTATTCATAAAATTCAGCATTCTTGATTAATTTCTTTTATATGTTGTTGTTGTCCGATTTGGACCAAATTTGGTGAGGATACTTTTAATAATTATACACACATCCTGTGTGAGTTTGGTTGCGATCGGCCAACTAACATTACATGTCTTCATACAAATTTTTATTTTTGACCGGTTTGTCCTATGGGAGCTATAGGCTATAGTTGACCGATCCGGATCAAACCTGCTAAGAATAGTTATATTGGTACCATACACATAATGTGTGAATTTGGTTCCGATAGCTCTATTCGTTTTCAAGTTATGGTGATGTGAAAAATGTTTCTTACAATTTGCGGGGGCGGTAGGGGGCGTGGCAAAGATTTGAAATAAAATTGATCTGCGACACATATAATCGGACTTCCATTCCAAATTTGGTGGCTCTAGTGGTTTAGAAGATCCAGGTGTTCATACGGACGGACAGACGGACATCGCTATATCGACTCGGCTGTTAATGCTGATCAAGAATATGTATACTTTATGGGGTCGGAAAAGCCTCCTTCTGCCTGTTACGCACATTTCGCTTCAGACAAACTTAATAGACCCCTCTACTCTTTTTTAGAGTACGGGGTCTAAAAAGGAAACTAAAATATAATATATGTATCTGGAAACGCTGAAGAGGAACAACAACAGAAGAAGACAGCAATCGACCACTAGCTACATTGAGTGAATAAAGTCAAATATAAAAAAAAAGTTTTATTATCTTTTCCATTGGTATCAGACTTAATTGATTATATAAAAGAAAGTTGTATAATTCTGTATCCCATTTCTGATTTCTGTCAACACTAAAAAAGTAGTTTTGTGTCTTGATTTCGAAAAAACCAAGTAATTCTGTGTTTCTGAGTATATGTTAGGACGAGTGCCAAAAGTTAATGGTGACAGTAGTGACGAAGAGCTAATCACCTCAAATTTAAAACCGAAAATAAACGAGCGTAGAATTGCAGAATTAGAAGCTCAGGTGAACGCCTGTCTCACGCCAAAACATAATTTTCGAAAAGAAATTTAAAGAATAAAGTGATACATACGAGAGCCTTAAAATTAGCACAACTCAAATAGAAGTGTTTAAAGATATTAAAATAACACCAGACATCGAATGTAGTGAGCCACTGGACGTTGTAAAATCAATGCCAACATTCGAAAGTAAACAATGAACTTGTACCGCGTAGAGGCGTTCGCTTACGTAGCATTTCACATTTATGAGCCCTATTATGGGAACTCTCGACATTATCAAACAGTGACAATTATTAGAAATAAAGTAAGATGAGCAGCGGATGGTGTGCTGTCATCATTGAACACTGCATTCAATTTCAAGGTAATAATCACCAGACTAGATTTAACATACGCTGATAGGAGTCCAGTTCATGCCATTCAACAGGAACTCAATTCTGTCAGACAGATGGGCTGTTTCCCTGCACAGCCTACAGATTTGCCTGCAGCCCTAGGTTTAGCGCAGGCAGCAGAACACAGCAACGAAAGAAGTTTCTTTGCTGTCAGTATGTCTTAGCACAATCAGGAAAGTACTCAGAAGCAAGCTAATCAAAAACCTGAAAACTGGCGACAAAATTTTGAGCAAGTTGACTCCAACTCCCGGAGGAAAAATCATCACATTCAAAAAGCATAAACCAATTCCAACCAAAAACCCAAAAGTTCAAAACAACGCTTCAATAATCATAAGCCGCAAGCTGGATGCCTAAAAGTACTGGGAAACGCACTAAAGGTAATTTGACGATTGGGAACAAATTAAATTCAAACAGGGACACTATAGATTCAGAAAAGAGACGAATTGAGATAAACACAAAATTTAAAATTCGGCTTAATGAAATAATAAATTCTCTTAACCGTTTATTGTACTTTTTCTCCGATTTTGACGCGGTTTGTTTTATTTGAAAGGGTAAATGAAATAAAAAATACACTTTATTTTGCTTTTTTCGATTTTTGGGAATTTTGGCTCAAAATGAAAGAAAAGGATGCGTTGCTTGTTTGTATCATATGTACAAAGGGCTATAATTTGTACAGTGAATGAATTAAACAAAAGAAACAAAATATACAAAACTAACGTGAGAAACATAGATTATTTAACAAAAATAAGTTAAATAGATTTTTAAAATTACTTTTGTAAGAAAAAATTAATTTAATTTTTTTTTTAATTTTCAATGCAAAATTTTCTACACGGGTCACTTTTATAAATCGCAAAATTGGCGGGAAATTGTTGAAATGTATACAAATAACATATGATAGTGACGCCAAACCTTTAAAAATAGAAAGAACCAACTGTGCAGATACACCCCATATCAGTAAAAGGTTTCTTTAAGGTCCACACTTTTTTTTACGTGGTAAAAGCCTACCCGTTGCAGATATGCGTCACAGACTAATAAAGGGTTAACTCTATTCGGAAAGCAGGAAATACAGACACAGAACACATTATTTGTTTCAAAAACAACAGCGCCCATCTTCTAACTGTTAGACAAATATTATTATCATAGTTTTTTTTACCCTATTAAAACTGACAAACAACCAATGGAAGTATATACATCTTTAAAATTCAGACAACCCAGGCACAGAATAGGACTCAAAACTATAGCCATCAATCCCAAAATCATCACAAGATAAACCATTTGCCAAAAGAACAAGATGACGAGAGCAATGATTCACAAGCCCAAACAGAAGCAAAAGCTGTTGAAGACGTTCAGTCAGAAACTGAAAGATGCAATTGTTTAGTGGATGCTCCCTGCATTCGTACATTTGACGCACAATAGCAGGGTATAAAATTGAATTACTTATTGATACATGGGCTTCTAAAACTACATTAAGCCTCTTTCACTACTGAAACACTTTGTTCCAGTAGAATCACACTTTCGAGTAAATTCCATAAATTGGCAGTCCCAAATTAAAGAAAAATACCACATACATCTATTCAATGCCGAATGATACTTTTAATACCCGTTACTCGTAGAGTAAAAGGGTATATTGTAATCGTTGGAATGTATGTAACAGGAAGAAGGAGGTATGGCAGACCCCATAAAGTATATATATTCTTGATCAGCATGACTAGCCGAGTCGATATAGCCATGTCCGTCTGTCCGTCTGTGTAAACAAAAGGATCTCAGAGACCATAAGAGCTAAAAAGGCCCAATAAGTCGCAAATGAAAGATAAAATTCCCAGGCAGTACAAGTTTGTTTTTGTTTTTTTAACTCGCCCACTTAAGGGCGTTCTATGTTCATACAAAGGTAAAATCAGGTTAAAATAGCATGTTTTAGTATAGAAAACTTTTTTGTTAGCAATGCTATCTAAACCAATATATATATATATCTGTCAATAATATAAATATGTTGACTAAGTTTCATCCGAATCGGACAACTATATCGTATAGCTCCCATAGGGACGATCGGTCAAAAATACGCTGTAAATCCAAATTTGTATGAAAATTTTCTGTGCTTCTCAAGTCATCTGAATTAAAGTCAATAGGGTCGATTACCTAAACGATTGTACTATTATTAATAATATATTAAATTGTTAATAATATAATTAAACTGAGTAACGGGTATCCTAAAGTCGCGAGGCGACTATAGCATTCTTTCTTGTTTTATATTAAAAGTATATTGATTATACCCGTTACTCGTAGAATACAAGAGTATATCGTTATCGTTGGAATGTATGTAACAGGAAGAAGAGGCATGGCAGACCCCATAAAGTATATATATTCTTGATCATGAATAGCCGAGTCGATATAGCCATGTCCGTCCGTCCGTCTGTCCGTCTGTGTGAACAAAAGCGTCTCAGAGACTATAAGAGCTAGAAAGGCCCAATAGGTCGCAAATGAAAGATAAAATTCCCAGGCAGTATCAGTTTGTTTTTGTTTTTTTTAACTCGCCCACTTAAGGGCGTTCTATGTTCATACAAAGGTAAAATCAGGTGAAAATAGCATGTTTTAGTATAGAAAACTTTTTTGTTAGCAATGCTATCTAAACCAAATGTACACGGAAAGTGCACGTCTACGAAATACATATACTGACTAAGTTTGATCCTAATCGGACAACTATATCGTATAGCTCCCATAGGGACAATCGGTCAAAAATACGCTCCAAATATGAATTTATATAAATTACTTTTGCGTTGGCCAAGCAATCGAAGGGAAACTTACACAGAATATATCTGTCAATAATATAAATATGTTGACCAAGTTTCATTCAAATCGGACGACTATATCGTTTAGCTCCCATAGGGACGATCGGTCAAAAATACGCTGTAAATATGATTTTGTATGAAAATTTTCTGCGTTTCTCAAGTCATCTGAATTAAAATCAATAGGGTCGATTACCTAAACAATTGTTCTATTATTAATATTATTAATATATTATATTGTTAATAATATAATTAAAGTGAGTAACGGGTATCCTAAAGTCGCGAGGCGACTATAGCATTCTTTCTTGTTTTTTTAGAGCTCGTACTTTAAAAAGAGTAGAGGGGTCTATTAGGTTTGTCTGAAGCGAAATGGGCGTAACAGGGAGATCAGCATCAACAGCTGTGACGATAAAGCGATGTCCGAGTGTCCATATGAACACCTGGATCTTCAAGACAAGAAGAGCGAAAGCCACCAAATTCGGAATGAAAGTCCGTCTATATGTCAGGCAGATCAAGTTTATTTCATAGCTATTGCCTATAGCTTCCATGGGAAAAATCTGTCAAAAATTACTTTTTTGTATGGAAAAACGCGCTCTAGAAAGAGTACGGGGTCTTTTACAGTCAGCTTGCTCGACTGTAGCCTTTTTTAAGGTATACGCTATGGGGAAATATAACCGGCACCCCATCAAGCAAGAAATATTTCAAATCATTCCTATGCGGGAGAAATATTACATGTCGACATTTTTTCTACAGATAAAAAACCCTTAACTTGCATACAAAAATTTTAAAAATTTGCAGCCGTCCAACCTATTGTCTCAAGCGCCATAGTCATGGTCTTGGCGCCATTGTTCCCAAAAACAAAAACCATTTACTGTGACAATAGAAAATCATTAAACTCTGACACAATAAGAACTATTTTAAAAAACAATTTTAATATTAAAGTTTCGAATGCTCCGCCTTTACATAGCACGTCCAATGGACAATTCCATAGCAATGGAACGATTCCATAGCACCCAAGGAGATATAGGTCGTTGCTTAAAAATATAAAAACAACTGTCGGATATTGTCGACATCATCCTCTTAGCTACAATAAAGTATAACATATCAATTCATTCAGTAACTAATGGGAAACCAATAGACGTAATTAAAGACCAATATAGCTCACTACAAAAATTCAGAAAAATATTAAAACAGCACAGGAAAAACAGTTAGACAGAGTAAATAAATAAAGAGATTATAAAACTTATAAAGTTGGGGAAAAGGTATAGCTCAAACTCAATAAGAGATTGGAAAATAAATTATCACTCTTCTGTTCAGAAGAAGTTATATAAGCGGACTGAAGAACGACAGTTCTTATTAAAGGGAGGGTGGTCCATAAGGACAATTTAAAACAAGTAAGAAAGGCTACAGTCGAGCTAGCCGACTGTAAAAGACCCCGTACTCATAGTATTTGCAATAAAACACTTTGAAACAAAATCATCAATTTGTAATAGGGATGCAAATCGCCAAAAAAATGCCGATATCGATATTAATTAAAATATCACATCAAATCAAATATCGATATTATCAACAACTGAATTTAAATACGATATATCGCTATAGATATAGACATAATGACCAAATATCGCATGCGATATTATGTCGCAATTATAATTACTATGGTATGCGTGCGTGCATTGTCCGCAAGCAGTGCAGTCGCTACACAAGCAGTGCAGTCGCTACACAAGCAGCGAAAACGTTCGCTCACATGATTATATGCTTCTGTCTCGCTTGCACACATGCATTGACGTTGCGTGCAATTGTTAACTTTGTTACGTGTCTAGCTCTTTTGTTTATTGTCCGATTTGTATGCAACTTTCAGGATAGTTTGTGATACTTTGTCTCCAAACGAATTTGAAATTACAATACCGTACGATAAGTGCAAATGCCTTAAAAATGGCATTGAAGTTTGAAAATTATTTCATTCTTGTGGGAAAACGGGGCGTGGCAGTCCAAAAATTTTAATGACAATGCATTTATGCTGTCTCTAGCAACTTACATACCAAAAATGGTGTTCCTAAGTGCTATAGTTACTGAGATATTTGCTTAAAACATCAATTTTTTCCGAGGTGACCATAGTTTTTTACAATTTGCGGGGGCGGTAAGGGGCGTGGCAAAGATTTGAAATAAACTTGATCTGCTCGCGAAGCAAACGGACTTTCATTCCAAATTTGGTGTCTCTAGCTTTTGTAGTTTAAAAGATCCAGGTGTTCATACGGACGGACGGACAGACGGACATTGCTATATCGTCTCGGCTGTTGATGCTGATCAAGAATATATATACTTTATGGGGTCGGCCACGCCTCCTTCTGCCTGTTACGCACATTTCGCTTCAGACAAACTTAATAGACCCCTCTACTCTTTTTTAGAGTACGGGGTCTAAAAGGACAACTCTAATATAGTTTTCGTATTAATTTAATAGACTCAACGACTACTCGCACGCAGATTCAGAAAGCAGACGAATTGAGATAAACACAAAATTCTAATGTCGGCTTAATGAAATAACAAATTTTCTACTCCACTCGGAAAGCGAAAAACTTATAATTATTTGTTTCAAAGAAAACAGCGCCCATCTTCTAACTATTGGACAAATATTCTTATCATTTTGTTTTTTTACCATTTGAAAACTGACTAACGGGAGTCCCAAAGTCGCGAATCGGCTATAGCATTCTTTTCTATTCATTTTTGGGTGAAGAGCTAGAAAAACGATTTGGTCACTTAGCATGAGCAAGCAACCATAAATGACACTAATAAAGTCTTTGATCTATTAAAAAAAATTATTGCTTTCCATCGAATCGCAAAATCGCATTAATATAACTCGCAAGTAAAGAAAATGTATATATGAGGAATATATTTGGGTGCGGTTAACTAATGCAGTTCTATTATATATATGTATATTTATTTATATATTTATATGTATATATTCAATAGAGTCATAACAAACCTGTTCCTCCTCCGCGTCCGACATACGATGTAGTTGCTTGCATGGTTGATGAACTAGAATCCAATACCTCGCCGTCTTCATTGGCTTTTGTGAATTTCAAGAGCATTATGTTATTCCGTTAGTACAGTTAATTAGATGATTTTTGTCAGACCGTGTATGCTTCAAAGATACAGAAATAAAACCAAAATAACAAAATTGCACCTTTTGACTGAACTACGCTTTTAGCTTAATTATTGCTTAATATAATAACTTAAAAGATATGCCACATAACAAGGTACGATGATTAACGCCTTTATTACTGTATTATAAACAAAAAGATTTATTGTCCACTCTTTACATTGATTGACGCAGATTATTACTACTATTTTTTGTGTTTTTAGCACCACTAATGCTCTTACAGAAAAATGTATTTGATCCACTCGTCGTAATTGATATCGTTGTAATTTAATGTGGAAGTTGCGCGGTGTATGCGTTGGGGTAAATCGTGATTCAAAGTTTTAATTTGTGTTCGAAATAACTATCAAGACATCCGTGCAAAGTAAAACCCATTCTTTGTATCGTATGGCATTTCTTTTTTAAACTAATTTTCGGCAACAAACATCACGTTTTGCTCAAAATCAAGAAAAAGTATATTTTATTTCGATCAAAACGTTGATTCTGCATCAAACTAGCTGATAAACGTTGCCAGATCATTCGTTGTCCATAGTATACCAGGGATATTAACAATTAAAATCTGTAAAATTCACGGTTGCCATATGCAGTAAAAGTGTACCTATTTTGAAAACAAATTTTACTTTTTAAGAAAGGTCCATTTGACTAGAGTTGTCTAGCTATCAAAATTAATCTCATTCGATATTTTCGATTGCGTAATAGAGAAAATTCGATACTATTGATAACGTTATATTTCTTTAATGCGCAATCAAAATCAGTGAATAGTAGCGTTAGCACTATTAATAAGCTTTAATTCACGAAATTCTACCATTTTAACTAGACGGCATGTAACAGGAATAATTTGTATTTGCATGATCTTTCGTACCGCAAAGAAAATGATCTAATGAAACGAAAATAGCAACAGTGTCTTAGCATCGATACATGGATGATTTAAATTAATTCAGAAACATCGAATTTTTTCCGATACTTGACGCTTTTTAATGTTTCCCTATTTACTGCAACATAAGTTGGAAAATTTGTAGTTAAATTTATGAAAAGGAACAAGTTTCTCAAAGCTGTTTGCAAATTTGTTTTGTTCCCTTTGGCCTTACTTAAATCGAACCTATGTATTATGTTTTACGTTATGTTACAATTTTTTCAATCGATTGCTAAATCAGCTGTGCAATTCTTAAAATCTATTATCTTTTGACTAACACTGACTGCACAACTTTTGAGTTGACTTATTCATTGGCAGGCAGAATTTGGATGAAATAAACCCTTTTTTTTTTTTTTTTTTAAATGAGTGGCAATGCTGGATTTACTGTCAGAGAAAAGAGTAATTTTCTATACTCAAGGAACGTAAACATTTTAATCGTTATAAACAAAAAAAAAAAAAACTTTGAAATATTTTATATAATATAATATTAGAAAAAAATATATTTTAATTTGTTTTAGAGAGTTCGATATAATATCGGCTCTTATATCTTTTGGAAAATGTCAGGAAACATGGATTCTTTCCCTGCACTAGCGATGTATATCGCCAAGAAAATGGTAATAACGATTTCAATGAAAATATCATATCGAAATTTTTATATCGCTTTCAATATTGCGTGTATCGAATTCGATAACGATATTATCAATATCAGAACTTTTATTGAAATTCTAACTCTAGTGTTTACTTTCAGCTAAAAAATAAAAATAAATAAGTAAATAAATAACATCTTATATCACGTATCTGTTGGCGGTTTGGCTGACGATAAGCTGAACCATAATGGCACAACATTTTGTTTAGTCCTTCATTGTCAAATACCGAATGGGCCTTCAGTTCTTTGCAATAAAAAATTCAAGGGCATTGACCATCTTAAACGCGTTCTAGTTGAAATATCGTTAATTTCTTGAATCGATAGTGGCCCTCCGTGGTTATTTTTGACGCGGGTAGTCAGGTTGCATGTTTTTCCATATGATATTACCAGCCTGTTGTATGCTTTTCAAAGTGCGATGCTTACATTAAGCATGTCAAAGTACTGCCAAACTTCGGAGCTATTAAACGTTATCCTGAAATTAAATAATTAATTGTAATGTTAGCAATGAATACTTTTAAAAATAAAAGTAATAATCGATAGAAATTAAGCAATGTCATATCGATTATCTGCAAGCGAGTCGTATCGATATTGCCGCCAGACAGTATCGATACTAAGAGCTTCGATACTAACTTGAATTCAGACGCGGTACCAAAAAAGAGTGTCAAAAACTAAATTGTGAAAAAAAATAAATTTAAGAATTGTAAACTTAACATAATTTTTTTTGTAACACTTCTGTTAAAAAACACTTACTTTGGCATTATAAAAAAGTTTGTTTATCGCATTTAATATCATATCACAATTGTACATGCATATCGAAAGGTATTTCGATGCCATGATATAGATATGGAGCCAAATGGGGAAAAATATCATGTTTTGGTCTTAAAATCGCCAAGTATTGTAAGGAATAATGAGAGAAAGAGCACGAGAGGGAGAAAGCGAGAGAGAGAGAGAGCTCGCAGATGTCAACTCCGCTTACCATCTTGTTGCCGGTTCCTACATCCCTTCCTTCCTATCTAGCATAAGCTTCAAGCCACCTGCGGTTGCGTTGCTGGATTTGATGCCTTCTTACAAGGAACCTTTTCCAAGTGGATAATATTCATCATAAGAATTTTACCTCCCCCAACTAGCTGCACTATACTCCCTTCTCTTCTCACAACCACATACTCCATGACTTTAAAGTTCGGTTTGAGTTTGTGGGGTAGAACTACATTCACTTGGGAGGCGTGTTGTCCTCGTGGACCACGACGAGATCCCCAATCTGTATGTTGTCGAGCGCCTCCTTCCATTTCCCTCGCTGCTGAAGACTGTGGACGTAGTCCTTCGATCATGCTTGCCAGAAGCGCTGTCTGAGCGTGGACAGCAGCTGCCACCTGCGAGAGAACGAAATTTCGCTGTTTCGTGTGGCCCGCTCGAACCCTTGCGGCAGCGAACGAAGCGGCTGTCCGATGAGGAAATGGCCTGGGGTGAGCGCCTCTCCGTCGCTGGGATCGCTGCCCAGCGGTGTCAGCGGCAGTGAATTTAATATTGCCTCCACGTCGGCCAGGTGACCTCGGACCTCGGCCTCGGTGAGCGACGCGCTGCCGATCTGCCGCATTAGCAGATGCTTGGCCGACTTCACTGCTGCTTCCCACAGTCCTCCGAAGTGCGGCGCTCTCGGAGATATGAACCTCCACTCCATCCCTCGCTCCGCTGCAAATAGCTACAGCCTGCCCTGCTGCCGATCGAAGGCGTCCTGAAACTCCATTAGTGGATAAGTCTGCTACAAGTTCCAGGTGAACAGCCTTTGAAGAAAAACAAACAAACACGGCAATATACATTTTTATAGGGGCTCGTCCTCTAATTCGAAGCGAAACATTTACTGGGCTACAAAAGTCTACTCCACAAACGTTGAATGACCGAACCGCGGAAAATCGGTCGGCCGGCAAATTCCCTATAATTTGCTCCGTTAACTTCGTTTTATATCTGAAGCAATGGGCGCATTTCCGCACTGTCTGAGTGCATTCTCTTCGAGCATTCACTAGCCAAATCCTTTGCCTGAGTAATGCAATCATCGTCTTTGCTCCTGCATGACAATTACCGATGTGCAACTCTCTCAAATACAGTTGCACAAGCAAACAATTTTTTGGCATTAGGACTGGAAACTTGGCAGTTGAACCCCAATGCAATCAATGAAAAATCAAAAAACAACAAATAGAAACAAATTGCAATTTCGTACAATTATCAATTTATTTGGGACTTGGCAATCGCGGAAAGGCTTGGCAGCGTGCGTGTGGTTACAGCGATATCAAAGAACGAACTGCCTGCCGCTCGCGACAGCTGCATTGCCAAAAACAAGAGCTTACTCGCTAGCTTAAATATAAGAGATTCGCTTACACTTCTAGACAATCCAATAGTTGCATCTAATTACTTATACTAACAATTCATAATTATTTCTTACACTATTAACCTATGCTTATGATCCAACATTCCGGTCACCTTGAAGGGATCGCCTTCAATCCCTTAGTAGCCTGGCAGCTTTAAGCCGACCACCCTCTTAGGGATGACCCTCCACTCCATTCCTCATTCCGCTGCGAACGGAAGGCGGCGCTGCTGTCGGTCGAATGTATCCTGGAAGTCCAGACCCAGGTTCCTCGTTCCCACGAAATGTGCCGCCTTGTCCGAGTACCGCCAGACTGGTATGCCACGTGTAGCGCTGAAGCTGTTCAGGATTGGAATAAGAGTATTAGTGGATTTTTCTGATATTAATCCTAAACGAACAGCATTTGAAACAAACCATACGAGCACAGCAATATACACCTTAAGTGGGACTCGTCCTCTTATATTTGGCAGCACAATTGGGGGATCACACAAATCTACTCCTAAATGAGTCGAAGTAATTCGTCCTCCTAAATCGCCTGACTTGTAAATCAATGGGGTCAGCGATTGCAAACTTGGATGCACGATATCATCCTTTTTTGGCCTATCAAATTTTACGGTGCACTCTGTGCGGTTCAGCACAATCAGCAAAGCGAATCTATGCCTTTTTTTCCCAAGTTCGACTGTTTGTATTTCTATAGTGATTAATGATCTTAATCGATCCACTGTTACCAGTTTCCGACAAAATTTGAGTTTCGGAACGTCACACCCTCTTGATGGTGTCGGTCCATGTGTCCAAGATACATCATTGGCCATCTCTTTGATGCCTGCAACTCGATTGGCTACAAATGTTGCTAATAATGAAGGGGAACTTTTTATACAATGTCGTGCGGTTTCTGAATGATTCCAGAAACTCGCACTCTCGATTCGACATAGCTCCAACGCGTATATTTGGGCTAATATATACGCTAACCCATCAAACAATGTTTTCCGCTTGGTAGGACTTAATTTGGCGAAGCTACCTTCCAAGTGATACTGAAAAGTATCTAACCTTGGTGTCCTTCTCATGCCAAGCGTATTTGTCGAATCGGCATCATTGTAAATCAAACGTTTCTTATTTCCACCTTCTTCTAATGCGTAAAAATGGTTTGAAAACCATTTTGCCAATTGATATTCGCCCACTATGAGAATTTCGGGCACCGGCTTTTTTCCCTGTTTAATATCTGCCGTTAAGGCATATAGGTTCAGACGAAACTTACGACATGAACAAATTAGATCCCTCTGAGTAGCATGTTCCATCATCTGTAACTCGTTAGCAGAGTGTGACGATGTTGACTTACACGAGGCGTCAAACATCACTCGAAGCGTGGTGGAACTGCTATCAGGCCTCAGGACATACTGGTGTGGAAAGGTGTAATGTGGTCCTGGTGGAACTTTTGCATCTGAGACGGACAAGCGACCAAGTACAAGATACTCGTTCATGAAACTCAAATACCTATCATTGAATTCAGCATCAAAACCTAGTTTGCCGAAACACTTGTCTCTGGGACAGCTTTAACCTCACAACTTCGATCTGCACAGGCATCAATTAGAACATCTTGTCTATGTTGCATCACTGAGCAGCATACTGGGCTTTTGGTACGAATTTTTCTGCACCGCCCTGATGCCACCCAACCAAGCAACGTCCTTTGGAGCACCGGACCATTAGCAAGTCGAAGAAGGAGTCTGCTCCCAGAAGCATATCTATTTGCTGGGGTCTATGAAATTCAGGGTCAGCCAGTTCGACATTTACCGGAATCTTCCACCGATTGATGGGAAGATCACAGTCTGGCTGCCTGCTACAAATTGATTTTAGCACCCAAAAATCGGCGCTAAACTGGTGTCTCGTTACTCGAGACGAAACTATCGTCGATACTTCGCTCTTTGCTGTCAATCTAGCCTGTCCAACTGACTTTACGGTCAAGCACTTATTTTTGCGTTGAAGGCGAAAAGCTTGAGCGAGCTCTTCCGTCATGAAATTCACCTGCGAGCCTGAATCCAACAAGGCTCTAGCGTTTTGTTTTTGACCAAACCTGTCTCGAACTGTTACAACTGCAGTTGCAAGGATTACTTGGTCGACTTCGCTAGCAACATGATTCACATGGGCAGGATGAGCAGATGCTTGCAATGGTTCTAATGCGTATTTATGGAGGATAGTGTTATGAGGACGAGAACAAACTCTACACTTCGACGCATTGCAGTTCGACACTCTGTGCCCTGAATGCAAGCAATTGATACAAAGTTGACTAGATTTTACGAAATTGAATCTTTCGTCAACTGGCAATGCTGCGAACCCTTGGGAACTTCCAATCATATGGTTGGCACTGCAAAAGTTGCATGAGGGTTCAACTACTTTCTCGACATTCGTGCATGCAAATGACGACTTTTTGGCAGGTTTCATGTCGGATTTTTGCTTCATCCTAGACTTTGAACTTCTTCAGCAGATAAATGCTGATATCGCCTGTTCAAAGCCACAACACAATCGGCCCATTTCGGTGATGTATTATAGTCCAGGTGCTCCTCATACTTCGACTTTGTATGAGGATCAACCTTAGACATGACTATATGTATCAAGATAGCGTTAGCGAAGTCTTGCTCATCTCCAACTGACATTAATGAATCAAAAATTGCCGATACCGAGTCTACCATTGTGCGAATTCCAATTGCCGATGGCTTATCCATCGGCTCAATATCGAACAACTGGGCGCGAGTGTCAAAAAAGATCAGACATTTGTTGTCGTATACTCGACTTAGGCTCTCTAATGCCTTTGGGTAATTTGCATCAGACACCTGGAAAGCTCTGATGGTACCTAAAGCCTCATCTGATAAGCACGATATCAAATGGTTGATCTTTTAAATGTTTGATAGCGAGCGATCAGAATCTACCAAACTATTAAAAAGACCCATAAATTGTCTGTACTCTGAGTGTTTACCGCTGAATCTAGGCAACTTTAGCTTGGGCAGGTGTGAATGGTGAGAAAGCTGAGGTACGGTTTCAGATGCCTGATGCGCACTTAGGGCAGACATGTATGACGACCGAGCCAAAATACATGTTTCCTCAAGCATTGCGCGGCTAGTATTTTAAGGATCTATTGCATCGATCTCTGACTGCAATATATACGAATTTAGTATATCTAGCCGGCACTGAATCTCAAATTTACTTGGAGTCACCATTTTATTAATGAGTGAACTCCTTTGACGCTCTACTTTTTCCAATTTAACGAACAAATGACTTAAACTGGTGGTGAGGCAACTTTCCTCATCAACGAAACCGGTTTCATTTGGATTCGATTTGTGCGCCATATTATATTTTTCTAAATTTGGATCTATTTGAGTGCACGTAAGTGTACTGTCTCAAGAAATAATCAGTTAACAAAAAAGATCGAATGAGCCAAGATAATCAGATAATTAAAGATCATCAGCTGATTAAAGACAGTTGGCCTAAAAAATACGCGAAGATAATCAGATGATTAAAGATAATCAGCTGATTAAAGATAGTTAACCGATGATATGAGCGAAGATAATCAGATGAATATAGGTACTCAGCTTAGACTTCTCGAATGACAGAGATAAGAGAAGCGAAAGCAGCGCAGCGTATGCAGATAGGCGCTGGCAGTAACAAAAACAATAAACCACTCAGACGCGCAAGCGACTGTTCAACGATAATCACCTAATTAGCGATATTTGGCTGATTATAGTTAAACAGGAGTGGACAGCGATCTATGCAAACCAACAACACAACATACGTATGTAGGTAAATGATTTACCAACAACAACTATTCGACTTGCAGCTGCTCAGCGTACGTATGTTTGTCTGCTAGCGCTTATATGTATGAATAAGCAGCGTTGACACAAGCAGAAACTAACTACGAACAAGTAAAAGTAGACTAACGCAAGTTAAACTCCACCAGCTGTATGTATGTAAATGCGAGCTGCGCTTTACTTATATGCAAGAATTTGAACAAACAAATAAGAATCAAAGGTCAAAACCCACTAGTACGTTTTGCTTCAATTACTTTTCAATAAATCACATATATCAGTGCCGAAACGCAATATCACTAATGTGCAACAAATAGAGCAGTACTTTTCTAAGTACCTTCATGTAATATGTGCTGCTTCTACGCTTGCACTTTCTATATTATCATATGCCCTGACTCATTTGGGCACTGTTACCTAATCATCAGAAGAGTCGCTCATGGGCTCAATTCTAGGTATAATATCCAAAACGACTATGGGTGGGGATTTCAGTGTCTTCAACTCCAGGTTGTTCAAATCCAAAACTTCCACTACGGCGAACAGCTCCAGGGAGGATCCAATAACGAATATACTAATACCGACACGCACAGCAACCAAAGCCTTGAAAATGTCTAATAGACCAACAATGTTGGATCATAAGCATAGGTTAATAGTGTAAGAAATAATTATGAATTGTTAGTATAAGTAATTAGATGGAACTATTGGATTGTCTAGAAGTGTAAGCGAATCTCTTCTATTTAAGCTTGCGAGTAAGTTCTTGTGTTTGGCAATGCAGCTGTCGCAAGCGGCAGGCAGTTCGTTCTTTGATATTGCTGTAACCACACGCACGCTGCCAAGCCTTTCCAAATAAATTGTTAATTGTACGAAATTGCAATTTGTTTCTATTTGTTGTTTTTTGATTTTTCACTTCCCTTTTATTCCTTCATGCATTCATTGAATCCCCGGGAACTTATCTCGAATGTATCGATTAAACATTAGTTCTAATGGGACTGTACCTGTGATCCCGTAATGAGGAGTTACATTATAAATTCCACTCTTACATAATGTCGCCAATTATCAGTTCGTAATTATTTTGAGTAACTCAACCTACGAAAAAGGAAGCAATTAATTCGGCGTTCTGCTTGATCTTTACTAGTGCCTTAAACACACAAATTACATTTAAAATTGCATCCCCTAAATTGATTTCGGGAATTTTCGCGAACATTAAAAACGGTTGCTTTCATTGATTTAAGCGTTAACTTGAGAGATGAGGTTAAACTGGGATCCCAAATCTATTATCAAAGACACATATTCACCTCCAATTCGGCATTGCGTCCGTTCTTCATTTTACTCGTCACTATCTATTTTAAAACAATTCCGCTGAATCATCTTCTTTTCCTTTTCCTTATCTTCAATTCTATTTAAAAATTTCGGTTTGAAATTACCGGAGCCTTTTTCTTCGTCGATACGGACGTTTTAGGTTTCTTCGGCGTTTGTGAGCAAACTTACCAAGATGGGAGCATAGATTAAATTAACTTTGTCTTACCGGGCACATTTGATTATCGTCTTTGTGATCTGACTGTCCATACCTTCCACAATCGTTCTGATTGATTTTCCCCGATTTCCAATTGTTTATTTTAATAATTGTTTTTGGCAATGCCTTGAGTGCATCATGTGTGACTGCTTACTTATCTCTTCGTCCACTTGGCACGCTTTGATAAAATTTACTTGAGCTGTGCTCTTTCTTTAACAACTTCTTTTTTAGTTCAGTACTAGCCCAAGTATCAATGATTTTATCTTTTGAACTAATTTTTTCTATTTCAGTTGACGTGGCATTTTTCCGGCATTGTATATGAAAATGCGTATCAACAAAATGTAACATTTTTGTCGTCTTCTGAGCTGCTGATTTGACTTCCTCAACTTCTAGGTAAATCACAAAACCGGGCAACCATTTTTCCCATTTACTTTGGAACAATGAATTTTCAATAAACTTACACAAGAAAGGTTTGATGACGTTCTCTGTCTTTATTTTATTTTATTTATTAACGCAGACTAAAAGCAGTCGCGAGTATATAATTTAATTATATGATTACGTTGTGTATAGATATATAATTTATATTTACATAGTATTAAAAGTAATAATTAAAAAATTTAAATTTAAATTAAACTGAAATTAAAAAGATAATAATTAGATCATTAATCTGGGAAAACAAACAAACAAATTGATCCAACATTTGTTGCAAGGGCTGGGAAAAACCCAGAAAAACCCAACCAGATCAAAAAAATGTTGCCAAAACTAGCTCGAAAGATCACTGATTTAAGGGGAAGAATGGATGGCATGAGACTCCATTCTTACTGCCCTTGGAAATCAGAGATATAACGGAGTTGGCTGTAAAGAGAAGCTTTAATATGGAAGAGAGAGAGAGAGATGTATCAATAAATCTATAGTGTTCATTATAATTAGAGCATAATACCCGAAAACGATTGTGCAAAGCATAGTCAGTTGTGCATGTTGGTAGAGATAAAGGTATGTAGTACCTAGTGGTCCTGGAGGGAATATTAAATTTAAGGCGTTCTAAAAGAGATGGGGAGCAGATATCACCAATTATTAATTTATGGAGGAAGATTACCCCAAGAACTCTTCTCCGATTAGTAAGGGATGGAAGACTCAGAAGCAAGAGTCGGTTAGTATAAGATGGAAGGCGAAGATTAGGGTCCCAATTAAGTCCACGAAGCGCGAAGAGTAAGAACTGCTTCTGCACTGACTCAATTAAAGCTTGACCATGAGCATGTTGAGGAGACCAGACACATGAACAATACTCAAGAATGGGACGGACTAGGGATGTGTAAAGAAGTTTGGTGACAAATGGATCATTAAATTCCTTAGACCAGCGTTTAATAAATCCAAGAGTTCCCTTAGCTTTATTAACTACAGTGGAAATATGATGTGTGAAACTTAATTTATTATCAAAAAGAACACCGAGGTCAACGATTGACAATATACGTTTTAGAGGTATATTGTCAATGTGATAGTTGGCTAAGTAAGGAGTCACCCTGTTAAATGTCATAAACAGTTATGCACCAGTTGTGCATAGAATTTAAATCATCTTGAATCATATCTTATAAGACAATAATAATTTCACGTCATCGGCATACATAAGTATACGACAATGGGCTAGTGAAGAAGGAAGGTCATTTATAAAAAGATTAAAAAATAGGGGGCCTAGGTGACTACCCTGGGGAACTCCAGAAGTAACGAAGACAGATTTAGATATGGCTGATCTAAGCATAACCCTTTGGGTCCTACCTGTAAGATATGATGATATCCACAGAAGAAGGGAAGGTGGGAAGCCTAAAATGCATAGTTTATGCAGAAGGAGGTTATGATTAACAGAGTCAAACGCTTTACTGAAATCAGTATAGATGACATCAGTTTGCATTCTATTAAGGAATGCCTCATTTACAACAGAGGTAAATTCCAATAGATTGGTCGAAGTCGACCGACTCTTAACAAAACCGTGTTGGGCAGGGGAGATAATTGACTTGCAGAGGTGTTGCAAAGTCGAAGTAATTATCTTTTCAAAGAGCTTAGGGATTGCGGACAACTTCGCAATTCCCCTGTAGTTTGATATATCCGAATTGCAACCTTTTTTATGCAGAGGGATAATGTAAGATTCTTTCCAAAGGGAAGGAAAGACAGAGGATTCCAAAGAGAGGTTAAAAAGAATTGAAAGAGGTTTAATTATAGAAGAACAGCACTCCTTAAGCACGCAACTAGGAATGTTGTCAGGCCCAGGAGAGAAGGAAGATTTTAAGTTGCTAATGGACGAAAGCAGACAACTGTCAGAAATATAAGGAAAAAATACGGAATTAGAGGATGGGAGTTTAAAGGGGTAAAAGAAGTTAGTAGGCAAACTAGGGGAATACGTAGATTGAAAAAAGTTAGCAAAGAGATCGGAAGCAGCCGAGTCGTCACTTACTTTAGCAGTATTGAAGAAAAAAGAATTGGGTAAAGTAGAAGATTTGCGTTTAGAGTTAACAAAGTTATAAAATTGTTTAGGATCGCGCGCAAATTGATTCTTGCATCGAACGAGATAATTTTCATAGCATTGAGAATTAAGAAGGGTAAAGGCTGCTTTTGCTTTAGAATAATTTAAAAAGTCTAAGCTAGAACCTGTCTGCTTAAACTTTTTAAAATATTTTGATTTTTTATTTTTTAAGTTAGATAGCCTTGGTGAGAACCAAGGAGATTTATGTGAAACGGACTTTAAAACACTATATGGAATACAGACATCAAAGATTGAATTTAATATGTTGTAAAAATACTCGACAGCTATATTAATATCATTCGTGCTGTATAGTATAGACCAGTCAGTAGCAAAAATCAGTTGATTTAGCAAAGAAAAATTTCCTTTGCGAAAGCAACGGCGCGACTTGGAAGAGGATGAAGGAGGTGAACGGATGAAGTTAGGGATAGACAGGGAAAGTTCTAGAGTAGGATGAAAAGAATCTTCAGGAGCAACTACAGGAGAAGATCTAGTGACAATGGCACTGGATGAATCATTAACGAAGATAAGATCCAGCATCCGATTCAGACGATTAGATATATGATTGATTTGAAAAAAAGGAAGATCAATCAAACTATCTAAAAAGTCGTTATTGAGTGTGGGTATGTAATCAAACTTGTCGAAAAACGTCCAGGAAACGTTTGGCAAGTTAAAATCTCCTAGTATCACAAAGAAATCACAATCACGAATGTGTCTAAATATTTCTTTGATAAAATTGAAATGCTGTAAATAAACTGACATTTCTGAGGAAGGAGGAATGTAAGAGCGAGTTACATAAAGGGCAAATGACGAAAAAGTAACCTTAACGGCAACAAATTCAATTTCGTCCAGTGGTGAAACATCTATTAATTCAGCATTAAGGGAGGATTTTACTGAAATAAGAACTCCACCACCGCGTCGATTAAGATGATCGCGCCTGAAAATGTTATAATGAGATGACATTATTTCATTATCAGATATGCTAGAATTCAGCCAAGTCTCTGAAAATGCAACAATGTCAGAATCAAAAGATAAACTATTTTTATGCAACTGTTTTAACTTAGACCCAAGACCCCTAACATTCTGATACTGAATGAAAAGTTGGTCAGAGCCTAGTTTTTTGAAGTTATGACTGGGGCCGCTTGAGTCGAACCACTAGTCGGAAGGATGACTGGAGTTGAACGAGATCTATTTTTCGGTTTGAACTCATGTACAATCATATGTGGGGGCCAGAACTTTGGATCACATATGATAGGAAATATGTCAGGGGACACACTAATCTTAAATGATGAAATTTCTCTTGGCTCAGAGAAATTAAATTTAGAAATTGAAACGCTACCTGGAGTTTTGGTAGCGATAAAAGCTGCAATAGACTCAATAGTCGTATCTGCAGATAGTCTAGATATAAATACCTGCTTACGTGGAGCCACGACCGTAAGCAGGGGAGGCTGAACTGCTATGGGAGTAGCAACGGGGTGACTATTACGTCGACTTGGAGGGCTTTTGGTGTTTTTACTTGTTACATTAGAGTTGATTACAGGTAACACTGAATTATTAGGGGGTGAAGGGGGAGCAGCGGGGGCGGCAACAGAGCGACTGTTACGCCAAATAGGGGGACTCTTCGAGTTATTACTCGTAGCCACTGCACCATTTACAGCCACAGATTTGATCACTGGTGATGGGGCGACTACGGGAGAGGCAGGCATAGCCGGGGAAGTATGGTTGCATAAGGGCCGATCGGGTACTGGGGAAGTAGCGGGGAAGTATCAATGTTGTGCCTGCAAAAAAAAAAAACCAAATCAACGCCAATTTCTTAAATTATTTCTTTATTATTAAACATTTGTTTAATATCTCTGACCACTGTCAAATAATATAACCGTTGTTTATTAAACATTTGTTTATGTTTGTATCGACCTCTGTTCAGCTCTTTTCCAACGCTTATTCTCTTTGAATCAACCATGCATACCTATGTATATCTTTATATTATGCTAACTGTGCATCAGAGCTTCCGTTAGACTTATTAGACCCCGTACTCTAAAAAAGAGTAGAGGGGTCTATTAAGTTTGTCTGAAGCGAAATGTACGTAACAGGTAGAAGGAGGCATTTCCGGCCCTATAAGGAATATGTATTCTTGATCAGCATCAACAGCTGAGTCGATATAGCAATGTGTGTCTGTTCGTCTGTCTGTCCGTCCGTATGAATATCTGGATCTTCTAAGCTACAAGAGCTAGAGCCACCAAATTTGGACTGAAAGTCCAATTATTTGTCAGGCAGGTAAAGTTTATTTTAAATTTTTGCCACGCCCCTGCTAATTGTGAAAAGCTATTTTCACAGCTCCATTACTTGGAAACGACCAAAGTTATTCGGACCAAATTCACACATTCTGTGTATGGTATTATTATATCTATCCTCACCAAGTTTGATCCGAATCAGACAACTATAGCTAATAGCTCACATAGGACAAATCGGTCGAAAATTTGTGATTTTTATGGAGACATAAAGTTTTAGTTGAGCGATTGCAACCAAACTAACACGTTATGTGTGTGGTACCATTAAAACTATACTCACCAAGTTTGATCCGGATCGGGCAACTATACCCTATAGCTCCCATAGGCCAAATCGATCCAAGATTGGTGATTTGTATGGAAAAACGAGCATTAAAAAGAGTACGGGGTCTTTAACAGTCGGCTCGCTCGACTGTAGTTTTCTTACATGTTTTCTTTGCTTTCGCAAACAAATGAAAAAGAATCAAAGACTAGGTTTAACTAACGGATGTTCATGCACATATCCACACTGTGTTAATATTCTTATTCCCTCTATTAAACTGCAGGTGTTAGCCAGTAATTCTTAATTTAAATTTATTATTTTCTCAATGTAACAACCCGCTAGATCAGTCAATATACATAACCAGATTAACAAATGAGAGGAAATACAATAATGAGAGAGAGAGAGAGAGAGAGAGAGAGAGAGAGAGAGAGAGAGAGAGAGAGAGAGAGAGAGAGAGGGAGAGTAAGAGAGCGATCTCTTGGAGATGTCGACTCCGCTTAGTATCTTGGTGTCCACATTCTTGACCAGTCTTAACAGCTGAGTCGATGTAGCGTCGGTTCATTCGGCCGGCTGTCTGGATCTAAGACGAAAAGAACTAGAGACACTGCTATACGCCGATGAAATTTTCTCAAAGTTTTTGCCACGCCCCTTAATACCCCCGCAAGAGAACAATTTTCACATCACCGTAATTTGGAAACTACTTAAGCTATCAGACCAAATTCGTACTTTACTTCGTACTTGATCAGCATCAACAGCCGAGTCGATATAGCGATGTCCGTCCGTCCGTCTGTATGAACACCTGGATCTTTTAAGCTAAAAGAGCTAAAGCCACCTAATTTGGAATGGCAGTTCGTCTATGGTGTACGCAGTGAAAGTTTATTTCAAATTTTTGCCACGCTCCTTACCGCCGCCGCAAAGTGTAATAAACTATGGTTACCTCGGAAAAAATCGATGTTTTTGGCGAATATCGCAGTAACTATGTAACTTAGGAATACCAAATTTGGTGCGAAGGTTCCTAGAGACAGCATAAATGCAATTCCACTAAAATTTTGGGCTGCCACTCCCCGTTCCCCAAAGAAAGTGAAAAATTTTTTTAATTTGAATGACATTTTGGCATATGCTCTTATTGTACAGTATTGTAATTTAAAATTCGGAGACAGGTTATTTTAAACTATTCTCAAAATTGCATAAAAATCCGACTAAAATCAAAAATTGATCATGGTATATACAAACTGCGTGAGTTAGCTTGCGATCGGTCACATAACACTACATGTCTTCTTCCAGATTTCCCATTTTAGAATGATTTGTCCTATGAGAGCTATATATATATAATAAACATAATCTGCCCCACATAAAAACGGACACTCATTCCAAATTTGGTGTTTCTAGCTTTAATAGTCTCTGAGATCCAGGTGATCATACGAACGGGCAGACAGACAGACGTTCATCGCTATATCGGCTGTTAAAGTTGATCAAGAATATATATACTTTAAGGGGTCGGCCAAGCCTCCTTCTGCCTGTCACGCACATTTCGCTTTTTCAAACCTAGTAACCTAATAGACTGCTGTAATCTTTTTGAGTACGGGGTCTAAAAAAAAAGTACATCATTAATCGGGAATTGCGGTTATCCGCGATGAATTAGTTGTGCCATTGGAGCTTGCTCCTCTTTCCCTTCGTCAGAGGTAACTTCCATTGGAATCTGATTTGTTTGCAATACAACGTTTTCTTTTTTGTTCCGTAGCTGGTGGAGGGTGATACTGATGATGATAGCTAGTAGGAGTAAGGTAACCAGCGTGATACTAGTCCAAACTGATCTGCGACTGATTAACGAGGCTGCGCAATTGTCCGATATTATTAAAATACAGCACCTTTAGTGATTGCAGGCACAACACTTTAAATCGTTTGATCTCTTCTGGGGTCATTTTAGGGATATTCGACTCAATATTGTCGAACTGCTTTTTGTTTATATTGATGGACTCTTAGTTAAAATGGATGAAGTAGGTTCCCTTAATATTATTGGCGAATACGCTATCCCTTTTTATAGAGTTTATTAAGTCTATGGATATGTTAATTAGTTTCAAGCCCGGATTATACCCAGGGCCTCCACCAACTAATATCCCAAGAAGTCCGTAAAGAATGTTACTGTTCAAGCAAGATCAAATGAGTTTAAATGAATTCGATGAAGTCATAAAAAATATTTGTGGAATCTTAAAGATGCCTTGTACGCGGTCGAATTGAAAGTACCTGACGTAGACCACTAAACTGTGGAAAAGCACCTGCTGCTGAGCTAGAGCCACGAAAAAAAATTTGTGTCAGCGCAACTTTTATCGTTGACTTTCACAATATATAAGCCAACGGAGTACTTTGTGAACAATTCGGATGTTTGACTGATTTGAAAACTGATTTGGAGCCCGCTCAGATTTGTATAGAATCAGAAAATCTAGTGGAAGCATACCCAGAAGACTTGGAAGATGGTTTAGCAAACGAGTTGTTGCAACTAGCCGCTGTGTAACAACAGTTTTTAAATCTGATCGATGAATTCCGTCCGTCCGTCTGCCCGCCTGTATGAAAAAAAGGATCTTAGAGACTATAAAAGCAAGAAAGGCCCGAGAGGTCGCAAATGAAAGATTAAATGCCCTAGCAGTACAAGTTTTAGGGCATTCTATGTTCATGCAATGGTTAAAAACGGTATAAATATCATGTTTTAGTATGGAAAACTTTTTTTTTAGCTGTGCTAAGCTAAATTTACACAGGGAATACATGTCTAGAGAGTACATATACGGACCATGTTTATAACAAATCGGTCAACTATATCTATAGGTTTTTTTTTTGGAATCGGTAAAAAATATGCCCCAAATAAGAATTAGTATGAACCAATTTTCCGTTTACCAAACAATCTTATTGAAACTCACACAGAATATATTTGTCAATTATATAAACATACTAACTAAGTCTCATCCAAATCAGTCGACAATATCGTTTAACTCCCATAGGGACGATTGGTTTGAATAATGCCCCAAATATGAATTTGTATAAAAATTTTCTGTGTTTCCCCAACTACCTGAATTAAACTCACTAGGGTCGATTGCCTAAAAGATGGTACATATAATATTATTATACCCCATTGTTAATAATATAATAAAACTGAGTAACGGGTATCCTAAATTCGCGAGGCGACTATAGCATTCTTTCTTGTTTATGTTTAAGCATGTTGGTATGTTTCCACTTGTAGTGTGGGTTGATTGGGTGGAGGATGTCCAATTGTCTTCCTTTGTTTTAAAAAAGGGCCGAAAAAAGTTGTTTGTTATAGCCCCTGCAAGAGTATATTGGGTTTGTTAAAAGTATGTAACAGGCAGAAGGACAGATAGGACAGATTTCAGAGATGGTAAGAGCTACAAGTTTGACTTTAGTCAGTATCGACTCGATATTTAGTCAGTCAATACAAGAGTCTCTTTTTTTCCAATGCCACGCCCCATTCGCCCACAATGAGCAAAAAAACTTGACACACCTCGGAAAAAATGGATGTTTTTTGCGAATATCTCAGTAACTATGGCACTTAGGAAGACCAATTTAAATATGCAGGTTCCAAGAGACAACACGAATGCAATGTCATTATCAATGCCACGCCCCCTTTCCCCACAAGAAATAAAATAATTTTTGCATATAAATCGGACTTTAAACAAAAGAGCTAGACGCATAACAAAGTTTATAATTGAACGCAATGCCAATGAATGTGTGCAAGCGAGACAGAAACATACAAACTTGCAAACGAACGTTTATGCTGCGTGGCGGCAGCGCTGTCCGCGGACGCTGGCCGTGCCGACCAATGGTATATACATTCATACGTACATATGTATGTATGCATGTATATAATACATCTATGCTGTAATGTCGTATGTATATGTATGGGAATACATACAAACAAATGTTTTCTTTTCAACATATTTTACTGCAAGTACTATTAATTGACATACCCAGATACCGATTTTTTTTTTAACAAACAGAGAGTATTCTACGGTCGGGCGTGGTCGACTGTACTTTTTTTCTTCTTCTTGTCTTTCTTGTTAAGTATGGGATTACACAAAGAAAAAAAAATATTTTCCTCGTTAAAAATCAAAAATAAAATTTTAAGTAATAATATTATTGTAACGAACTTATTACAAAATTTATCAATTGATCTCAATCGTTTTATTGCAGCTGAGTATAGATACTCAGTGCCAGAGACATGGAAAAGTTGTTGTTAGGTGATGTGGTTGGCTCACAATTCAATACATAATTCATAATGACAACAAAAATTCTCTAACCACATTGTTAGTTGTAAAGCCTATTAGATTTTAGCATTGCGCAAGTTGTACTTTCGTGCTTGAACTTGCAGGAAGATAATGGTATATTAGGGCCCCCTTGCGTTTCTTGGCTCTTTGGCGAAGTTCACTCTTTAATTTATTGTTACGCTCTATGTAGCGTTGTCGGTCCTCCGCAGTTTTTGTTGTGGCAAAAAAATCTTCTTGTAGTCGTTTGTCCAGCAGTAGTTTGCGAATATGGCCATATCTTTTTATCGTCTTCTTTTGTTTCTATTCCTGCAAGCTTCTTGCAACGCCGGCAAATCCCTTTGCCCAATTGAAGCAGCTGTCTCTGACGTAGGCTCCTTCGTTGACATCAGTTATTGATTTATTTGCAGCATAAATACTCTATGTTATATTCGCATCTAAATGACACATTTGTAATTTGCTTGTTGTTTGTTGTTGTTTAAAAGTTTTTTAAAACTTTTTGCACATTGTCTCTTGACAATTTTTGTACTTTTCAATGTGATCTTTTCAAGTACTTGGGGTATTTGTATATTTGTATTTATTAGGAGAAAGCGTCACAATGTATTAATTGAATGTTATACCCTTTAATTTATGATAATGGGTGGGTAGATATGCTACAACACGAAAAACATGGAAAATTTATAAACATAACAATAACGCTGACAACCTAATTAATTATAAACTATTAAAGAGCTAACGCACTCCTTCGCAATAAACTTAAAACATCTAAAATCAACCATACAACCGAATTCACCTCCACAATAGAACAAAACACCCCCTCTGACAAAATCTGGCCAATATCCTCCGTTTTTGTGGCATACCCGCTCAACAACATCTCAATTCAGATACATTCACCATAACCCAACTATTTGCCCAACACTGGTCAGACCAATCGAAACACAATAACTTCAATCAAACCTTTATTACAAACAAACACTCAAGTAAACCATTAAACTATATACCTTACCTCTCAACACAAACAATATAACCCAAATTGAACACACCCGGCATCAATAGAATATCCTACCCTATGATTAAAAACTGCTTAAACACAGTCAAAACACAAATTCACCCCACAGTTCTTTAAAACCAGTCTTGTGATCCCCATACTTTAGCCAAACTTCCACAAAACATCAATAACCAACTATAGACCACTCTTCCGTCATTGGTCTTTACTTTTCAAAGGCTTTTGACAGGGACGGAGGTCACTCCAACTAATAGATTGGAAAATGGGCCCCAAAATTATATACTTCATCAAAAACTTTATTTCGAACAGAAAATTAAAATCAAAATTAAAACAAGAAAGAAAAGTACAGTCGAGCACGCCCGACCGTAGAATACTCTCTGCATTTTATTTCCGATCATTTTAATAAAGTCGGTATCCGAGAATATCAATTGGTACTTGCACTAAAACACGTTGAAACAAAAACATCTGATTGTATGTATACACACACATATACATTTGACATTATAAGTATGCACGCACATATGTATGTGTGTATATGTTATACATACACAATTGGTTGGCACGGCCAGCATTCGCGGAAAGCGCTGCCGCTAGCAAGCAGCGAAAACGTTCGCTCACATGTTTGTATGTTTCTATCTCGCTTGCACACATGCATTGGCATTGCGTTCAATTATCAACTTTCTTACATCTCTAGCTATTTGTTTATTGTCCGATTTAGATGCAACTTTCAGGATAGTTTAATATATTTTGTCTTCAAACGAATGTGAAATAACAATACTGTACGATAAGAACATATGCCTTAAAATCGGCATTGAAGTTTGCAAATTATTTTATTTCTTGTGGGAAAAGTGGGCGAGGCAGTCCAAAATTTTTGATGACAATACAATTATGCCGTCTCTAGGGTGTTCCTAAGTGCCACACTTACTGAGATATTCGCCTAAAACATCAATTTTTTACGAGGTGTTTTCAGTTTTTTGCACATTGTGGGCGAACAGGACGTGGCATCGAAAAAAAAAAGATTCTTGTATTGACTGACTTAATATCGAGTCGATAGAGACCAAATTCAAACTTGTAGCTCTTACCATCTCTGAAATCTGTTTGTTCATACGGACAGACAGACAGACGGACAGACGGACATGGCTATATCGACTCGGCTTGTGATGCTGATCAAGAATATATATACTTTATGGGGTCTGCCACGCCTCCTTCTGCCTGTTACATACTTTTTTTTTTGCACAAACCCAATATACTCTCTCTTGCAGAGAGTATAAAAACACAATCAGTCCCCCTTTCCTCTCTTTTTAGTGGCATCCCCCAGGGTTCACCTATATCAGTTATTCTTTTCCTAATCGCCTACAACAAACTTGCAAGTATAATCTGCCTGCAAAAAGAAATCCTTTTTAGAGTCTTTCTTCTTACAGTTCCACTTCATACACAAAGCAAGAAAGAAAAGTACAGTCGAGCACGACCGACCGTAGAATACTCTCTGCATTTTATTGCCGACCGTATGGTTATATTATTAAAATCAGTATTGGAATATTAAAATGGATAGTACTTGCAGTAAAACACGTTGAAACAAAAACATATTCTTATATGTAGGCACATACATGTAACAATGGGCCGGAACGCAACGGCATGGCAGCCCCATATATGGAGGAAACGATGGGATGAAACGCAACGGGATGGCAACCCGATACATTGAGGAGACGAAGAAAAGATGAAAAACAGTAGCGTGGCTGTTGAAGATCTTGAGTCCCGAGTACATAAGTTGAAAGTTGTTTGTACGTTGTGGAAGGAGTCATCAAAGTTGTCTTGCGGCATTTTGTTTAAAATTGGTCATTTATTTCTATTCACTTGAACTTTGTAATACCTAATTTAACAATTCATTGAAATACTGAATAATAAACATTCTACATTTGGGGGCTCAACCGCCTGGTGATTAGACATTTAATGATCAACTCGTAGTGACCAAATTAAAACAAGAAAGAATGCTATAGTCGCCTCGCGACTTTAGGATATCCGTTACTCAGTTTAATTATATTATCAACAATGGGATATGATAATAATAATAGTACAATCGTTTAGGCAATCGACCCTATTGATTTTAATTCAGATGACTTGGGAAATACAGAAAATGTTCATACAAATTCATATTTACAGCGTATTTTTGACCGATCGTCCCTATGGTAGCTATACGATATAGTCGTTTGATTTGAATGAAACTTGGTCAGCGTGTTTATATTATTGACAAATATATTCTGTGTGAGTTTCACTAAAATTGCTTGGCCAATGCAAAAGCTATTCATATAAATTCATATTTACAGCGTATTTTTGACCTATCGTCCCTATGGGAGCTATACGATATAGTCGTCCGATTTGAATGAAACTTGATCAACATATTTTTATTATTGACAGATATATTCTGTGTAAGTTTTACGTCGATTGCTTGGCCAATGCAAAAGTTATTCACATAAATTCATATTTGGAGCGTATTTTTGACCGATTGCCCCTATGGGAGCTATCCGATATAGTCGTCCGATTTGGATGAAACATTGTCAATATGTTTATATTATTGACAGATATATTCTGTGTAAGTTTCACTTCGATTGATTGGCCAACGCAAAAGTTATTCATATAAATTCATATTTGGAGCGTATTTTTGACTGATTGTCCCTATGGGAGCTATATGATATAGTTGTCCGATTTGGATCAAACTTGGTCAGTATACGTAATCCCTAGACGTGTACTTTCTTTGTCAATTTGGTTTAGATAGCATTACTAACAAAAAAGTTTTCTATACTAAAACATGCTATTTTTACCTGTTTTTACCTTTGTATGCACATAGAACGCCCTAAAGTGGGCGTGTCAAAAAACAAAAGCAAACTTGTACTGCTTGGGCATTTTATCTTTCGTTTGCGACCACTCGGGCCTTTCTAGCTCTTATAGTCTCTGAGATCCTTTTGTTCACACAGACGGACAGACGGACGGACGGACAGACGGACATGGCTATATCGACTCGGCTAGTCATGCTGATCAAGAATATATATACTTTATGGGGTCTGCCATGTCTCCTTCTCCCTGTTACATACATTGTAGCGAATACAATATACCCTTTTACTCTACGAGTAACGGGTATAATTAGAACTGTTAACTAAATAATCGAAATGAGTACTAAGTAGCTTAGTGGAGCGTAATTTTTCTAATTCTTCCAGAACTAAATTTCGACCTTGGAAAGAGCTCAGAGGGTTGAAATTGCCTACTTTAAACAGTCCTGCTGCACTTGTCGCTCTACTACAGCCTACATAGAAAGCTGCTTGATCTAAACCATCTGATACTTGGACCACCATTTTATTAAAGGTTGCACCCTGACTTTAATGAATGGTGATACCTTCTGCAGGTACGATCGATAACTGTTTGCGATCCATCGTAACATTTTCATTTTTCCTGTAATGAAAACTTCTAACAGTTTTAGCTATTGGGGTCCACAATGGATTTGGTAGATTTCTATACTTTAAACTTTATTATTTTCCCACTTTTTCCTAAATGATATTTATTCATAGAAGAATAGGATGACTGTTTTGAGTCTAGATTTATTTGGCTAAGTATTCATGTTGCTTCACTAACTAAGCCATCTGAAGTGTCAATTTTAACAGTCATCATATATTTTGCTGTAGTCTTAAAAATAAGAGTACCACACAAACCCTGGGTTTTTAAAGTTTGGATCCTTTAACGGATTCAAGGAGGGCTACAGCAAATGCTTGGTCATCTCTTCAAATTTAATTTGATTATTTTCCCATAGTGTCCCAAGTAATTCACTTAAGTCCTACCTAGAGGGTTGATGAAAAATCCAATTGTCGCCTACAGGCCTCTGTTGTCTGAGATCGCCAAACACGATGACAGGTATTCCACCAAAAAAGTGATTACTTTTACAAATTTGCTGTAGCCTTAGGTTGATAAAGACAAACATTTTGGCTCCTACCATTGAAATTTCGTCAATACTGAGTAATTTAAGATCAATGAATCTCGGATGTTGCGTATTAACTAAGTTTGCGGATAAGGTCCCAATTCGATCGGACTGATTTACAGGAAGTCTGAACATTGAATGGAGTGTACAACCTCCCATTCCGAATGCTGCCCTCCCTGCATCCGAACCCTGCACTTTCGACCTTGTCCTCTGATTCTTGACGAGTCCTACCTGCAGTTTTACTTCTGAGTTCTTCAACAAGTGGAACGACTTGAGATGTATGAGAAGCCAACCATTCCTCATTAATACTAAATTCATGCTTTTTGTAAAACTCAGTGCCTACTAAACACCTTATTGCATCAACAAAACGAGATGGCGATATAGTTTCCACCATAAAGCTGTGACGATATTCTAATAGGCGTTTGGAGCTAAATAACTTCTGCATCACTGAAGTCCCTTGGAAGGGAAGTTACGATATTCGCAAATCGAATTGGCACATTAACTACAGCTCCTTTGATGCTATTTTGACGATCATAATCTAAAGATATAATGATCATTAACGGTAGCCTCGAAAAAAAATAGTCATTCTTCAAAGCTAGTGGTGGGAAATCCAATTCATTAGTAATGGATATACTTGTTTATTTTCTTCCCTACTTGAACCCCTACTAGATTTGCAAAACGAATGCTTGCAAATAAATTCGTTATTTTCTAAAATATATTCCTTACTTAACCTATTTATCTGGTGAGAAAACCACGAACACAAAAAATTCAAACATGGTCGGGGCCCTGTTTAATTAATTTGTTGTAGCAAAAGAATCAAAAAGTTTTCAAGCTTGAATGTCATTTTTAAGGCATATGTTCTTGTCGAACAATATTGTTATTTGAAATTCGTTTATAGACAACCTATATCAAACCATCCTGAAAGTTGCACATAAATTGGACTATAAACAAAAGAGCTAGACGCGTAACTAGTATATAATTGAAAGCAATGTCATTGCTTGTGTGCAAGCGAGACAGAAACATACAAACATATGAACGAACATTTTCGCTGCTTGTAAAGCGGCAGCGCTTTCCGCAAATTCAGGCCGTGCCGCCCAATTGTATGTGTTTATATACATGTTTATATACATCTACGTATGTATGCGTATACATATAATGTGAAATGTGTACATACAAACATATGTTTTTGTTTCAACGCCTTTTCCTTTGAGTACTATCAATTGATATACCCGTATACCGATTTTATTAAAATGATGGTGAATAAAATGTAGAGAGTATTCTACGGTCGGGCGTGCTCGACTGTACTTTTGTTTCTTGTTAATTTTTATACTCTCTGCAAGAGAGAGTATATTGGGTTTGTGAAAAGTATGTAACAGGCAGAAGGAGGCTTTTCCGACCCCACAAAGTATATATATTCTTGATCAGCATCACAAGCCGAGTCGATATAGCCATGTCCGTCTGTCTGTCTGTCCGTATGAATAAACAGATTTCAGAGATGGTAACAGCTACAAGTTTGAATTTAGTCACAATCGACTCGATATTAAGTCAGTCAATACAAGAATCTTTTTTTTCCGATGCCACGCCCCATTCGCCCACAATGAGCAAAAAACTAGACATACCTCGTAAAAAATTGATGTTTTGGGCGAATATCTCAGTAACTATGGCACATAGGAACACAAATTTTAGTATGGAGGTTCCTAGAAACAGCATAAATGCATTGTCATCAAAAATTTTTGGCTGCCATGCCCCCTTTTCTCAAAAGAAATAAATCAATTTTCAAACTTGAATGTAATTTTTTAGGCATATGTTCCTAACGTACAGTATTGTAATTTAAAATTCGGTTAGGTTCAAATTATATTAAGCTATTCTGAAAGTTGCAGAAAGTTTATAATTGAACGCAATGGCAATGCATGTGTGCAAGCGAGACAGAAACATACAAGCATATGAACGAACGTTTACGCTGCTCGTGCTGGCCTGTGTCGACCAACTGTATATGCATTACATATACATACATTTGTATGCATGCGCATACATAGAATGTCAAACGTATATGAATGTGCATACATACAAACAGATGTATTTGTTTCAACGTGTTTTATTGCAAGTACTATCAGTTGATATTCTCGGATACCGTATTTATTAAAATGATCGGGAATAAAATGCAGAGAGTATTCTACGGTCGGGCGTGCTCGACTGTACTTTTCTTTCTTGTTATTTTATATGTTTAATATGAGCAGAAACTTTAGTGAACTTTAACTTTAAATTTTGAAGCACCCTGTTGACCGAACACACAGTTCGAACTGTTCATTTCTTAGCTTTTATATTGAGTGCTCTTTATTTTTTACAAATAGCTGTATTGGTTCAAAGGATATGATTTTTGCAACGCTTTTCGGCCCGCTGCCCCACTGTGCGTCGTTCGAACCGCAGACCTCATGGTTAACATACAAGTACGAAAATAATAATAGAACCAGGCATCCGATCCGTACTACTTAAACCACACTCCTGATTCTTGGTACTATTGGTAAACGAAGAGTTAAGTCTTTCATTGCAAGTAAGTGTAAACAAATAATTTGCTTAACAATTCAGAATTTGTTTTATATGTTTTTCTTGTCCGATTCGAACTTAGCCCTTTATTGGTCACTTTCTCCGTTTTTGACGCGATTTGTTTTATTTGATAGGTTCAACGAAATAAAAAATACACTTTATTTGCTTTTTTTCGATTTTTGTCTATTTTCCCTTAAAATGAAAGAAGAGGATGCGTTGCATATCTTTATCATATGCACAAAGGGTTATAATTTTTACACTACATGAAATAAACAAAAGAAGCAAAATATACAAAACAAACGTATGAAACAAAGATTATTTAACAAATATAAATTAACTAGATTTTCCACATTATTTTTGTAAGAAAAATATAATTCAATTTTTTTAAATTTGCAATGCAAAGTTTGCTGCACGGTCCATTTTGTCGAAATGTATACAAAAACATATGATAGTGACACCAAACCTCTAAAAATAGTAAACCCCATCTGTGCAGATATACCTTATATCAGTAAAAGTTTTCTTTAAGGGCCACACTTTATTTTAAGTGGAAAAAGCCTACCCGTTGCAGATATCCATCACAGACTATTAAAGGCTTAAAATAATAATACACAAATACAGTATGAATTTGGTTGCGATCGCTCACTAACACTTCATGTCTTCATACGAATTTCCCATTTTCGACCGATTTGTCCTATGGGAGCCATAAGCTATAGTTGTCCGATCCGGATCAAACTTGGTAAGGATAGTTATAATGGTATAGAGACGGACTTTCATTTAAAATTTGGTAGCTTTAGCTCTTGTAGTTCAGGAGATACAGGTATTCATGCGGGCGAACAGACAGACGGACATCGCTATATCGACTCGGTTGTCGCTGCTGATCAAGAACATATATTCTTTATGGAGTGGGAAACGCATACATTGACCTGTTTCGCACATTTCGCTTCAGACAAACTTAATAGACCACTACTCTTTTTTAGAGTACGGGGTCTGAAAAGTACACTGAAAATAAGAAATAAGTACAATGCAATACATTCTAAAGGAAAAAAATTTGTGTAGATAGGTTAGTTAGATAAGAGAGGAGTGAAGTTTTAAGTAAAAGCAAAGACATCCCAGTAGTAAATATTGCGCGACAAACGTACGTTTTTCAAGCGACAAAGTCACAGGGTTGTACACCCTATTTGTGAAAAACCTTATTCGCATTAACATTGGCGTGATCACGAACGGTACTAGGAAATTAATCCAAACCAACTGACCGTTCCGCTGTGACGGCTTCCGTTTGTGCGAGCCCGTCGCTACCCCTGTGCATAAACTTTTCACTGGGTTTTTCTATACAGGAAAATCCAGTTGGACTTCTTACTAGAATTCCAGTTGGATTTCTGGTTGGATTTCTGTAGGAATCCCCCTCCCCCTGCATAAATTTATGAAAAATTACGAAATTTGTTAAAATTTAGTTTTATTTATTATTAAATTTAATTTATTTACAATGGGTATTAAAAATACGATTAAAAAGTATATTAAATTATACAATAAAATGGGATTATTGAATCCACGTTCGCTCTCAAAGTTTTATTCTTTGTGCCAACGTCTATCTATAGTAGTAGTATACATCTGAAACAGAGATTTAAACATTTATTATTTTCATATTATTACCAATAATAATAATAATAATAATACTTACTATTTAATCTGAAAAAGATCTGCAAAGTTGTGCGATTGTGCTTGCGACGCAATTGCCGAACTCTAATTTCACCAGCAGTGGCAGACGCTGATATAAAAGTAAAAAAATACATTATTATTCAAAATATTTGTATTTCTCAAAGAAGTACTTTAAGCGAATGTAGTTGAAACACTCTTATTATTTAATTATTTGCCTAAAACTTACCTTTTTTACATTTTTCACTATATATTCTTCACTCGCGGCTTACGCAAAAGTCAAGGGCTGCACTCTCAATGAAAACATATCGAAAAGTCGATTGACGCATTGTCAGCCCTGAATATTTATCGATGACCGCGATCGTTTCACTTTTCACTTGTTAAAACCCAAAAAATGTATTTGTTTTATGCTTAACTACTTATTAAATTAATAAATAATTTTTAAAATGCATTAAACAGCTTTAAAATGGTTGTAAACGCCAAAAAATATAAAAGTAGTGTTGCCAATTTTCGATAGTCAGCCTGCCTCACTTATCGGCAATTGTTATCATGGTCTTGCAAAAAATTCCATTTAACAATTTTGTATATAATGTCTTTTATATTTATAAAGAAATTTAAAAAATGTTTTAGCTCCCCAAATATTTACTAGCAGTTCCCCAAGAATTTTAATTTGTTTAATAACTCAAATTGCAATATCAATAAATATAAATAAATAATATTTATTTTTATTTTAACAAAGAATTAAAAGAAATCTTCAATATGCGCAAACATATTATTTATGTTAATATAAATAATATATAATTACCTTAATAATTTCATTAATCATAAAATATAAGAATTATTCTAAGCAGCAAATCTTATACCCATGGCGGTGAAAATATCTACAAGATTTGCGAGTAAAGATATTGACAGTCAGTGGGTTTTTTCCACTAGGCGTCAAACAATTCTAACCAGCGAAACCAATAGACAAGTACATAAAAATGGCAATGGGATGTACGAGTTAATCTGCCTCTTGTCAGCGGGTATTTCTTTCTACGCGTCAAAATAATTCCAAGCAGTAAAACCAATAGACAAAGTCACAAAAAGTCTCTTAAAACTGATCTAAACAAGCGGAACAGAGCAGCGGGTAATTCTCATTGGCAAAACGTAAAATTCTTACTGAGAAATTCCCTTAGACAAAGGGATGTAGTCCCTAAAACAGACAAAGTCTGTACCGCGGCGGTACAGATTTTGTCCATTGCTGACATAATTTCCTAGTGGGATTGCCTTTCGGCACTGATAAATTTGATTTTATTGAATAACTCGAAGCAAAACATAAAAAACCGAAATTAAATAAAACAAAAGAAAAAGCATAAATAAAAGTAAAATATTGATTTAAATGGTGTACTTTAATTTATTTCTATACGCATATACAAATTTGCCGTTTCTCTTAATTCCGCTATTCGCTAAGATCTGGATATGTTCGGTGGTGGGTTTTGACCTTTGCTTCTTACTTTTCGCTTCAGTTCTTGCACATAAGCAAAAGCGCGGTTAGCAGGTATATACATACAGTTGGTGGAATTTAACTTGCGTGATTTTACTTTACTTATTCGTTCTTATGCTTACACTTCATCGCTAACAAACATACATACATACATACATATGTACGCTGATCGGCTGTACTTTCGTATAGTTGTTATTGGCAAATCGTTCGCCTACATACACGTGTGTTGTTATTGTTTGCACAGAGCGCAGTCCACTCCTGTTTAACTATTATCAGCCGAATATCGCTAATTGAGTGATTATCGTTAAGCAGTCGCTTGTGAGTTCGAGTGTTAAAATGTTTGTTGTTACTGCCAGCGCATATCTGCATACGCGCTGCTGCTTTAGCTTCTCTTACGTCTGTGATTCGAGAAAGCAGTTCACTTAGTCAGCTGATTAACTTTATTTATCTGATTATCTTTGTTAGCCAACGGTGTTGAGCGGCTAACTATCTTTAATCAGCTGATTATCTTTAATTATCTGATTATCTTCGCTCGAAGTATCGGTCAACTATCTGTAATCAGTTGATTATCTTTAATCATCTGATTATCTTCGCTCATTCGATTTCTTTATTAGCTTATTTTCTTGAGGTAGTACACTTACGTGCACTCAAATAGATCCACATTTAAAAAAAAAAAAGTTTTTAATATAGCGCACAAAGCGGATCCGAATGCAACCGTTCTGATTGGCGAGGAAACTTATCTCAGTGCTCGTTTAAGTTCACTCGTTAATAAAATGGTCAACCCAAGCAAATTTGAGATTCAGTGCCGGCTAGACATTCTGAATTCGTACATTTCTAAAGCCATGGACCTTCAGTCAGAGATCGATGCAATAGATCCTGACAAAGCCGCGCAATGCTGGAGGAAACGTGTATTCTGGCCCGATCGTCTTACATGTCTGCCCTAAGCGCGTACCACGCGTCCGAAAACGTGCCTCCAGTATCTTACCATTCTCACCTGCCCAAACTTAAGTTGCCTAAATTCAGTGGTAAACATTCAGAATATAGGCAGTTTATCGGTCTGTTTAATAGTTTGGTAGATTCTGATTGCTCGCTAACAAACATTGAAAAGTTCAACCATTTGATACCGTGCTTATCAGATGAGGCGTTGGGTACCATCAGAGCTTTCCAGGTGTCTGATGCAAATTACCCAAAGGCATTAGAGAGCCTAAGTAGAGTGTACGACAACAAATGTCTGATATTTTTTGATACACTCGCCCAGTTGTTCGATATTGAGCCAATGTATAAGCCATCGACAATTGGAATTCGCACGATGGTGGACTCTGTATCGGCAATTTTTGATTTGTTAATGTCCGTTGGGAATGAGCAGGATTTCGCTAACGCACATCTAATACACATAGTCATGTCAAAGGTAGATTCTCATACGAATTCGAAGTATGAGGAGCAGCTTGACTATAACACATTGCCAAAATGGGTCGATTGTGTCGCGGCTTTGAACAGGCGATGTCCAGGATGAAGCAGAAATCCGACATGAAACACGGAAAAAAATCGTCATTTGCGTGCACGAATGTCGAGAAGGAAGTTGAACCCCAATGCAATTTTTGCAGTGCCAATCATACAATTGGAAACTGCTTAGGGTTCGCAGCACTGCCAGTTGACGAAAGGTTCAATTTCGGGAAATCCAGTCAACTGTGCATAAATTGTTTGCACTCAGGGCACAGGGTATCCAACTGCGCTGCGTCAAAGTGCAGAGTATGTTCTCGCTCACACAACACTCTCCTGCACAAATACGTACCCACAGAACCACAAGTGTCTGCTCGTCCTGCCCAAGTCAATCATGTGGCTAGCGAAGTCGATCAGGTGCTCCTGGCAACTGCACTTGTGACAGTGAAAGATAGGTTCGGTCAGACTCGAAACGCTAGAGCTTTATTAGATTCAGGTTCTCAGGTTAATTTTATGACTGAAAGTCTGGCTCAAGCCTTGCGGCTTCAACGCAAGAGCAAGTCCTTGACAGTTACGTCGGTTGGACAGTCAAACCTTGTAGCGAAATGCGAAGTATCGACAGAAGTATCTTCTCGTGTCTCTACACATCAGTTCGGCGCCGAATTTTGTGTTCTGAAATCGATTTCAAGTAGGCAGCCTGACTATGATCTTCCGGTTAGTCGGTGAAAAATTCCATCAAACATAGAGTTGGCTGACCCCGAATTCCATAAACCTCAGCGAATTGTTCTGCTGCTGGGAGGAGATTCCTTTTTTGATTTGTTTTGCACTGGACAAATTAGATTGGCAGAAAATGGTCCATTACTGCAAAAGACGCTGTTCGGTTGGATAGCATTCGGGCGATGCAAGAAAATGCGTACCCAAAGCTCTGTATGCTGCGCGGTAATGCAGCCCGAAGAAAATGGGCGACTGGAGGCGCTCGTAGATAGATTCTGGGAACTGGAAGCGATCCCAGAGGCGAATGGATTGAAAAAATATTCGGCAGAGCACCTTGCGTGTGAACAAAGTGTTCAGGACAGCATACACAAACTGTCGACAGGACACTTTGAAGTCAGTTTTCCGTTCAAGACTGATCCGCAAGTGCTAGGCTCCTCTTTTGAAACAGCGAAAAGACGGGTTCTCGCGCTAGAGCGTAGGGTTGCAAAAGACGTGGAGCTCAAGCAAATGTATATGAGTTTCATGAACGAGTATCTCGAACTAGGTCACATGTCTCTTATAGGCACAGAAGTTCCACCAGGACGACACTGCGTCATTACACACTAGTGCATCTTGAGACCTGATAGTAGTTCCACCAAACTTCGAGTCATACTCTCTGAACGAGTTACTCATGGTGGGGCCTACGATTCAGAGGGATCTAGTTTTGTCACTTCTAAGGTTCCGTCTGAGCCGATATGCCTTCACGGCAGACGTTAAAAAGATGTATCAAGTAAACACATGCCATGACGATCGACGATTTCAGCTAATTGTTTGGCGCGAAAATCCATCAGATGAGCTTCAAATTTACCAATTGAACACGGTGACTTATAGAACTGCGTCCGCATCGTTTTTGGCCATCAGATGTTTGCAAGAGCTGGGTTTGAGCTATAAGAACACCCACGCTCTTGGTTCAGAAATCATTTGTAACGATTTCTACGTCGATGATATGCTTACGGGAGCCGACTATGTTGAAACTTTAAACAAGATATGTAAAGAAGTGCCCGAAATTCTCGAATCGGGCGGATTTCAATTGGCAAAATGGTTTTCGAACCATCCAACTTTCGTAGAAGAAGGCGAAACAGAGAAACTTTTGAGTTTGAATGATGCCGATTCGAAAAAAACGCTTGGCATGAGGTGGACACCGAGATTGGATACTTTCCAGTCTCACTTGGATGATAGTTTCACAAAGTTAAGTCCCACCAATGGCCCTCCATAAAGCATATACTGGACCGCTGTCGAATCGAGAGTGTGAATTTTTTGACTGATTCAGAGATCAAAATACATTGCATAAATACTTCCCCTACAATATTAGCTACATTCGTAGCCAATCGACTTGCAGGCATCCAAGAGATGACACAGAACGTATCTTGGAGACATGTACCAACGTCAAGTAATCCAGCTGATTTGGCGTCGAGAGGGTGTGACGTTCATTAACTCTTACAGTCAATTTGGTTTGAAGGCCCACCATTTCTCTGCAAGGATAAAGGACAATGGCCTCACAATGAACACTTCGAGATACCTAAGGAGTTAAAAGAGAGTGAGTGTAAAAAGTCAGCACTCGTCTGTTTGGTTAACAGCTCGAGATGGTAAGCTAAGTTCTTCTCCCGGTTTTCGTCATGTCGCAAAATGGTTCGAATAGTTGCGTACATGTACATGTATTTGTAAGGAATTGAATTTCGCATTTTCGAAATTGCTAGAACTAGTTCAGCGAACAGAGTTCAAGGTTGAATTCGATAGGCTTAAAAAAGGTAACATTGTGCAACTAAGGTTGCAATCACTGACTCCGTTCGTTCATAAATCAGTCGAGTTTAGACGGAGAGTTTCGTTAATACGAGTAGGAGGGAGACTGTTGAACGCGCCATTAGATTATGTTGCCAAATTTCCAGTCCTGATGCCAAAAATTTGTTTGCTTGTGCAACTGTGTTTGAGAGAGTTGGCAAGTGAATGCTCGAAGAGAATGCACTCAGGCAGTGCGAAAATGCGTCCATTGTTTTAGGTATAAACCGAAGTTAATGGAGCAAACTATGGGGAATTTGCCGGCCGACCGATTTTCCGCGGTTCGGCCATTCAACGTTTGTGGAGTAGACTTTTGTGGTCCAGTAAATGTTTCGCTTCGAATTAGAGGACGAGCCCCTATAAAAATGTATATTGCCGTGTTTGTTTGTTTTGCTTCGAAGGCTGTTCACCTGAAACTTGTAGCAGACTTATCCACTAATCCCTTTCTCTGTACTTTGAACAGCTTCATCGTGCGCCGTGGCCTTCCTGTCCGTTTATACCCGGACAATGCGATCAATTTCGTGGGGACGAGCAACCTCCTAAGGGAGTTTCAGGACGCCTTCGACCGGCAGCAGGGCAGGCTGCAGCTATTTGCAGCGGAGCGAGGGATGGAGTGGAAGTTCATCCCGCCGAGAGCGCCGCACTTCGGAGGACTATGGGAAGCAGTAGTGAAGTCGGCCAAGAATCTGCTAATGCGGTAGATCGGCAGCGCATCGCTCACCGAGGCCGAGGTCCGAGGTCACCTGGCTGACGTGGAGGCGATACTAAGCTCACGGCCGCTGACACCGCTGGGCAGCGATCCCAGCGACGGAGAGGCGCTCACCCCAGGCCATTTCCTCATCGGACAGCCGCTTCGTTCGCTGCCGCAAGGGTTCGAGCGGGCCACACGAAACAGCGAAATTTCGTTCTCTCGCAGGTGGCAGCTGCTGTCCACGCTCAGAAAGCGCTTCTGGCAAGCATGATCGAAGGACTACGTCCACAGTCTGCAGCAGCGAGGGAAATGGAAGGAGGCGCTCGACGACAAAAAGATTGGGGATCTCGTCGTGGTGTACGAGGACAACACGCCTCCTTAACGGTGGACAATAGGCCGCATCGTGGACGTGACCACAGGAGACGACGGGCGAATGACGCGAATTCACGCAGCAATCGCAGCTGCCCGGATACAAGGACTTCATGATATTGCTGCAGCTCTTCAAATACTTGCAAGTACCCCAGAAAAGATGAAGCATTGGCGTTAATTTTGGGTCGAGGATTGACCATGACGCGGATTTGCCAACTTCAACATATTTTCCCAAATAGCTGGAGTTAACCAAGAAATCATCTACAATTTGAGGATTATTTTGATATGTTTGTCCTGTCAGTTGCCAATAAATTAAGATAAATTCGAGGCATACTGCCACCAAACTGGCGAAATGATTGTGGACACATATCCATGGCTTCCCATGACACCAAGTCTGCATAAGATTAATGTGCACTCCAGGCAAATTATGGAAAATACGGTGCTTCCAGTCGGCTGTTTTAGTGAAGAAGCGTCTGAGTCCCGCAACAAAATTAACAAATCGGATAGACTTCATCACTCCAGAAAGCACAGCCGATTTCATTCTTTGGGTAATGTGTTTAAACGAGCTTTTCTTCAGGATGGGGCAGATCATATTGAAGTTCCAATCATTGCGCATGCTTTCGGCTAGCCATACGTTGCAAATGAGTTCGTTCATGCACCCTAACAAAACGTCGTCTCCAGCCTTAAGCAATTCAGCCGGTAGTCCGTCCGTTCCCGCGGCTTTATTGTTCTTTAGTCGTTGAATAGCGACTTCAACTTCTGTATGGCACGGGATGGAAACTTAAACGCCATCCTCTCTGATTGGGGTTAGTGGATCTTCTTCGAAAGACTCTTGGCTGTCTCCAGCCAAAAGACATGCAAAGTGATCCCTTCATAACCTCAGTACGATCTCTGCATCTGGGACAAAATTTCCATCAGCACTCCTGCGGGCCAGCGATCCAGACTTATACCCTTGAGTCACGCGTTTGAGCCTCTGGTAGAAATCATGGGCATCATTCCTGTTCCTGCTACTTTTCAACCTCTCACGCTCAAGCCTTTCCATCTCCTGCTTCTTTTTCCTGAAAAGGCGCTTTTCATACCGTCTCCGCATCCTATAAAAATCTACTACTGCTCGTGTAGCTCCTGCTTGCAGCGTTCATCTGTAGGAGGCGTCTTTTGCAGCAGTCGCTTCCCGACACTCCCGGTCATACCATGGATTCCATTTTAGAGGTCGCTGGAATCCAAGGCTTTCCACAGCAGAAACGTTGATGGCGTTAGACATATACGTTCACATAACAGAGATATTTATAAGCGTTGGAGAGAACTGCCCATGAGTGAGGCATGAGAGTCGATTAGAGAAGGTGTCCCTGCGCTGTTGTGATTGCAGCTTTCCGATATCAAGCTTTTTGTCACACCTTTACGTGCGATATTCGCGACACTGAGGCGTACGGAAACCTTGCCTGCGACAAGGTAATTGTCGGAGTCGATTTTAGGTGCCCCGACATGATCTCACATCAAGAATGCTAGACGCATGCCTTGCATCGATCACAACGTGATCAATCTGATTGCGAGTCAGCCAATCTAGTGACAGCCACGTTGCTTTATGGATGTCGAGGTGACAGAATCTTGTACTACTAACTATCATATTGTGCTCCGCATCAAAACCTTTAAGTCTCAGCCCATTGTTCAATGCAGACTCATGTAGGATATGCTGTCCAACATTTGCTCAAAAGTTAATTGCCAGGCCGATTTTGGCATTAAAATCTCCCAGTAGGATCTTAATATCATGAGACGGGCAGCGGCTATACGTTCGGTCGAGCTCGAATAGAAAGCATCCTTGGTAGCTTCGTCCTTCTCCTCCGTTGTGGCATGCACACAAATTAGGCGATGTTTAAGAACTTGGCGACTGCTGAAATTGTCAAAATTCGTTCATTTACGGGAGTAAACTGCGACGCTCGGTGCCGTAGCGTGGCTCTTACGACGAATCCACAGCCAAACTCATACCAATCTGTATGACAGCTGTAGCATACTTATATCACAGTTTCTTTTCCTTAGGCAGATCCTTCCTTTCCATCGCAGATAGCTGTAATATCAGCCTTTAAATTCATGAGAGTATCTACCAGTTGTTGAGTGGCACCAGGTCTGTACAAATTCCGTACATTCTAAGTGCATACTCTCAAATCGTTGTCCTTTTTGAATTTGCGGTGGTCGTCAACGTTATTCGGGTTCTTATCCGAGGCTCCTCTTGCATTCTTCACAGATTTTGTTGTATTCCATGGGTGGATATCAAGTCCTACGCCATAACCTAATTAAAGGATTAGGATACCGCCGCGCACTTCGGTTTATAACTCAGCGGATGCTAAGTTACAGTCCAGGAAAAACCACAGAATGTAGTGGGTCGACTTGAAGAAAGCAGGGGCAAGAATCACACTGGCGCCCACCAAGTTGGACGCAGACAGTAGCTTTACCTCGCATATTCCCCCCAATCCCCCAAATACAATAGTGCATGCAGGAAGAAATAATGGCATGCAGTACCTTGTTTTCCCTATATTAATATTGATTTGAAGGCTTTCTTAAAGAGGTGGGACGCACATATCACCGATTATTAATTTTTGGAGAAAATTAACTCCAAGAACTCTCCTACGATTAGTAAGACGAAAGATTCAGAGGCAAGAGTATGTTATTGTAAGATGGAAGGCGAAGATTAGGGTCCTAATTGAGTCCCTTAAACGCGAACAGTAATAACTGCTCTGCACTGACTCAATTAAAACCTGACTATTGAGGCGACCGGACACATGACCAATATTCAAGAAGTGGTCAATATTCATTAAATTTCTTAGACCAGCGTTTATTAAATCCAAGGGTGCCCTTGGCTGTATCAAAACTTGGGTAAATATAATGTGCAAAACTTAATTTATTATCAAAAAGAACACCGAGGTCATCAACTGACTATAAACGTGTAAGGGTGAAGAGTCGAACGCTTTACTGAAGTCAGTATAGATGACAAGAGTTTACATTTTATTAAGGAATGTCTCATTTACAAAAGAGGTAAATTCCATTAGATTGGTCGAAATTGACCGGCTCTTTACAAAACCGTGTTGGGCAGGGGGGATAATTGACTTACACAGCTGTTGCAAAGTCGATATAACTTTCTTTTCGAAGAGCTTAAGGATCGCGGATAACTTCGGAAATCCCCTGTTGAAAAGGTTGAAAAGACATAAGATATGTTTTATTAGTGAAGAACAGCACTCCTTAAGCACACAACTAGGAATGTTGTCAGGGCCAGGAGGGATGGAAGGTCTTAAGGTGTTAATCAATAAAAAAGGCAACTACATGTTATATAAGGGATAAAACAGAATTAGAGGATGGTAGTTCACACGGGTAAGATATGTTAGTAAAAAACAAGATGTGTACCTGGATTGAACAAAATTTGCAAAGAGATCAGCAGCAGATGAGTCCTAACTTTAAGGTATTAAAGAATAAAGAATATGGTAAAATAGAAGATTTATATTCAGAATAAACAAAGTTATATAAATGTTTAAGATCCCGCGCAAATTGAGTCTTGCAACAAACGAGATAATTTTCAAAGAATTGAGAATTAAGAAGGGTAAAGGCTGCTTTTACTTTAGAACAGTGACCAAAAAAATTATGTGCACTGTTGGCTGTGCGACAATATTATGCACACAAATTGTGCAGGTCTCACTGGGCGTGAATTTGAAAAAATTCATTTCCTCTGCCAAATTAGGCAGTGGTGGATTGAGATGGTCGTGCCCAGTATGTATTGAGTTGCAATGCGAATTTTCACGTATGTACAATACTTTGAAATAACAATTCCTTAAATTGCGCTCACTCGCTAAGCAGCTTAGCACTGATTTTGATATTAGTGCTGACTTGCTTAGTGAAAAAAGTTCGAGACAAGGTGTTGAGCTCTTATCAACATCTTTTGTTACCTCTTCCGCCTGGTTCACTCCTTACATAACCGTTGCATAGTGGGCTTCCCCTATTATCATTTTCTCCTTCTCCCTGTAACTGCTTACCTCCCAATACATCCATTCCTCCCGGTACTCCTCCAGTACCCGACCGACTCTTACGTACTTGGCTCCTCGTAAGCAGATATTTATATCTAGGCTATTTGCAGATTCGACTATTGAGTCTATTGCAGCTTTCATCGCTAGCAAAACTCCAGATAGCGTTTCAATTTCTAAATTCAATTTCTCTAAGCCAAGAGAAATCTCATCATTTAAGATCTTTTCCCTATCATATGTGATCCAAAGTTTTCGCTTCCTCATATGATTGTTCACGAGTTCGAACAGAAAAATATAACTCGTTTAAGACCTGCCATCCTTCCGGCTAGTGGTTCGACTCAAGCGGCCCCAGTCATAACCTCAAAAAACTAGGCTCCGACCAACTTTTCATTCTGTATCAGAATGTTAGGGGTCTTGGATCAAAGTTAAACCAGTTATATAAGAATAGTTTCTCTTTTGATTCTGACATTGTTGCATTTTCAGAGACTTGGCTTAATTCTAGCATATCTGAAAAAATGAAATTATGTCGTCTAATTATAACATCTTCAGGCGCGATCGTCTGAATCGACGCGGTGGTGGACTTTTTTTCAGTAAAATCCTCCCTTAATGCTGAAATAAAAGATGTTTTACCACTGGACGAAATTGAAATCGTTGCCGTTAAGGTTACTTTTTCGTCACTTGCAATTTATGTAACTTATTCCTATATTCCTCCGTCCTCAGAAATGTCGGTTTATTTACAGCATTTCAATTTCATCAAAGAAATATTTTGTCACATTCGTGATTGTAATTTCTTTGTGATACTAGGAGATTTCAACTTGCCAAACGTTTCCTGGACATTTTAAGACAAGTTTGATTGCATACCAACACCCAACAGATAGCTTGATTGATCTTCCTTTTTTTCAAATCAATCATGTATCTAATCGTCTGAACCGGATGCTGGATCTTATCTTCGTTAATGATTCATCCAGTGCAATTGTTACTTGATCTTCACCTGTAGTTGCTCTTAAAGATTCTTTTAATCCTACTCTGAAACTTTTCCTGTCTATCCCTAACTTCATCCGTTCACCTCCTTCTTCCGCTTCCAAGTCGCGCCGTTGTTTTCACATGGGAAATTTCTCTTTGTTAAATCAACTGATTTTTGCTACTGACTGGTCTATACTATACAGCACGAATGATGTTAACATAGCTGTCGAATATTTTTACAACAAATTAAATTCATTCTTTAATGTCTGTATTTCATATAGTGTTGTTAAGTCAGTTTCCCATAAATCTCCTTGGTTCTCACCAAGACAAAAAAAAAAAAATGAAAAATAAAAATAGTTTAAAAAGTTTAAGCAGACAGGTTCTAGCTTAGACTTTTTAAATTATTCTAAAGCAAAAGCAGCCTTTACCCTTCTTAATTCTCAATGCTATGAAAATTATCTCATTCGTTGCAAGACTCAATTTGCGAGTGATCCTAAACAGTTCTATAGTTTTGTTAACTCTAAACGCAAGTCTTCTACTTTACCCTATTCTTTCTTTTTCAATACCACTAAAGTAAGTTAAGACTCCACTGCTTCCGATCTGTTTGCTAACTTTTTTCAATCTACGTACACCCCTAGTTTGTCTACTAACTTCTTTTACTCCTTTAAGCTGCCATCCTCTAATTCCATTTTTTTCCCTTATATTACTGATAGTTGCCTGCTCTCGTCGATTAAAAACTTAAATCTTCCTTATCTCTTGGGCCTGGTAACACTTCAAGTAGCGTGCTTTAGGAGTGGTGTTCTTCTATAAATAAATCTATTTCAATTCTTTTTAACCTGTCCTGCTTATGGAAATAATCTTATATTGTCCCTCTTCATAAAAAAGATTGCAAGTGGAATATATCCAGCTACAGGGGAATTGCGAAGCACTCCCTTAGCTCTTCGAAAAGATAATTACATCGACTTTGCAACACCTCTGCAAGTCAATTATCTCCCCTGCCCAACACGGTTTTGTTAAGAGTCGGTCGACTTCGACCAATCTATTGGAATTTTCCTCTTTTGTAAATTTCTTAATAGAATGCAAACTGATATCATCGATGCTGACTTCAATAAAGACTTCAATAAGCATTTTAGGCTTCCCACCTTCCTTTCTTCTGTGGATATTTTCATATCTTACAATATCTCAAAATCTGTTTTCGTTACTTCTGGAGCTCCCCAGGGTAGTCACATAAGCCCCCTTTTTTTTGATCTCTTTACAAATGACTTCTCCTCTTCGCTAACCTATTGTCGCATATCTATGTATGCCGATGATGTGAAATTATTATTGTCTTATAAGGATCCTCCAAATCATACGCTTATTCAAGATGATTTAAATTCTATGCACAACTGGTGTATAGCTAATCACTTGAACCTACATTTTTCTAAATGCCTGTTTATGACGTTTAACAGGGTGACTCCTTACTTAGCAAACTATTACATTGACAATATACCTTTAAAACGTATATTGTCAGAAATTAAGTTTCACACATCATATTTCCACAATAGGTAATAAAGCTAAGGGAACTCTTGGATAATTGCTGGACTAAGGAATTTAATGATCCATTTGTCACCAAACTTCTTTACACATTCCTAGTCCGACCCATTCTTGAATATTGTTCATGTGTCTGGTCTCCTCAACATGCTCATAGTAAAGCTTTAATTGAGTCAGTGCAGAAGCAGTTTTTACTTTTCGCGCTTCGAGGACTTAATTGGTACCCTAATCTTCGCCTTCCATCTTATACCAACAGACTCTTGCTTCTGAATCTTCTGTCCCTTATTAACTGGAGGAGAGTTCCTCGAGTAATTTTACTCCATAAATTTATACCTGGTGATATATGCCCCCCATCTCTTTTAGAACGCCTTAAATTTAGTATTCCCACCAGGACCACCAGATACTACATCCCTTTATTTCTTCCCACATGCACTACTGACTACGCTTTGCACAATCGTTTTCGGGTATTTTGCGCTAATTACAACGAACACTACAGACTAATTAACTCCGTTATATCTCAGATTTCCAGGGACAGTAAGTATGAAGTCTCTGCGATTCATTCTTCCCCCTTAAATCAGAGATCTTTCGAGTTAGTTTTGGCATATTTTTTATACTCTCTGCAAGAGAGGGTATATTGGGTTTGTGAAAAGTATGTAAGACCCCAGACCCCATAAAGTATATATATTCTTGATCAGCATCACAAGCCAAGTCGATATAGCCATGTCCGTCTGTCCGTCGGTCTGTCTGTCTGTCTGTCCGTCCGTATGAACAAACAGATTTCAGAGATGGTAAGAGCTACAAGTTTGAATTTAGTCAGCATCGAATCGATATTAAGTCAGTCAATACAAGAATTTTTTTTTCGATGCCACGCCCCGTTCGCCCACAATGAGCAAAAAACTAGAAACACCTCGAAAAAAAATGATGTTTTAGACGAATATCTCATTAACTATGGCTCCTAGGAACACCAATTTTGGTATGCAGGTTTCTAGAGACTGCATAATTGCATTGCCAATAAAAATTGTTGTCTGCCACGCCCCTCTTTCCCCTAGGAAATAAGATTGTTTTCAAACTTCAATGCCGATTTTATGGCATATGGTCTTATCGTACATTATTGTTATTTCATATTCAATTGAACACAATATATATTAAACTATCCTGAAAGTTGCATCTAAATCGGACAGTACACAAAAGAGCTAGACATGTAAGAAAGTTAATAATTGAACGCAATGTCACTGCATGTGTGCAAGCGAGACAGAAACATACAAACATGTGAACGAACGTTTTCGCTGCTTGCTAGCGGCAGCGCTGCCCGCGAATGCTGGCTGTCCTAACCAATTGTGTATGGATTACATATACACACATACATATGTGCGTGCATACTTATAATGTCAAATGTATATGTGTGTGTGTATACATACAATCAGATGTTTTTGTTTCAACGTGTTTTGTTGCAAGTTTCAATTGATATTCTCGGATATTGATTTAACTAAAATAATGGGGAACAAAATGCAGAGAGTATTCTACGGTCGGGCTTGCTCGAGTGTACTTTTCTTTCTTGTTTTCTATTGATCTGATTGGGTTTTTCTGGGTTTTTGTTAACCCTTGCAACAAATGTTGGATCAATTTCTATGCTTTTTAGTCCCAGATTAATAATTAATAATCTAATTACTTTCTTTTTAATTTCAGTTTAATTTAAATTTATATTTTTTTAATAATTAATTTTACTATAATCATTAATTTTAATTATATATCTATAAATGATAATGATAAGGAATACAGACATCAAAGAATGAATTTAATATGCTGTAAAAATACTCGACAGCTATGTTAATATCATTCGTGCTGTATAGTATAGACCAGTCAGTAGCAAAAATCAGTTGATATAACAAAGAGAAATTTCCTATGTGAAAACAACGGCGCGACTTGGAAGAGGAAAAGAAGGTGAACGGATTATTTTAGGAATAGACAGGGAAAGTTTCAGAGTAGGATGAAAAGAATCTTTAAGAGAAACTACAGGAAAAGATCTAGTGACAATTGCACTGGATTAACGAAAATGAGATCCAGCAATAGGTTTAGGCGATTAGATACATGATTGATTTGAAAACAAAAACAAGTAAGAAAGGCTACAGTCAAACGAGCCGACTGTTACAGACCCCGTACTCCTTCTAGTGCGCGTTTGGTTGCAATCGCTCAACTAAATTTTTATGTCTCCATACAAATCACCAATTTTTGACCGATTTGTCCTATGGGAGCTATAGGCTATAGTTGTCTGATCCGGACCAAACTTGGTGAGGATAGTTATAATGGTACCATACACATACTGTGTTAGTTTGGTTGCAATCGCTCAACTAAAACTTGTTGTCTCCATACAAATCACCCATTTTCGACCGATTTGTCCTACGGGAGCTATAGGCTATAATTGTCCGATACGGATCAAACTTGGTGAGGATTCATTCGTTTTCAAGTTATGGTTATGTGAAAATTGTTTTTTACATTTTGCGGGGGCGGTAGGGGGCGTGGCAATGATTTGAAATAAACATGATCTGCTCGCGAAGCAGACGGACTTTCATTCCAAATTTGGTGGCTCTAGCTCTTGTAGTTAAGAAGATCCAGGTGATCATGCAGACGGACGGACGGACGGACAGACGGACATCGCTATATCGTCTCGGCTGTTGATGCTGATCAAGAATATATATACTTTATGGGGTCTGAAAAGCCTCCTTCTGCCAGTTACGCACATTTCGCTTCAGACAAACCTAATAGAGACAAACCTGTGGGAGCTATGGGCTATAGTTGTCCGATCCTAATCCTGAGGATAGTTATAATGGTACCATACAATGGTGATGTGAAAATAGTTTTTTACAATTTGCGGGGACGGTAGGGGGCGTGCCAAATATTTGATTTATATTTAACCTGTCTGACATATAGACGGAGTTTCGCTCCAAATTTGGTGGCTTTAGATCTTGTAGTTTAGAAGATCCAGGTGTTTATACCGACAGACAGACGGGCATAGCTATCTCGACTCGGCTTGTGATGCTGATTAACAATATATATATATTATTGGGTCTGCCGCGCCTCTTTCTGCCAGTTACATACTTTTCACAAAACCCAATATACTTTTCGACTCTTTTATAAATTCTACCTTAAACAATACATTACAAGAATGAAAAGTTCAGTCGAGCACGCAACTTTCAAATTTGCAGGCCATTTTTTAGGTACTTCTTCTTATCGTAAAGTATTGTAAATAGAAATTCGTTTGGAGACAAAATATATCAATCTATTTTGAAAGTTGCATATAAATCGGACAATAAACAAAAGAGCTAGTAGCATAAAAAAGTTTATAATTGAACGCAATGCTAATGCATGTGTGTATGTGTTTACGCTGCTTGTGTATAGGCAGCGCTGCCCGCGGACGGTGGCCGTGCCGACCAATTGTAATGTAGTACACATACATACATACATATGTATGCATGTGCATACATACAATGTCAAACCTATATGTATGTGCATACATACAAACATATGTATTTGTTTCAACGTGTTTTACTGCAAATACTATAAATTAGTATACTCGGATACCGATATAATTAAAACAATCGGGAATAAAATGCAGAGAGTATTATACGGTCGGGCGTGCTCGACTGTTCTTTTCATTCTTGATTTCCTATTTATTATGATTGATTTTAATTTTTTATATCTTTATGGTACTGAATTCATGTTGCTTTTAAATTATGTACTTTTGATTTGGTTTTGTTTTTCAAAAAAAAAAAAATAGTTTTTTAAATACAATGTATTGATTATTATAAAATTTTTAATGATTTAACATATTTTTTTTATACTCTCTGCAAGAGAGAGTATATTGGGTTTGTGCAAAAAAAAATGTATGTAACAGGCAGAAGGAGGCGTGGCAGACCCCATAAAGTATAAATATTCTTGATCAGCATCACAAGCCGAGTCGATATAGCCATGTCCGTCTGTCCGTCTGTCTGTCCGTCTGTCCGTATGAACAAACAGATTTCAGAGATGGTAAGAGCTACAAGTTTGAATTTGGTCTCTATCGACTCGATATTAAGTCAGTCAATACAAAATTTTTTTTTTCTATGCCACGACCCGTTCGCCTACAATGTGCAAAAAACTAGAAATACCTCGTACAAAATTGATGTTTTTGGCAAATATCTCAGTAACTATGGCACTTAGTAACACCAATTTTGGTATGTAGGTTCCTAGAGACGGCATAATTGCATTGTCATCAAAAATTTTGGACTGCCACGCCCCCTTTTCCCACAAGAAATAAAATAATTTGCAAGCTTCAATGCCGATTTTAAGGCATATGTTCTTATCGTACAGTATTGTTATTTCACATTCATTTGAAGACAAAATATTTTAAACTATCCTGAAAGTTGCATCTAAATCGGACAATAAACAAATGAGCTAGACATGTAAGAAAGTTGATAATTGAAAGCAATGGCAATGCATGTGTGCAAGCGAGACAGAAGCATACAAACATGTGAGCGAACGTTTTCGCTGCTTGCTAGCGGCAGCGCTTCCCGCGAATGCTGGCCGTGCCAACCAATTGTGTATGTATAACATATACACACATACATATGTGCGTGCATACATATAATGTCAAATGTATATGTGTGTATATACATACAAACAGATGTTTACGTTTTAACGTGTTTTATTGCAAGTACTATCAATTGATATTCTCGGATACCGATTATATTAAAATGATCGGGGAAAAAATGCAGAGAGTATCCTACGGTCGGGCGTGCTCGACTGTACTTTTCTTTCTTGTTTTCTTTAAGAGTTTTCGCATAATTTATTTTAGCATATTTTATTTTATTTCTTAAAAAGCTAGCTATATTTATTTTGTTTTGGAGATTCTGGAAGCACGGCTTTAGCGTGCGTCAAAAGTAACGACTTTTATCGCTAATCGATCTAGCCTGTCTCTCTCACTCCTAGACTCCCACTCTGCTTGTCTTATTCTGTGAGAGAGAAATCCTCGCCCATCTGTGTAACTTTGACGTTGCTTTGCTTTAATTCGTTGCGAACGTTTCGATATTTATTTTTGTCCTCGATTGCGGTATAAAGCAAAAACAAAACGTGACTTTAATTACGAATATTGCAAACAATACAAAACTAAATTTTTTCTTTTATATATTTACTAGCAAGGCACCCACAGCTTCGCTTGCGTTACAGTTTAATAAAAATGATCATTATAGTAAATTTTGTAAATTTGAAGAAAACGATTAAACTCAAAATCAAAAACACTCAAAATTATTGTTCATCTCTACATCACCCCTGAAGTAGAAAATTCGGCGCAGTAAATCCGCAGTAAGTATATTGTGTGTTGTTTTGTTGCATCAATTCCAGTTATCAACGTGTAAATGTGTGATTTGTTTGTTCATACGAAAATTGCGCTTGATTTTGATATCGATAGATAGAGTACTCATGATTCGGAATATTGATATTGATAGGTAAGCTTTTAAATTTAACATTCAGTAGCAACAACCGTCGACCGATTCGATTCTTTAAAACCCCGTACTCATTCTAGGGGGCATTATACAAAACAAATAAGTAATTCTTTATCGATTTGTCCTATGGGAGCTATCGGATAATGTTGTCCGATTCAAGACAAACTTGGTAACAAAAGTAACAATCATCATATACACATTATGTGTGAGTTTAGTTCCGATAGCTCTACTAACACTACATGTCTTCAAACAAATGTTCCATTTTCGACCAGTTTGTTGTACATGAGATACAGGCAATAGTGGTCCGGATCAAACTTGGTAAGGAAATTTTTATAAGTACGGTACACACAATGTGGGAATTTGGTCTGGATAACCATAGTCGATTCCAAATTATTTTTTTACGATTTGCGTTTTCTGTAGGGGGCGTGGCACCAATTCGAAATAAACTTGATTTGCGTACACTACAGACGGACTTTAGTTCCAAATTTGGTGGCTCTAGCTCTCTAGTCATTAGTCATCGTTTTGTACTAACTGACCAAACTTTGTTTAGATCAGACTATTTTAGCATACACCAGTCATAGGAATTACTGGTGAATAATGTGAACTTAGTGTGAAAAAGTTTTTATACTCTCTGCAAGAGAGAGTATAATGGGTTTGTGAAAAAAAAAGTATGTAACAGGCAGAAGGAGGCGTGGCCGACAAGTATATATATTCTTGATCAGCATCACAAGCCGAGTCGATATAGCCATGTCCGTCTGTCTGTCCGTCTGTCTGTCTGTCCGTATGAACAAACAGATTTCAGAGATGGTAAGAGCTATAAGTTTGAATTTGGTCTCTATCGACTCGATATTAAGTCAGTCAATACAAAAATCTTTTTATTTTTCGATGCCACGCCCCGTTCGCCCACAATGAGCAAAAAACTAGAAGCACCTCGTAAAATATTGATGTTTTAGGCGAATATCTCAGTAGCTGTGGCACTTAGGAACACCAATTTTGGTATGTAGGTTCCTTGAGACGGCATAAATGCATTGTCATTAAAAATTTTGGACTGCCTCGCCCCCTTTTCCCACAAGAAATAAAATAACTTTCAAACTTCGATGCCGATTTTAAGGCATATGTTCTTATCGTACAGTATTGTTATTTCACATTCGTTTGAAGACAAAGTAAATCAAACTATCCTGAAAGTTGCATATAAATCGGACTATAAACAAAAAAACTAGAAACGTAACAAAGTTAATAATTTAACGCCATTTCACTGCATGTGTGCAAGCGAGACAGAAACATACAAACATGTGAGCGAACGTTTTCGCTGTTTTCTAGCGGCAGCGCTGCCCGCGAATGCTGGCTGTGCCAACCAATTGTGTATGTATTACATATACACACATACATATGTGTGTGCATACTTATAATGTCAAATGTATATGTGTGTGTGTATACATACAATCAGATGTTTTTGTTTCAACGTGTTTTGTTGCAAGTTTCAATTATTCTCGGATACCGACTTTATTAAAATGATCGGGAATAAATTGCAGAGAGTATTCTACGGTCGGGCGTGCTCGACTGTACTTTTCTTTCTTGTTATTTCTAAAGATATTTTAATCAAGCTTGCAGAGTATATGCGTTGTATTAACATACACAGATAAGCCAAATTTGGTTAGGATCGGAAAACTATTCAATACACCCGAATAAGAATTAGGTGAAAAATCAATTTAATGGCTTTAGCTCTTTGAAAATTTGTATATGACAATTGTTAGTTTACTTACCAAGTTTGATTTGAATCGAAAAACATTGTCCTGTAGGACGAATCGGTCAAAAATTACTAATTTGTATGGTATAATGTGCCCTAGAATGAATACGGGGTCATTAACAGTTGGCTTGCTCGACGGTTTTGTTGTTAGTGAATGCTAAATTCAATAGCTTGCCTATCGATATCAATATTCCAAATCATGAGTACTTTACCTATCGATATCAATATCAAGCGCAATTTTCGTATGAACAAACAAATCACAAATTTACACGTTGATAGCTGGAATTGATGCAACAAAACAACACACAAAAAATTGCGGCTTTATTGCGCCTACTTTTCTACTTCAGGCGTGATGTAGAGATGAAAAGTAATTTTAAGTTTATTTGATTTTGAGCTTAATAGTTTTCTACAAATTTACAAATTTGATTATAATGATAATTTTTATTAAACTGTAACGCAAGCGAAACTGCGGGTGCATTGCTAGTACAAATAAATTTTATTTTATATATTATAGTATTTTATATATTTGAAATGTCCCGCAGAAGGCGATTGTCTGCTGCTGCACTTTCTCAAAGGCGTAGAGAAAGGAATTGGATGAATAAAGAAGACGAACAGTATGCAGATAGAGAGCGAGAGATGAATTCCCAATCTCAGACAAACCGTAGAGCAGTCAGTAAAAATCGAGCAGGAAAACAGATTGGGAATTCTCAGCAGCTTTTACGACGTAGTAGAAGTGCGCGTTTAAGAGAAATAGAACAGGCAGTAGATAATGAACGTAGGGATATTCAGAGACAGGATCCACAAGAAAGGGATCGTGAACAGGCAGCAGATACTTCGCGCAGGAC
>JAEIGM010000527.1:0-21362 GCA_018903735.1 Drosophila cardini
TCGTCAATTTAAAATTTTTTCATACATTTTTGTTTTTTGCCTTTTTTGTCGTTTCTAGATGACTTTTCATTTGTATCGACTCTGCATCAAAATAATCATGATTTCGTCAATTTAAAGTTTTTTCATTTATTTTTTGTTTTTGCCTTTTTTTGTCGTTTTAGATGATTTTTATTTGTATCGACTCTGCATCAAAATAATCATGATTTCGTCAATTTAAAGTTTTTTCATTTATTTTTTGTTTTTTGCCTTTTTTTGTCGTTTTTAGATGATTTTTATTTGTATCGACTCTGCATCAAAATAATCATGATTTCGTCAATTTAAAGTTAATTCATAAATTTTTGGTTTTTTGCCTTTTTTGTCGTTTCTAGATGATTTTTCATTTATATCGCACTGCATCAAAATAGTCATATTTTCGTCAATTTAAAATTTTTTCATACATTTTTTGTTTTTTGCCTTTTTTGTCGTTTCTAGATGATTTTCATTTGTATCGACTCTGAATCAAAATAATCATGATTTCGTCAATTTAAAGTTTTTTCATTTATTTTTTGTTTTTTGCCTTTTTTGTCGTTTTTAGATGATTTTTATTTGTATCGACTCTGCATCAAAATAATCATGATTTCGTCAATTTAAAGTTTTTTCATTTATTTTTTGTTTTTTGCCTTTTTGTCGTTTCTAGCTGATTTTCATTTATATCGCACTGCATCAAAATAATCATGATGTCGACAATTTAAAATTTTTTCATAAATTTTTGGTTTTTTGCCTTTTTGTCGTTTTTAGATGATTTTTATTTGTATCGACTCTGCATCAAAATATCATGATTTCGTCAATTTAAAGTTTTTTCATTTATTTTTTGGTTTTTTGCCTTTTTTTGTCGTTTTTAGATGATTTTTATTTGTATCGACTCTGCATCAAAATAATCATGATTTCGTCAATTTAAAGTTTATTCATAAATTTTTTGGTTTTTTTGCCTTTTTTGTCGTTTCTAGATGATTTTCATTTGTATCGACTCTGCATCAAAATAGTCATAATTTCGTCAATTTAAAATTTTTTCATACATTTTTGTTTTTTGCCTTTTTTGTCGTTTTTAGATGATTTTCATTTGTATCGACTCTGCATCAAAATAATCATGATTTCGTCAATTTAAAGTTTTTTCATTTATTTTTTGTTTTTAGCAATCCTTTTGGCGTTTCTAGATGATTTTTCATTTATATCGACTCTGCATCAAAATAATCATGATTTCGTCAATTTAAAATTTTTTCATAAATTTTTTGTTTTTTGCCTTTTTTGTCGTTTCTAGATGATTTTTATTTGTATCGACTCTGCATCAAAATAATCATGATTTCGTCAATTTAAAGTTTTTTTCATTAATTTTTTGGTTTTTTGCCTTTTTTGTCGTTTTTAGATGATTTTTATTTGTATCGACTCTGCATCAAAATAATCATGATTTCGTCAATTTAAAGTTTTTTCATAAATTTTTTTGGTTTTTTGCCTTTTTTGGCGTTTCTAGATGATTTTTCATTTATATCGCACTGCATCAAAATAATCATATTTTCGTCAATTTAAAATTTTTCATAAATTTTTGGTTTTTTTGCCTTTTTTGTCGTTTCTAGATGATTTTCATTTGTATCGACTCTGCAACAAAATAATCATGATTTCGTCAATTTAAAGTTTTTTCATAAATTTTTGGTTTTTTGCTTTTTGTCGTTTCTAGATGATTTTCATTTGTATCGACTCTGCAACAAAATAATCATGATTTCGTCAATTTAAAGATTTTTCATTTATTTTTTGTTTTTAGCATTCTTTGGCGTTTCTAGATGATTTTCATTTATATCGACTCTGCAACAAAATAATCATGATTTCGTCAATTTAAAAGTTTTTTCATAAATTTTTGGTTTTTTGCATTTTTTGTCGTTTCTAGATGATTTTCATTTGTAAAAACTTTTAAAAAAAATAATAATTTTTTGTCAATTTAAAGATTTTTCATTTATTTTTTGTTTTTAGCATTCTTTGGCGTTTCTAGATGATTTTCATTTATATCGCACTGCATCAAAATAATCATGATGTCGACAATTTAAAATTTTTTTCATAAATTTTTGTTTTTTGTATTTTTTCGTTTCTAGATGATTTTCATTTGTATCGACTCTGCAACAAAATAATCATGATTTCGTCAATTTAAAGTTTTTTCATAAATTTTTGGTTTTTGCATTTTTTTCGTTTTTCTAGATGATTTTCATTTGTTATCGACTCTGCAACAAAATAATCATGATTTCGTCAATTTAAAGATTTTTCATTTATTTTTTGTTTTTAGCATTCTTTGGCGTTTCTAGATGATTTTCATTTATATCGACTCTGCAACAAAATAATCATGATTTCGTCAATTTAAAGTTTTTTCATAAATTTTTGGTTTTTTGCATTTTTTGTTTTTTCTAGATGATTTTCATTTGTATCGACTCTGCAACAAAATAATCATGATTTCGTCAATTTAAAGTTTTTTCATTTATTTTTTGTTTTTAGCATTCTTTGGCGTTTTCTAGATTATTTTCATTTATATCGACTCTGCAACAAAATAATCATGATTTCGTCAATTTAAAGTTTTTTCATAAATTTTTGGTTTTTTGCATTTTTTGTCGTTTCTACATGATTTTCATTTGTATCGACTCTGCAACAAAATAATCATGATTTCGTCAATTTAAAGTTTTTTCATAAATTTTTGGTTTTTTGCATTTTTTGTCGTTTCTAGATGATTTTCATTTGTATCGACTCTGCAACAAAATAATCATGATTTCGTCAATTTAAAATTTTTTGTTTTTTGCCTTTTTTGTCGTTTCTAGATGATTTTTATTTGTATCGACTCTGCATCAAAATAATCATGATTTCGTCAATTTAAAAGTTTATTCATAAATTTTTTGGTTTTTTGCCTTTTTTGTCGTTTCTAGATGATTTTCATTTATATCGCACTGCATCAAAATAGTCATATTTTCGTCAATTTAAAATTTTTTCATACATTTTTTGTTTTTTGCCTTTTTTGTCGTTTCTAGATGATTTTTATTTGTATCGACTCTGCATCAAAATAATCATGATTTCGTCAATTTAAAGTTTTTTCATTTTTTTTTTGTTTTTTGCCTTTTTGTCGTTTTTAGATGATTTTTATTTGTATCGACTCTGCATCAAAATAATCATGATTTCGTCAATTTAAAGTTTATTCATAAATTTTTGGTTTTTTGCCTTTTTTGTCGTTTCTAGATGATTTTCATTTATATCGCACTGCATCAAAATAGTCATATTTTCGTCAATTTAAAATTTTTTCATACATTTTTTGTTTTTTGCCTTTTTTGTCGTTTCTAGATGATTTTCATTTGTATCGACTCTGCATCAAAATAATCATGATTTCGTCAATTTAAAGTTTTTTCATTTATTTTTTGTTTTTTGCCTTTTTTGTCGTTTCTAGATGATTTTCATTTGTATCGAATCTTCATCCAAATAATCATGATTTCGTCAATTTAAAGTTTTTTCATAAATTTTTGGTTTTTTGCCTTTTTTTGTCGTTTCTAGATGATTTTCATTTATATCGCACTGCATCAAAATAGTCATATTTTCGTCAATTTAAAATTTTTTCATACATTTTTTGTTTTTTGCCTTTTTTGTCGTTTCTAGATGATTTTCATTTGTATCGACTCTGCATCAAAATAATCATGATTTCGTCAATTTAAAGTTTTTTCATTTATTTTTTGTTTTTTGCCTTTTTTGTCGTTTTTAGATGATTTTTATTTGTATCGACTCTGCATCAAAATAATCATGATTTCGTCAATTTAAAGTTTTTTCATTTATTTTTTGTTTTTTGCCTTTTTTGTCGTTTTTAGATGATTTTTATTTGTATCGACTCTGCATCAAAATAATCATGATTTCGTCAATTTAAAGTTTATTCATAAATTTTTGGTTTTTTGCCTTTTTTGTCGTTTCTAGATGATTTTCATTTATATCGCACTGCATCAAAATAGTCATATTTTCGTCAATTTAAAATTTTTTCATACATTTTTGTTTTTTGCCTTTTTTGTCGTTTCTAGATGATTTTCATTTGTATCGACTCTGCATCAAAATAATCATGATTTCGTCAATTTAAAGTTTTTTCATAAATTTTTGGTTTTTTGCCGTTTTTGTCGTTTCTAGATGATTTTCATTTGTATCGACTCTGCATCAAAATAATCATGATTTCGTCAATTTAAAGTTTTTTCATAAATTTTTGGTTTTTTGCCGTTTTTGTCGTTTTTAGATGATTTTTATTTGTATCGACTCTGCATCAAAATAATCATGATTTCGTCAATTTAAAGTTTTTTCATTTATTTTTGGTTTTTTGCCTTTTTTGTCGTTTCTAGATGATTTTCATTTATATCGCACTGCATCAAAATAGTCATATTTTCATCAATTTAAAATTTTTTCATACATTTTTGTTTTTTTGCCTTTTTTGTCGTTTCTAGATGATTTTCATTTGTATCGACTCTGCATCAAAATAATCATGATTTCGTCAATTTAAAGTTTTTTCATTTATTTTTTGTTTTTAGCATTCTTTGGCGTTTCTAGATGATTTTCATTTATATCGACTCTGCATTAAAATAATCATGATTTCGAAAATTTAAAATTTTTTTTGTTTTTTGCCTTTTTTGTCGTTTTTAGATGATTTTTATTTGTATCGACTCTGCATCAAAATAATCATGATTTCGTCAATTTAAAGTTTTTTCATTTATTTTTGGTTTTTTGCCTGTTTTGTCGTTTCTAGATGATTTTCATTTATATCGCACTGCATCAAAATAGTCATATTTTCGTCAATTTAAAATTTTTTCATACATTTTTTGTTTTTTGCCTTTTTTGTCGTTTCTAGATGATTTTTATTTGTATCGACTCTGCATCAAAATAATCATGATTTCGTCAATTTAAAGTTTTTTCATTTATTTTTTGTTTTTTGCCTTTTTTGTCGTTTTTAGATGATTTTTATTTGTATCGACTCTGCATCAAAATAATCATGATTTCGTCAATTTAAAGTTTTTTCATTTATTTTTTGTTTTTTGCCTTTTTTGTCGTTTTTAGATGATTTTTATTTGTATCGACTCTGCATCAAAATAGTCATATTTTCGTCAATTTAAAATTTTTTCATACATTTTTGTTTTTTGCCTTTTTTGTCGTTTCTAGATGATTTTCATTTATATCGCACTGCATCAAAATAGTCATATTTTCGTCAATTTAAAATTTTTTCATACATTTTTTGTTTTTTGCCTTTTTTGTCGTTTCTAGATGATTTTCATTTGTATCGACTCTGCATCAAAATAATCATGATTTCGTCAATTTAACGTTTTTTCATAAATTTTTGGTTTTTTGCCGTTTTTGGATGATTTTTATTTGTATCGACTCTGCATCAAAATAATCATGATTTCGTCAATTTAAAGTTTTTTCATTTATTTTTTGTTTTTAGCATTCTTTGGCGTTTCTAGATGATTTTCATTTATATCGCACTGCATCAAAATAATCATGATGTCGACAATTTAAAATTTTTTCATAAATTTTTGGTTTTTTGCCTTTTTTGTCGTTTTTAGATGATTTTTATTTGTATCGACTCTGCATCAAAATAATCATGATTTCGTCAATTTAAAGTTTTTTCATTTATTTTTTGTTTTTTGCCTTTTTTGTCGTTTTTAGATGATTTTTATTTGTATCGACTCTGCATCAAAATAATCATGATTTCGTCAATTTAAAGTTTATTCATAAATTTTTGGTTTTTTGCCTTTTTTGTCGTTTCTAGATGATTTTCATTTATATCGCACTGCATCAAAATAGTCATATTTTCGTCAATTTAAAATTTTTTCATACATTTTTTGTTTTTTTCCTTTTTGTCGTTTCTAGATGATTTTCATTTGTATCGACTCTGCATCAAAATAATCATGATTTCGTCAATTTAAAGTTTTTTCATTTATTTTTTGTTTTTTGCCTTTTTTGTCGTTTTTAGATGATTTTTATTTGTATCGACTCTGCATCAAAATAATCATGATTTCGTCAATTTAAAGTTTTTTCATTTATTTTTTGTTTTTTGCCTTTTTTGTCGTTTTTAGATGATTTTTATTTGTATCGACTCTGCATCAAAATAATCATGATTTCGTCAATTTAAAGTTTATTCATAAATTTTTGGTTTTTTGCCTTTTTTGTCGTTTCTAGATGATTTTCATTTATATCGCACTGCATCAAAATAGTCATATTTTCGTCAATTTAAAATTTTTTCATACATTTTTTTTTTTTTGCCTTTTTTGTCGTTTCTAGATGATTTTCATTTATATCGACTCTGCATCAAAATAATCAAGATTTCGTCAATTTAAAGTTTTTTCATTTATTTTTTGTTTTTAGCATTCTTTGGCGTTTCTAGATGATTTTCATTTATATCGACTCTGCATTAAAATAATCATGATTTCGAAAATTTAAAATTTTTTTTGTTTTTTGCCTTTTTTGTCGTTTCTAGATGATTTTCATTTGTATCGAATCTTCATCAAAATAATCATGATTTCGTCAATTTAAAGTTTTTTCATTTATTTTTTGTTTTTTGCCTTTTTTGTCGTTTCTAGATGATTTTCATTTATATCGCACTGCATCAAAATAGTCATATTTTCGTCAATTTAAAATTTTTTCATACATTTTTTTGTTTTTTGCCTTTTTTGTCGTTTCTAGATGATTTTCATTTGTATCGACTCTGCATCAAAATAATCATGATTTCGTCAATTTAAAGTTTTTTCATAAATTTTTGGTTTTTTGCCTTTTTTGTCGTTTCTAGATGATTTTCATTTATATCGCACTGCATCAAAATAATCATGATGTCGACAATTTAAAATTTTTTCATAAATTTTTGGTTTTTTGCCTTTTTTGTCGTTTTTAGATGATTTTTATTTGTATCGACTCTGCATCAAAATAAAGTTTATTCATAAATTTTTGGTTTTTTGCCTTTTTTGTCGTTTCTAGATGATTTTCATTTATATCGCACTGCATCAAAATAGTCATATTTTCGTGAATTTAAAATTTTTTCATACATTTTTTGTTTTTTGCCTTTTTTGTCGTTTCTAGATGATTTTCATTTGTATCGACTCTGCATCAAAATAATCATGATTTCGTCAATTTAAAGTTTTTTCATTTATTTTTTGTTTTTTGCCTTTTTTGTCGTTTTTAGATGATTTTTATTTGTATCGACTCTGCATCAAAATAATCATGATTTCGTCAATTTAAAGTTTTTTCATTTATTTTTTGTTTTTTGCCTTTTTTGTCGTTTCTAGATGATTTTCATTTATATCGCACTGCATCAAAATAGTCATATTTTCGTCAATTTAAAATTTTTTCATACATTTTTTGTTTTTTGCCTTTTTTGTCGTTTCTAGATGATTTTTATTTGTATCGACTCTGCATCAAAATAATCATGATTTCGTCAATTTAAAGTTTTTTCATAAATTTTTGGTTTTTTGCCTTTTTTGTCGTTTCTAGATGATTTTCATTTATATCGCACTGCATCAAAATAATCATGATGTCGACAATTTAAAATTTTTTCATAAATTTTTGGTTTTTTGCCTTTTTTGTCGTTTTTAGATGATTTTTATTTGTATCGACTCTGCATCAAAATAAACATGATTTCGTCAATTTAAAGTTTATTCATAAATTTTTGGTTTTTTGCCTTTTTTGTCGTTTCTAGATGATTTTCATTTATATCGCACTGCATCAAAATAGTCATATTTTCGTGAATTTAAAATTTTTTCATACATTTTTTGTTTTTTGCCTTTTTTGTCGTTTCTAGATGATTTTCATTTGTATCGACTCTGCATCAAAATAATCATGATTTCGTCAATTTAAAGTTTTTTCATTTATTTTTTGTTTTTAGCATTCTTTGGCGTTTCTAGATGATTTTCATTTATATCGACTCTGCATTAAAATAATCATGATTTCGAAAATTTAAAATTTTTTGTTTTTTGCCTTTTTTGTCGTTTCTAGATGATTTTCATTTGTATCGAATCTTCATCAAAATAATCATGATTTCGTCAATTTAAAGTTTTTTCATAAATTTTTGGTTTTTTGCCGTTTTTGTCGTTTTTAGATGATTTTTATTTGTATCGACTCTGCATCAAAATAATCATGATTTCGTCAATTTAAAGTTTTTTCATTTATTTTTTGTTTTTAGCATTCTTTGGCGTTTCTAGATGATTTTCATTTATATCGCACTGCATCAAAATAATCATGATGTCGACAATTTAAAATTTTTTCATAAATTTTTGGTTTTTTGCCTTTTTTGTCGTTTTTAGATGATTTTTATTTGTATCGACTCTGCATCAAAATAATTATGATTTCGTCAATTTAAAAGTTTTTTCATTTATTTTTTGTTTTTTGCCTTTTTTGTCGTTTTTAGATGATTTTTATTTGTATCGACTCTGCATCAAAATAATCATGATTTCGTCAATTTAAAGTTTATTCATAAATTTTTGGTTTTTTGCCTTTTTGTCGTTTCTAGATGATTTTCATTTATATCGCACTGCATCAAAATAGTCATATTTTCGTCAATTTAAAATTTTTTCATACATTTTTTGTTTTTTGCCTTTTTTGTCGTTTCTAGATGATTTTCATTTGTATCGACTCTGCATCAAAATAATCATGATTTCGTCAATTTAAAGTTTTTTCATTTATTTTTTGTTTTTTGCCTTTTTTGTCGTTTTTAGATGATTTTTATTTGTATCGACTCTGCATCAAAATAATCATGATTTCGTCAATTTAAAGTTTTTTCATTTATTTTTTGTTTTTTGCCTTTTTTGTCGTTTTTAGATGATTTTTATTTGTATCGACTCTGCATCAAAATAATCATGATTTCGTCAATTTAAAGTTTATTCATAAATTTTTGGTTTTTTGCCTTTTTTGTCGTTTCTAGATGATTTTCATTTATATCGCACTGCATCAAAATAGTCATATTTTCGTCAATTTAAAATTTTTTCATACATTTTTTTTTTTTTGCCTTTTTTGTCGTTTCTAGATGATTTTCATTTATATCGACTCTGCATCAAAATAATCATGATTTCGTCAATTTAAAGTTTTTTCATTTATTTTTTGTTTTTAGCATTCTTTGGCGTTTCTAGATGATTTTCATTTATATCGACTCTGCATTAAAATAATCATGATTTCGAAAATTTAAAATTTTTTGTTTTTTGCCTTTTTTGTCGTTTCTAGATGATTTTCATTTGTATCGAATCTTCATCAAAATAATCATGATTTCGTCAATTTAAAGTTTTTTCATTTATTTTTTGTTTTTTGCCTTTTTTGTCGTTTCTAGATGATTTTCATTTATATCGCACTGCATCAAAATAGTCATATTTTCGTCAATTTAAAATTTTTTCATACATTTTTTGTTTTTTGCCTTTTTTGTCGTTTCTAGATGATTTTTATTTGTATCGACTCTGCATCAAAATAATCATGATTTCGTCAATTTAAAGTTTTTTCATAAATTTTTGGTTTTTTGCCTTTTTTGTCGTTTCTAGATGATTTTCATTTATATCGCACTGCATCAAAATAATCATGATGTCGACAATTTAAAATTTTTTCATAAATTTTTGGTTTTTTGCCTTTTTTGTCGTTTTTAGATGATTTTTATTTGTATCGACTCTGCATCAAAATAATCATGATTTCGTCAATTTAAAGTTTATTCATAAATTTTTGGTTTTTTGCCTTTTTTGTCGTTTCTAGATGATTTTCATTTATATCGCACTGCATCAAAATAGTCATATTTTCGTGAATTTAAAATTTTTTCATACATTTTTTGTTTTTTGCCTTTTTTGTCGTTTCTAGATGATTTTCATTTGTATCGACTCTGCATCAAAATAATCATGATTTCGTCAATTTAAAGTTTTTTCATTTATTTTTTGTTTTTTGCCTTTTTTGTCGTTTTTAGATGATTTTTATTTGTATCGACTCTGCATCAAAATAATCATGATTTCGTCAATTTAAAGTTTTTTCATTTATTTTTTTGTTTTTTGCCTTTTTTGTCGTTTTTAGATGATTTTTATTTGTATCGACTCTGCATCAAAATAATCATGATTTCGTCAATTTAAAGTTTATTCATAAATTTTTGGTTTTTTGCCTTTTTTGTCGTTTCTAGATGATTTTCATTTATATCGCACTGCATCAAAATAGTCATATTTTCATCAATTTAAAATTTTTTCATACATTTTTGTTTTTTGCCTTTTTTGTCGTTTCTAGATGATTTTCATTTGTATCGACTCTGCATCAAAATAATCATGATTTCGTCAATTTAAAGTTTTTTCATTTATTTTTTGTTTTTAGCATTCTTTGGCGTTTCTAGATGATTTTCATTTATATCGACTCTGCATTAAAATAATCATGATTTCGAAAATTTAAAATTTTTTGTTTTTTGCCTTTTTTGTCGTTTCTAGATGATTTTCATTTGTATCGAATCTTCATCAAAATAATCATGATTTCGTCAATTTAAAGTTTTTTCATAAATTTTTGGTTTTTTGCCGTTTTTGTCGTTTTTAGATGATTTTTATTTGTATCGACTCTGCATCAAAATAATCATGATTTCGTCAATTTAAAGTTTTTTCATTTATTTTTTGTTTTTAGCATTCTTTGGCGTTTCTAGATGATTTTCATTTATATCGCACTGCATCAAAATAATCATGATGTCGACAATTTAAAATTTTTTCATAAATTTTTGGTTTTTTGCCTTTTTTGTCGTTTTTAGATGATTTTTATTTGTATCGACTCTGCATCAAAATAATCATGATTTCGTCAATTTAAAGTTTTTTCATAAATTTTTGGTTTTTTGTCGTTTCTAGATGATTTTCATTTGTATCGACTCTGCATCAAAATAATCATGATTTCGTCAATTTAAAGTTTATTCATAAATTTTTGGTTTTTTGCCTTTTTTGTCGTTTCTAGATGATTTTCATTTATATCGCACTGCATCAAAATAGTCATATTTTCATCAATTTAAAATTTTTTCATACATTTTTGTTTTTTGCCTTTTTTGTCGTTTCTAGATGATTTTCATTTGTATCGACTCTGCATCAAAATAATCATGATTTCGTCAATTTAAAGTTTTTTCATTTATTTTTTGTTTTTAGCATTCTTTGGCGTTTCTAGATGATTTTCATTTATATCGACTCTGCATTAAAATAATCATGATTTCGAAAATTTAAAATTTTTTGTTTTTTGCCTTTTTTGTCGTTTCTAGATGATTTTCATTTGTATCGAATCTTCATCAAAATAATCATGATTTCGTCAATTTAAAGTTTTTTCATAAATTTTTGGTTTTTTGCCGTTTTTGTCGTTTTTAGATGATTTTTATTTGTATCGACTCTGCATCAAAATAATCATGATTTCGTCAATTTAAAGTTTTTTCATTTATTTTTTGTTTTTAGCATTCTTTGGCGTTTCTAGATGATTTTCATTTATATCGCACTGCATCAAAATAATCATGATGTCGACAATTTAAAATTTTTTCATAAATTTTTGGTTTTTTGCCTTTTTTGTCGTTTTTAGATGATTTTTATTTGTATCGACTCTGCATCAAAATAATCATGATTTCGTCAATTTAAAGTTTTTTCATAAATTTTTGGTTTTTTGTCGTTTCTAGATGATTTTCATTTGTATCGACTCTGCAACAAAATAATCATGATTTCGTCAATTTAAAGTTTTTTCATAAATTTTTGGTTTTTTGCATTTTTTGTCGTTTCTAGATGATTTTCATTTGTATCGACTCTGCATCAAAATAATCATGATTTCGTCAATTTAAAGTTTTTTCATTTATTTTTTGTTTTTTGCCTTTTTTGTCGTTTTTAGATGATTTTTATTTGTATCGACTCTGCATCAAAATAATCATGATTTCGTCAATTTAAAGTTTATTCATAAATTTTTTGTTTTTTGCCTTTTTTGTCGTTTTTAGATGATTTTTATTTGTATCGACTCTGCATCAAAATAATCATGATTTCGTCAATTTAAAGTTTTTTCATTTATTTTTTGTTTTTAGCATTCTTTGGCGTTGCTAGATGATTTTCATTTATATCGACTCTGCATTAAAATAATCATGATTTCGAAAATTTAAAATTTTTTGTTTTTTGCCTTTTTTGTCGTTTTTAGATGATTTTTATTTGTATCGACTCTGCATCAAAATAATCATGATTTCGTCAATTTAAAGTTTATTCATAAATTTTTGGTTTTTTGCCTTTTTTGTCGTTTCTAGATGATTTTCATTTATATCGCACTGCATCAAAATAGTCATATTTTCGTCAATTTAAAATTTTTTCATAAATTTTTGGTTTTTTGCCTTTTTTGTCGTTTCTAGATGATTTTCATTTGTATCGACTCTGCATCAAAATAATCATATTTTCGTCAATTTAAAATTTTTTCATACATTTTTTGTTTTTTGCCTTTTTTGTTGTTTCTAGATGATTTTCATTTGTATCGACTCTGCATCAAAATAATCATGATTTCGTCAATTTAAAGTTTTTTCATTTATTTTTTGTTTTTTGCCTTTTTTGTCGTTTCTAGATGATTTTCATTTATATCGCACTGCATCAAAATAGTCATATTTTCGTCAATTTAAAATTTTTTCATACATTTTTTGTTTTTTGCCTTTTTTGTTGTTTCTAGATGATTTTCATTTGTATCGACTCTGCATCAAAATAATCATGATTTCGTCAATTTAAAGTTTTTTCATTTATTTTTTGTTTTTTGCCTTTTTTGTCGTTTCTAGATGATTTTCATTTATATCGCACTGCATCAAAATAGTCATATTTTCGTCAATTTAAAATTTTTTCATAAATTTTTGGTTTTTTGCCTTTTTTGTCGTTTCTAGATGATTTTCATTTATATCGCACTGCATCAAAATAGTCATATTTTCATCAATTTAAAATTTTTTCATTTATTTTTTGTTTTTTGCCTTTTTTGTCGTTTTTAGATGATTTTTATTTGTATCGACTCTGCATCAAAATAATCATGATTTCGTCAATTTAAAGTTTATTCATAAATTTTTGGTTTTTTGCCTTTTTTGTCGTTTCTAGATGATTTTCATTTATATCGCACTGCATCAAAATAGTCATATTTTCGTCAATTTAAAATTTTTTCATACATTTTTTGTTTTTTGCCTTTTTTGTCGTTTCTAGATGATTTTCATTTGTATCGACTCTGCATCAAAATAATCATGATTTCGTCAATTTAACGTTTTTTCATTTATTTTTTGTTTTTTGCCTTTTTTGTCGTTTTTAGATGATTTTTATTTGTATCGACTCTGCATCAAAATAATCATGATTTCGTCAATTTAAAGTTTTTTCATTTATTTTTTGTTTTTTGCCTTTTTTGTCGTTTTTAGATGATTTTTATTTGTATCGACTCTGCATCAAAATAATCATGATTTCGTCAATTTAAAGTTTATTCATAAATTTTTGGTTTTTTGCCTTTTTTGTCGTTTCTAGATGATTTTCATTTATATCGCACTGCATCAAAATAGTCATATTTTCATCAATTTAAAATTTTTTCATACATTTTTGTTTTTTGCCTTTTTTGTCGTTTCTAGATTATTTTCATTTGTATCGACTCTGCATCAAAATAATCATGATTTCGTCAATTTAAAGTTTTTTCATTTATTTTTTGTTTTTAGCATTCTTTGGCGTTTCTAGATGATTTTCATTTATATCGACTCTGCATTAAAATAATCATGATTTCGAAAATTTAAAATTTTTTGTTTTTTGCCTTTTTTGTCGTTTCTAGATGATTTTCATTTGTATCGAATCTTCATCAAAATAATCATGATTTCGTCAATTTAAAGTTTTTTCATAAATTTTTGATTTTTTTGCCTTTTTTGTCGTTTCTAGATGATTTTCATTTATATCGCACTGCATCAAAATAGTCATATTTTCGTCAATTTAAAATTTTTTCATACATTTTTTGTTTTTTGCCTTTTTGTCGTTTCTAGATGATTTTTATTTGTATCGACTCTGCATCAAAATAATCATGATTTCGTCAATTTAAAGTTTTTTCAATTATTTTTTGTTTTTTGCCCTTTTTGTCGTTTTTAGATGATTTTTATTTGTATCGACTCTGCATCAAAATAATCATGATTTCGTCAATTTAAAGTTTTTTCATTTATTTTTTGTTTTTTGCCTTTTTTGTCGTTTTTAGATGATTTTTATTTGTATCGACTCTGCATCAAAATAATCATGATTTCGTCAATTTAAAGTTTATTCATAAATTTTTGGTTTTTTGCCTTTTTTGTCGTTTCTAGATGATTTTCATTTATATCGCACTGCATCAAAATAATCATGATGTCGACAATTTAAAATTTTTTCATAAATTTTTGGTTTTTTGCCTTTTTTGTCGTTTTTAGATGATTTTTATTTGTATCGACTCTGCATCAAAATAATCATGATTTCGTCAATTTAAAGTTTATTCATAAATTTTTGGTTTTTTGCCTTTTTTGTCGTTTCTAGATGATTTTCATTTATATCGCACTGCATCAAAATAGTCATATTTTCGTCAATTTAAAATTTTTTCATACATTTTTTGTTTTTTGCCTTTTTTGTTGTTTCTAGATGATTTTCATTTGTATCGACTCTGCATCAAAATAATCATGATTTCGTCAATTTAAAGTTTTTTCATTTATTTTTTGTTTTTTGCCTTTTTGTCGTTTCTAGATGATTTTCATTTATATCGCACTGCATCAAAATAGTCATATTTTCGTCAATTTAAAATTTTTTCATACATTTTTTGTTTTTTGCCTTTTTTGTCGTTTCTAGATGATTTTTATTTGTATCGACTCTGCATCAAAATAATCATGATGTCGACAATTTAAAATTTTTTCATAAATTTTTGGTTTTTTGCCTTTTTTGTCGTTTTTAGATGATTTTTATTTGTATCGACTCTGCATCAAAATAATCATGATTTCGTCAATTTAAAGTTTATTCATAAATTTTTGGTTTTTTGCCTTTTTTGTCGTTTCTAGATGATTTTCATTTATATCGCGCTGCATCAAAATAGTCATATTTTCGTCAATTTAAAATTTTTTCATAAATTTTTGGTTTTTTGCCTTTTTTGTCGTTTCTAGATGATTTTCATTTATATCGCACTGCATCAAAATAGTCATATTTTCATCAATTTAAAATTTTTTCATACATTTTTGTTTTTTGCCTTTTTTGTCGTTTCTAGATGATTTTCATTTGTATCGACTCTGCATCAAAATAATCATGATGTCGACAATTTAAAATTTTTTCATAAATTTTTGGTTTTTTGCCTTTTTTGTCGTTTCTAGATGATTTTCATTTATATCGCACTGCATCAAAATAATCATGATTTCGTCAATTTAAAGTTTTTTCATTTATTTTTTGTTTTTTGCCTTTTTTGTCGTTTCTAGATGATTTTCATTTGTATCGACTCTGCATCAAAATAATCATGATTTCGTCAATTTAAAGTTTTTTCATAAATTTTTGGTTTTTTGCCGTTTTTGTCGTTTTTAGATGATTTTCATTTGTATCGACTCTGCATCAAAATAATCATGATTTCGTCAATTTAAAGTTTATTCATAAATTTTTGGTTTTTTGCCTTTTTTGTCGTTTCTAGATGATTTTCATTTATATCGCACTGCATCAAAATAATCATGATTTCGTCAATTTAAAGTTTTTTCATTTATTTTTTGTTTTTTGCCTTTTTTGTCGTTTCTAGATGATTTTCATTTGTATCGACTCTGCATCAAAATAATCATGATTTCGTCAATTTAAAGTTTTTTCATAAATTTTTGGTTTTTTGCCGTTTTTGTCGTTTTTAGATGATTTTTATTTGTATCGACTCTGCATCAAAATAATCATGATTTCGTCAATTTAAAGTTTTTTCATTTATTTTTTGTTTTTAGCATTCTTTGGCGTTTCTAGATGATTTTCATTTATATCGACTCTGCATTAAAATAATCATGATTTCGTCAATTTAAAGTTTATTCATAAATTTTTGGTTTTTTGCCTTTTTTGTCGTTTCTAGATGATTTTCATTTATATCGCACTGCATCAAAATAGTCATATTTTCGTCAATTTAAAATTTTTTCATACATTTTTTGTTTTTTGCCTTTTTGTCGTTTCTAGATGATTTTCATTTGTATCGACTCTGCATCAAAATAATTATGATTTCGTCAATTTTTATTGTTTTTTTTTTTTTGTCGTTTTGTGATTTTTATTTGTATCGACTCTGCATCAAAATAATCATGATTTCGTCAATTTAAAGTTTTTTCATTTAATTTTTGGTTTTTGCCTTTTTTGTCGTTTCTGATGATTTTCATTTTATCGCCTGCATCAAAATAGTCATTTTCGTCAATTTAAAATTTTTTTTTGTTTTTTTGCCTTTTTTGTCGTTTTTAGATGATTTTTCATTTGTATCGACTCTGCATCAAAATAATCATGATTTCGTCAATTTAAAGTTTTTTCATTTATTTTTTGTTTTTTGCCTTTTTTGTCGTTTCTAGATGATTTTTCATTTATATCGCACTGCATCAAAATAGTCATATTTTCGTCAATTTAAAAGTTTTTTCATACATTTTTTGTTTTTTGCCTTTTTTGTCGTTTCTAGATGATTTTTATTTGTATCGACTCTGCATCAAAATAATCATGATTTCGTCAATTTAAAGTTTTTTCATTTATTTTTTGGTTTTTTGCCTTTTTTGTCGTTTTTAGATGATTTTTATTTGTATCGACTCTGCATCAAAATAATCATGATTTCGTCAATTTAAAAGTTTTTTCATTTATTTTTTGTTTTTTTGCCTTTTTTGTCGTTTTTAGATGATTTTTATTTGTATCGACTCTGCATCAAAATAATCATGATTTCGTCAATTTAAAGTTTATTCATAAATTTTTTGGTTTTTTGCCTTTTTTGTCGTTTCTAGATGATTTTCATTTATATCGCACTGCATCAAAATAGTCATATTTTCGTCAATTTAAAATTTTTCATACATTTTTTTGTTTTTTTGCCTTTTTTGTCGTTTCTAGATGATTTTCATTTATATCGACTCTGCATCAAAATAATCATGATTTCGTCAATTTAAAGTTTTTTTCATTTATTTTTTGTTTTTTAGCCTTTTTTGGCGTTTCTAGATGATTTTCATTTATATCGACTCTGCATCAAAATAATCATGATTTCGACAATTTAAATTTTCATTTTTTGTTTTTTGCCTTTTTTGTCGTTTCTAGATGATTTTTATTTGTATCGAATCTGCATCAAAATAATCATGATTTCGTCAATTTAAAGTTTTTTCATTTATTTTTTGGTTTTTTGCCTTTTTTGTCGTTTCTAGATGATTTTCATTTATATCGCACTGCATCAAAATAGTCATATTTTCGTCAATTTAAAATTTTTTCATACATTTTTTGTTTTTTGCCTTTTTTGTCGTTTCTAGATGATTTTTATTTGTATCGACTCTGCATCAAAATAATCATGATTTCGTCAATTTAAAGTTTTTTCATAAATTTTTGGTTTTTTGCCTTTTTTGTCGTTTCTAGATGATTTTCATTTATATCGCACTGCATCAAAATAATCATGATTTCGTCAATTTAAAAATTTTTTCATACATTTTTTTGGTTTTTTGCCTTTTTTGTCGTTTCTAGATGATTTTCATTTGTATCGACTCTGCATCAAAATAATCATGATTTCGTCAATTTAAAGTTTTTTTCATAAATTTTTTGGTTTTTTGCCTTTTTTGTCGTTTTTAGATGATTTTTATTTGTATCGACTCTGCATCAAAATAATCATGATTTCGTCAATTTAAAGTTTTTTCATATATTTTTTGTTTTTTGCCTTTTTTGTCGTTTCTAGATGATTTTTATTTGTATCGACTCTGCATCAAAATAATCATGATTTCGTCAATTTAAAGTTTTTTCATATATTTTTTGGTTTTTTGCCTTTTTTGTCGTTTCTAGATGATTTTTATTTGTATCGACTCTGCATCAAAATAATCATGATTTCGTCAATTTAAAGTTTTTTCATTTATTTTTTGTTTTTTGCCTTTTTTGTCGTTTTTAGATGATTTTTCATTTGTATCGACTCTGCATCAAAATAATCATGATTTCGTCAATTTAAAGTTTTTTCATTAATTTTTTGGTTTTTTGCCTTTTTTGTCGTTTCTAGATGATTTTCATTTGTATCGACTCTGCATCAAAATAATCATGATTTCGTCAATTTAAAAGTTTTTTCATTTATTTTTTGGTTTTTTGCCTTTTTTGTCGTTTCTAGATGATTTTCATTTATATCGACTCTGCATCAAAATAATCATGATTTCGTCAATTTAAAAGTTTTTTCATAAATTTTTTGTTTTTTGCCTTTTTTGTCGTTTCTAGATGATTTTTCATTTGTATCGACTCTGCATCAAAATAATCATGATTTCGTCAATTTAAAGTTTTTTCATTTATTTTTTGTTTTTAGCATTCTTTTGGCGTTTCTAGATGATTTTTCATTTATATCGACTCTGCATCAAAATAATCATGATTTCGACAATTTAAAATTTTTTCATAATTTTTTGTTTTTTGCCTTTTTTGTCGTTTTTAGATGATTTTTATTTGTATCGACTCTGCATCAAAATAATCATGATTTCGTCAATTTAAAAGTTTTTTCATAAATTTTTTGGTTTTTTGCCTTTTTTGTCGTTTCTAGATGATTTTTATTTGTATCGACTCTGCATCAAAATAATCATGATTTCGTCAATTTAAAATTTTTTCATAAATTTTTTGGTTTTTTGCCTTTTTTGTCGTTTCTAGATGATTTTCATTTGTATCGACTCTGCATCAAAATAATCATGATTTTCGTCAATTTAAAAAGTTTTTTCATAAATTTTTTGTTTTTTGCCTTTTTTGTCGTTTTTAGATGATTTTTATTTGTATCGACTCTGCATCAAAATAATCATGATTTCGTCAATTTAAAGTTTTTTCATTTATTTTTTGTTTTTTGCCTTTTTTGTCGTTTCTAGATGATTTTCATTTGTATCGACTCTGCATCAAAATAATCATGATTTCGTCAATTTAAAAGTTTTTTCATTTATTTTTTGTTTTTTTGCCTTTTTTTGTCGTTTCTAGATGATTTTTCATTTGTATCGACTCTGCATCAAAATAATCATGATTTCGTCAATTTAAAAGTTTTTTCATTTATTTTTTGGTTTTTTGCCTTTTTTGTCGTTTTTAGATGATTTTTATTTATATCGACTCTGCATCAAAATAATCATGATTTCGTCAATTTAAAAGTTTTTTCATAAATTTTTTGTTTTTTGCCTTTTTTTGTCGTTTCTAGATGATTTTTCATTTGTATCGACTCTGCATCAAAATAATCATGATTTCGTCAATTTAAAAGTTTTTTCATTTATTTTTTGTTTTTTAGCCTTCTTTTGTCGTTTCTAGATGATTTTCATTTGTATCGACTCTGCATCAAAATAATCATGATTTCGTCAATTTAAAGTTATTTCATAAATTTTTTGTTTTTTGCCTTTTTTGTCGTTTCTAGATGATTTTTCATTTGTATCGACTCTGCATCAAAATAATCATGATTTCGTCAATTTAAAAGTTTTTTCATAAATTTTTGGTTTTTTGCCTTTTTTGTCGTTTCTAGATGATTTTCATTTATATCGCACTGCATCAAAATAGTCATGATTTTCGTCAATTTAAAATTTTTTCATACATTTTTTGGTTTTTTGCCTTTTTTGTCGTTTCTAGATGATTTTCATTTGTATCGACTCTGCATCAAAATAATCATGATTTCGTCAATTTAAAAGTTTTTTTCATTTATTTTTTGTTTTTTGCCTTTTTTGTCGTTTCTAGATGATTTTCATTTGTATCGACTCTGCATCAAAATAATCATGATTTCGTCAATTTAAAGTTTTTTTTCATATAATTTTTGTTTTTTGCCTTTTTTGTCGTTTTCTAGATGATTTTTCATTTGTATCGACTCTGCATCAAAATAGTCATGATTTCGTCAATTTAAAAGTTTTTTCATTTATTTTTTGTTTTTTGCCTTTTTTGTCGTTTCTAGATGATTTTTATTTGTATCGACTCTGCATCAAAATAATCATGATTTCGTCAATTTAAAAGTTTTTTCATAAATTTTTTTGGTTTTTTGCCTTTTTTGTCGTTTCTAGATGATTTTCATTTATATCGACTCTGCATCAAAATAATCATAATTTCGTCAATTTAAAGTTTTTTCATATATTTTTTGTTTTTTGCCTTTTTTGTCGTTTCTAGATGATTTTCATTTATATCGCTCTGCATCAAAATAATCATGATTTCGTCAATTTAAAAGTTTTTTCATATATTTTTTGTTTTTTGCCTTTTTTGTCGTTTTCTAGATGATTTTTCATTTGTATCGACTCTGCATCAAAATAATCATGATTTCGTCAATTTAAAGTTTTTTCATATATTTTTTTGTTTTTTGCCTTTTTTGTCGTTTCTAGATGATTTTTCATTTATATCGCACTGCATCAAAATAATCATAATTTCGTCAATTTAAAAATTTTTTCATACATTTTTTGTTTTTTGCCTTTTTTGTCGTTTCTAGATGATTTTCATTTGTATCGACTCTGCATCAAAATAATCATGATTTCGTCAATTTAAAAGTTTTTTCATATAATTTTTTGTTTTTTGCCTTTTTTGTCGTTTCTAGATGATTTTCATTTGTATCGACTCTGCATCAAAATAATCATGATTTCGTCAATTTAAAATTTTTTCATACATTTTTTGTTTTTTGCCTTTTTTGTCGTTTCTAGATGATTTTCATTTGTATCGACTCTGCATCAAAATAATCATGATTTCGTCAATTTAAAAGTTTTTTCATAAATTTTTTGGTTTTTTTGCCTTTTTTGTCGTTTCTAGATGATTTTCATTTATATCGACTCTGCATCAAAATAATCATGATTTCGTCAATTTAAAAGTTTTTTCATAAATTTTTTGTTTTTTGCCTTTTTTGTCGTTTCTAGATGATTTTCATTTATATCGACTCTGCATCAAAATAATCATGATTTCGACAATTTAAAAGTTTTTTCATATATTTTTTGTTTTTTGCCTTTTTTTGTCGTTTTCTAGATGATTTTTCATTTATATCGACTCTGCATCAAAATAATCATGATTTGTTAATTTACAAGTTTTTTCATATATTTTTTTGTTTTTAGCAATCTTTGGCGTTTCTAGATGGATTTTCATTTATATCGACACTGCATCAAAAATAAGTCATAATGTCGTGAATTTAAAAATTTTTTTCATACATTTTTTTGTTTTGCCTTTTTGTGTGGCATGCGTTTTTCCTAGATGATTTTTATTTGTATCGACTCTGCATCTAAATAA